>JAWWTY010000138.1:17032643-17139361 GCA_035222235.1 Margarornis squamiger
CCTAAAACACAAGCAGCAGCAGCAGCACAGCTCTCAGGACACAGAATGGCAGCTGAGACCTGCCCAGAAACCCAGGAGAGACAATCCCCTCCTGTGCCTGGCAGCACTGCTGCTACTGAGCACAGGAACAGGGAACTAGAGCTACGTGCTACCTGCTAGCACTGCTACCTGCCCAGGTGAAAACACAGAATCACAAAACCATTTGGGTTGCAGGGACCTTGAAGATCACATCATTCCAACCCCCTGCCATGGGCAGGGACACCTGCCACTAGCCCAGGGTGCTCCAAGCCCTGTCCAACCTGGCCTTGGGCACTTTCAGGGATGGGGCAGCCACAGCTTCTCTGGTCAACCTGTGCCAGTGTCTCACCACCCTCCCAGGGAGAAATTTCTTCCCAATATCCCATCTAATCCTGCTCTCTGACAGTGTGAAGCCATTCCCCCTGGTCCTGTCATTCCAGACATAGAGGATATAGAGAAAGCAGAAAGGGCTGCTCACATGGAAAAGCAACACCCTAGTGTTGGCCATGAACTGGGAATGAAAACAACTGGAGCTGCTACTCTGACTGCTCTGGCAGAGGAAGGAGGGCTGGGTTCAGTTCTCAGGCACAAATACGGCTCCAGCTATGCCCTGAACACTACGCTGGGTGTAACAGCTCTCTCACCTCAGTCCTGACCATGCTGCTGCTTTGGGCATTTGCACAAAAGAACAGTGCAAAGGACAAAGTTGGAATCCATAAAAGCCAGAAACACCTAAACAATAATGACATCTCTAAAGCTTAAAGAAATCTACGATCAGTAGTCTAAGGCTAACTTTTTTGGGGTTTGAGAACTGCAACTGGGGATCTAACATCCACATTCTTCAGCACTGTACTAAAGCAAAAGGCTTTCTAGAAAACATTCTTGAGAAAAAAATTTCAGAGGCATTCCCACTCCTCTGCAGCTGAATTGCTCTTACTGGTACATGGAGAGCTCTGACACTCAGTCCCTGGAAAGGGCGCTGGACAAACAGCTTATGAACCAGCACTGACTGTGCAATCCTCATTCTCTTCCAGCTTTGTTTATTTAGCTACTCAGAAATCTGTGTTAAACACAACTTTCAGATGACAGTGATGGGGTTATGTGAAAAACAGAGCATTCAAGTCTCAAATCCCTCAATTCTAGTGTCATAAAAAAGGTATCTCTGTTCAGGCTGCTCTTACTTTCTGCATCTGCATACTCCAAAGCTAGAGTATAGACACATCCTGATGTTTTCAGGGCAGTTTTCCCTGTTCAGATGTAATGCCAGTCTCAGTTCTCAGAAGCTCCAGAATGAAGCATTCCTTTCTCTCTCTTCCTTTATCATCAGGGTTTGTCCTCTTTCTGTGCTAAGGGATGACAGTGACAAACCAGCTGACAGGTGACAGGGACTGAGCATATGGAATGAGGCAGCTTGAGGGCTGAGATGCTGCCCATCAGAAGGTGCAGGAGTCAGGAAGCCCTGGTGAAATGCAGGGGGACTAATTGGACACAGCAGCTCACACAGAAACAAGTTGCCAATAACCTTTGTACCAGAAAATGAGTAACCTTTGTGTGAGGTCCTCTTAGCAGCAGGCAAACACAACCACTTCATCTACCTATTTTCTGCTTGAATAAACATATTGACCGGCCTAACCTGAAAGGAAACCTCTCCTTGTCACTCCCAGTGGCAATCGCTGTGTGGCCTCTTTCCTCATCTCACAGTGCTAATTAGACAGAAGGCTGCTGTTGATTTTTAAATGTAGTTCCTGTCAGGAAATGCTCCAGGAGCAGCAGGTAAGGCCAGTATTTTAGTATCTGCCCATGTGACTTTTTCAAATTCCTGGCTGTTGTTTCTGCTTGAAGTAAGCATGGGAGAGGATCCAGATGTGGATCCAGAGAAGACAGAGGAGACCAGGGATGACAAGGAGTTCCATTCTTTTGTGGCAATACTAGGAAGCAGTCCTGGAATGTGGGATATTTCCTGCCCCTGGACACACTAATTTCTATTTTACTAATTTCTATTTTTTTTTAAATTTATTTTCTAGTTTACCATCAATGTGTGTACCATACCCAGCTTTTTTTGCTACCAAAAATGGACTATAGTATCAGTCAGGAGCTTTGCCAGGTTTCACAGCAAGGTGCCCTTAGAAGGCAGCATGCCAGGTATGGGCATTACCTCTATCTTTGCATAGCTTGATGTTATTGTGTAGCACAAATGTCAGCTGTGTGCATTTGACTGCATAGGGGTTTTATTTACACTCTCCTTACTTCATTTCTCTGAAGCTGCTGTAAGATGTGGCATTCTCCAAGACAATGTGTGAATGTACTTTGTGAGTTGGAGACACAGGAAAATAAAAAGGCTAATAAAGAGTCAAACAAGGATTTCACAGCAGAATTCAAGATAATGGGGAAGTCACTGAAGTGAAGTAACTCAGCTCTCCTTCAGACTCCTCTGAATGGATGAGATTTGGAATTCCAGGCTGAAAAGAGACAAAGGCTTTTACTGAAAGCCTTATGTTGATACAAAAGGAAAGTATTTTAACTTTTTTGGTGAAGTTTTATTCAATGCCAAACAATGAGATTCATCTAGGTTTTGTGTTCACAACCCTGTATGTTTCTGATGGATTTAAAATTGACAGAATGTTTCACACAGGGAAATGGGAACACTTAAGAAAAAATTGACAGTGATAGACTGATATTTTTTCAGCCACTTGATGGATTGAGTACTAACTCCCAAACAGTATCACTTGACCCACTTCTGCACTTTTTCAGCAGATAGAATAATAAAGTAGAAATTTTGCTTAGGTTTAAACAGAAAATCTCTGAGTCCACTTCCAACAGACTGTTCTTTCCACACCTTTTCACTTCTGTCAGGGTATTCATCAGCCCAACACTGGTTGTTGAAACCAAAGTGGAAGATGTTTCAGTTCAACCTGACCACATGTGGTAGTAGTGAGTCCTAAAGGTATTCGGGCTATGCTGTAGTTAGAATATCTATTAAACATTAGTTATATACTAGTTATATGTGTATATTTCTGAGGGTCTATGTCATGATGCACCAAATCTCACAACACTCTCAGCTGAAGTTGGGTCTTTGGCATCTGCAGGCAACTGTTTCTAATTGGATCCTGTCAGTGCTGTTAATTGTGCTAGACTGTAAAACACTGAGGGTGGAAAATTGGTTTCTGCTGCTTTACTGAAGGGACTATTAGATAAAAATGTTTAATGAATTTTAAAAGCAAAAAACACCCCATTCTTAAAAATGAACATGTCCATCACAGGGCAGGAGCAAGAACATGCTAACTCTTTTTAGTGCACTGCTCTGCTACTCTTGTCACATAAAGCCCCTTCAGTCTCACCCATTCACCCTGGCTGGCTGAGAACAGGGAGCCAAACCTCAGCTTGCTTGGTTGAGGTGTTTGTGGCTCTTGGTTTTCAAGAAAATTACCAAGGAAAAATGAACTGAATCCATTTTCTTCATCTCTTCCCAAAGACACAACCACACTTGACAGAAAGTGGCTTTCCCAATGAAAAGTACATTCAGTCACCACTCAGTGGGTGCCAGGAATAACTACAAAAAGGGGACTGGAATAAAATTGTAGCCAGCAGCTGGGAGAAATTTTACAGCTTCTCTGTGAGCCAGAAGATGGACTGTACTGCAGGTCTAAGCCCAATGCCTCTCTGCCACATGGAGTTACTGCAACTGAGCTCAGCATCTGAAACTGAAGAGTGAAGAGTCACCTGGAGCAAATGCAGCAGATGTTTCAAGAACCTCTGTAGTTTCCTCATCCAATTTCATCACAGTATCTGCTCCTTTGCTTTCTCCCTACCAACCACTCCCTGCTGGATGTGTCTACCTTTTTTCACAGCCATCGAAAATGAAGGCTGACAGAGAACAGAAGAAAATAAAAAAGGAAATGACAATTGGACAAATTTTCTAACTAAGTCAATATCAGGTGCTAGAAAGCCAGTTTAGTGTCCTTCAGGACACTTCCTTTGACAGTTACATAGTAATGTATGAAGCATTTAACCTTTCCCTGTTGTAGTTTAACCAGCTGAAAATGGTTGTTTGAAAGCCATGAAGTCCTCCCTGAAGTTCTATTAAGCTTGTGGTAATGAATAACAACTTTTTCTGAAAGCCTTGAATAACATTGTGAGGTAAGTGTAACATCCTACATGAGTCTGTGCCATTCAGAAGTCTCCCTGGGTGTTTTCCATTGAGAAAAGACATAACCCTGAAAGAATAATTTCCTACTAATCCCCACATGTAGCTCCTCAGGAGGGCCTGGCTACTCCTGCCCATCTGGAGCAGTGGAGTTAACACATAACTCTTGCTGTTTTGCATCCCCAAATTCATCTGATCTCTCCTCTGGAGTGGATTTTACAATGTGATGAAAACGAAAATCCCATAAATCCTCAGTTTGTTTGGATGATTTCGGACTGCTCACATATCAACCTAAATCATCTTGAGAGGACTGAGAAGTCCCTTCCACTCTTCCAGGCTCTCTTTCCACTTACCGCCTGATCTGTCTTGCTTCTGTAAGCCCTCTGCAGAGTGAACTTTGATTTGGGTGACTCTGCAGGGATAGCCACAAAGAAGATTCCAACATGTCATTTCAGGCTTATCTGCCTTCAGCTCCCTGAAAAATCATGGGAAAAGCAACTGAAGCAAAAGAACGTCATGTAAACAAACAATTGTTGTGGAAATTTGGCATTTTCAGAAAGTGAGATTCGTACTTTCTCCTCCTCTGCCGTTTTGGAACTCGGTGGTGGAGAAATGACAGATGTAAGAAATAAAAATAGAGCAAAGCAAAGGTAAAGCAAATTTGTGTTATCTTTTGCATGGCAGCAAAAGGGGTGGAAAGATCCCCTTTAAATAATGGAAGATAGTCTCATAGCAAGAAAAAAAATTCAGTGGGGCTGATTTCATGAAACACGGGTTTTACCCTCACAGCGACCCCTGGTTTCAAAGGAGATGGTCCCAGAAACAAACAGCAGCTGTAACCAGGAGCACCAGTGCTCAGTCTTCTGACCTACAACTGAGGCCACTACAAAAGCCAAACTAAAAAGTCAAAAGACCCAAACTGAACTGTCCATGAAATTCCTAAGTAAAAATGTCCTGACCATGCACAAATCCCAGTGACCTGGAGGTTCTCAGAGGTGACCTGACCGGCTCAAGTCCTGACCTAGTTCTGGAGAGCTATGAATTAGTGAGTCAGGGGTGTTTGAGCACCACCAGGCAACCACTTCCAAGGAGGTGCAGCCAGTGAGGGCTAGGAAGGCTCTCCTGAGCTGTGGGTGCAGCCTACCTGAGTTCTGAGGGCACATCTGTGAAGAGCCTCAGGATGAACTTCGTGAGGATGCCCGGATGGTACGTGGTTGGTATCAGGATGTAGCGGCCCTGCTGAAGGATCCTCCTCAAGAACACCGTGCGTGTGTTGATGTACGGAGACGTGGCCACTCTCTCCTGCACCGTGAGCTTGTGCAGTCGATAGCTTCTGTTATCCTCCACCTACAGCCACAGGGCAGGATTGGGATTCAGGGCAGGAGGGATTCCCCCTGCACATCACACAGCCTTCCACGGCTGGAAAACACCACGTGCACTAAAGGCAAATCAGTTGGCAAATGTTTTTCCACCCCTTGAAGCTGTGGCAGAGAGTCCTGATGGGCACCCCAGTGTCTGTGATGAATGGGGCTTCTTTAGCTGCCTTAAAAAGTTGCTGCTCTAGTGAGCTGTGCGAGCCTCCTGCCAGGGGATTGAAGATAAAGCTGAGGGGAGGAGGCCATAGCCCATGAATTTAGATTTGTGGAGGTTGTGAGGGTGAATCTGTGTGGGCCAAAGGAGGTCCTGTGCACACACACCCACCCCTACCCCGAGAAGGACTCAGGCTTAGCAGGGGTGTCTCTGATGCATCTCCCCCAAGCCTAAATGACTGTACAAAACCCAGCACCTCCAGCCTCTGAAAAAAGCATGACTGTGCAAAAACAGCCCCCCCACACACAGGGGAGCACCAGGAAGGTTTCTGAGGGTATAGAAACTGGACTTCATGTTTTGGGGGCTTCTCTGCCCCACCACTCCCCAGTGGACCAAGACACCAGCAACAACAACAACCACCAAGTTTGATGGAGACCTTTGAGCGTCTGAGACAGGCTGAGGTTCCTCTGCTTCCTTTCTCTAGTATGGAAAGAGCACTCCAGCCTTTCAGAGCAGGCTCTCAATCCAGATGCACACACCTGTATTTCTGTTGCCCTTTTCTGAATACAAACCCCACAAAATAACCATTTATGTTTTGTTCTAAGCCTTGAAGCTGTGCTTAACTATTAACATCCTCTTCAGGGGATGCCACAGCACAGTTAAAATATAAACCTATTTCTTAAGCAGGTCTTGAAGGCAAAGGCAGCCCTACATTCTTTTCTGGCACTTCCCTTCCCAAGGCCTTTAATCATGTTAATGAGCCTGATGGCTTAGAGCATCTCTAAAATAGAAAAATTATTGAACAGAAATAAATATAGATACTTTTCTGCAGGTGTGATTTCCTTTTCCAAGCCTTTCCAAATTAGATATATGGGCATGAGCAAGACAAGGTAAATTATGCTACTTTCTTCAATGACACTTAAATATATGTGGTTAACAGGTGACTGTCAAATTAATAGGTGTGATGCAGATGTCAGCAGATCTGACTGATTATTAAAAATTGATGTTTTTTTAGGGTGAGGGCACAGCCTCAGTGTAGTCCCACTAACTGTAGCAACAGATGATTGCATTATCCAAATCCTCAGTAAAAAAATCAGAATAATAGCTGTTTCTTTTCTTCCTTCTCCAGGTCAGATGTTTTCATTTTACTCAATTTGCTCTGAGAGTGCAATTAACTTACTGTTTGGGACCCCTGTGGTTCTTTTTCCCATATATTGATTTCCTCCTCACTACTCCAGCTTTTGAAAACACTCTTTTTTCTAAGTGGTAACAGGAGAACTTCAGTCTTTTCAACTTCATTCGCTTGCTGACAAAATGGAGGCAGAAGCCTCCAGTGAGAAGGAGGAAAAAAGCCCTCCATGTTTCAATCATTAATACTATTTTGTCTTTCTCTTGAAAGCTTGGGGTAGGAAAAGCACTTAAAAATCTTTTGCAAAAGGGAAAAATGACTTATGTTCCTTTAGTTCAAACAGAGTTTGAATTGAACTAAGTTCAATTTAGTTCCAGTAGTCTGTCTAATGTCAGCACTGCTGACTGAGCGCAGTGCCCACCAAAGCTCGTGTGGAGCAGAGAGCCAGAGCCCATGATAATCGTGGCTCCATCTGCCAAAGATGTCAGGGGGAAGCAGGACTGAACAAACTCTGCACCAGGACTCCAGGTGGCTGCCTACCTTGAATATTTCAAAGCCAATTGGGATGCTGTCTCCTTGCCCTTCCTTCTTGTATTTGCGGCGATCCTCCTGTTGCAATGAGACCAACACTTTGTCCTCAGTCTTCCTGACATCAAAGATGTACTAGGAGAAGAGAGAAGAGGGTGAGCTCTTAAAAGTGCCTCAGGATACTGATATGCCCTGTGTATCCAGTGAAGCAAATAGAAAGATATTTGGGTGTGGAAGAAGAGTGTTTTATAAAACCGGTATTCCCAGCAAATCACAACTGAAAATTAATGCTCATAAATGAGGATCTTTAAACCAAAAGTATCAAAGACACTGAAAATGTAATCCCAGGGATAGGACAAGGGGAAATATGCAGCAACACCCAGTAAGGCACATTTTAATTCTTGTCCCTGTCAAACCATATGCAGTGCTACCTGATTAGGTAGTCCAGAGTGTTCCAGGGCAAATGGAGGTGTGGGGAGGGGAACAAATGGAACCAAGAGAGCTCTCTTGGTCTGATGAAACCTCTGGAACTGTGACCTTCTTCTGATGACATTTCAACTGTCTTAATGGGTAATGATCTAAAAGCCAGCAGGTAACTGTAGAAAAACACTTACACTTGGCTTAAATTCCCTTATCGAAAGGGACTGGAAGTGTCACAATCCCTCTCTGTACAGATAAACTCCACAGGAGGCCTCTGTCAGGCATTTCACTTGGTTAGCACAGACAGAAATTATCTCCAGATTATGGTAGTGTGTGCCACAGTAATTTATAATGGCTCTAAGATAATGTAAATGTGTTCTAGCATTGCTATGAAGAGCCTTTAAATCAACTAGCCCAGAGACAACAGTGGAATGCAAAGGACTTCCCTTGCATCAGGCACTGCACTCAACTGCAACGTGTATACTGTGTTTTTCTGTGGCAGCTAAACACTTACAAATGAGACTCAGACAAGCACTTGGAACACATCCAGAATCATACAGGAGAACACCTCTGGGAATAAGGCAGTGAGAGAAGACAGAGCAGTGAAGAACTGCTTCTGCATCTACATCTACACAGCAGGATGAGTTGGGAGTCTGAGATTCACTCGTGAGCTGAGCAGCAGAGGCTGCACTGCTCCTGTATCCTGCTGTGAAAACAGAGGGGTGCAGGCAGAAACCTCCCTTGCAAGTGCAGAGAAGCAGATACAAAAACATCTTTAATTAATCTAGAGAGAAAGATGGATTTTCAAAGTAATAACCAACACAGTAAGTGCTCAGCTCTCATTGACAGTAATGAAGTTTTATGCCTGAATTTGTGTGTGCTGGGATGAAAATGCACCACATGGAGAAGGGCAGAACGGTGAGAAATGGAGCAGGAATGGATGAAAGGATAAACTGAACAGCTTGAAAATACCAGGTAGGATGAGACAAGGAAAATTCTGTAATTCTGATGAGAGGGTGAGCTTGGATAGGAGACCAGATACTGTCAGAATCTTAGATTAATGCCAAGGGATACTAACTAAATACAGTGGATCAAATCCTCAGGCTGTTTAAGGGTGTTGAGTTCTAGAACTGGAAAATCAGACTTGTTGCCTTTCTACAACTGGGAAACTAAGAGAAGTCCAGGAAGGATGTCAGTAATCGTGGTGTGTTTGACTCATCAGCCCCAAACATGATCAGTCCCAAACAAACATCTAAACTCTATGGAGAGATTTCAGAGAAATCACTGAAACACAGCACACTCCCAGGGGGCAGACACTGGCAATGAAGTTTCTTGGCAAGTACTCACTGCCAACTCCTAAACTGGGTGGATATTCAGAAACTCCAGCTCAAGTGGATACACTCCAATACTGCACAAAATACAGGGGTTCCCACCTGGGGATTCTGAAGGAAGGTCTCTCTGTTATCAAAGCAGCCACCACAGCGATTTAGCAGGGGCTCTGAATTTTTTGTCCAAGCCCCATGCATCATTTTCTTCTCCCAGGTCTTGTGGATGCTGAAGTAGGAGGTATTCACAATCCGGCAGATGTCCACATCTGTGAAATTCTTACACCAGTCATCAAACGTCATCCTGTTTCATGGGACACCAGGAAAGTAGTGGCTTTTTTAAAAATAAGCAATGATACTCATGCAGAGAGCCAAAATAACACAAAATCTTCCAATAATTTAAGAGGAGTCGTTGCTCAGCTGTCCAGAGGACAAGCTGATTCACTGGAAAGCTCTGCATGTGGAAATAGTTGTGAAACCACAATCACACAATCTCAGAACTTAATTCAGAGAAATATCACTGAGTGTGTTTGGTCAGACCTGGATATGTTTTGTTACATCTCCTAAGCCTAAAGAACAGGGTGTATCTACCAAGCTGGATTTGATAACATGTATTTTGCAATGGCAAAAGAGACCACCTGCAAGAAAAGCATGATCCACTCCTCATTGTTACAGTCCTTATTGTCATATCTGTCGCTGAGCTCAAATCAAATCTCTGTGTTCTGGACACAGCTTTTATTTAGCACCATCTCACTGCTACAGCCTCTGCCTGCTAAAGCAACATACTGGATTGCAGAGCAGTTAAAAAACATTCAGCTTCCCCAATAGCTTGGGAATCTCTGAACTGCCATCATGTCTTGGCTTATTAATGGCCAAGAACCAAACCCTGAGGTTGCCCGTTCTGATAAAGCCAACAGAAGGCTTTTCACACTGAGCCCTGCCAGCACACTTGATGCAATACTGATGATCTGCTGAAGAAGTTGCTGGACTAAGTATCCAGACTTTAAGCAAAGTGAAAATTAATAAAGTTCTAGAGATATCTGTAGATAAAACCATTCCTTGTGCCCATGCTGGAAAACACCAACAAATATCAAAATCCATTGGCTGCAATTCTGTTTATAGGTAATTCAGCCACGGTTGACCTAGAAATCCTACAGAGAGGCACAGCAGTCAGTGAATAGCTTTGATTGTGTGTTCAATACCTGGAATTCTGTCATGTAAACCACCACATGTGTTGTCTGGATTCTGAGTGAATGTCCTAAATATAGATAATAGATTTCAAGGGCTTTTGAAACTTATATTTACTAAGAGCTATTAGTTTTGTTCTACTTTTTAATCTGCTTTTTTCTATTCTTCTCTGTTATTCCTTGAGACCCCTTGAGACTTTAAAAGAAACAGAGCTTGTGCCAGGACTGGATAATCTTATCCATTTGGGAAAGTTGTTTTTGAAGCTATGAAATGGAAGATTTACTCAGTGTAGCCAGTGTCTCCAAACCCTTCACATCTCTCCTGCTCACCAGAACTCTCCATCATTCTCCAGAGTGAGCCCCAAGCTCTTGCGTTCTGAATCGCTGACTTTCTTCCACTCCTCAGAACTAAAAGGGGGAAAAAAAAAAGAAAAAAAGAAAAACAAAAATGATTAATAAATGAAATGCTCTCACCTGGAAAAAAATTGGAAGCAAAAATCACTCAGGGGCCTCTTGTTTCAAAAGTAACATTGGAGTACTAAAAAGGTAGATGATATTCAGGAAGAAAATGTGAGGCTTGCAGGAGGAGTTTTAAACCATTAATTCATTTGAAACCTACTAGAAAAGGAAGAGATGAATGGGAAATTAGCACAAATAGAGCAGAACCTTATTGATTTCCTCTATCACAGCCTCCATTAGGGTGCTTAAACACTTAAACATCTAGTTTAGAAGGTCATACGAGATTGACTCTATTCCCTGAAGGCCCTTCAAATGAAACCTGGTTTTCCTCCTCAGGAGCTTATTGGATGCATCACTTAGACCAGTGTATTCTCTTTGTCTTTTAATTACCTTAATAAATAGGCCTGAGGTCTGAGATTTCCCCAGAGAGCCTTTGAGAAGGAACTGCTGGAGCATGAGCCTAGTGTCCAGTTTCCAGAGGAGCACTGCATTTCACAGACACTTAGTGCTCTGCCTTGCCTCCTGCAGGCACCTGCCTCTTCCCACTGACTGCAGGGGAGCACAGACCCTAAACACACCAGTCTCATGCTGGAATCCAACAACAGGCAGTGTGAGCCCCTTCCCTGATCTGTTACATTAAGCAAACAGAGCCACAATTCCCCACTCCCTTTCCAAAAGCACTTGGAGGCTGAAGTTGGAGGTGGCTGGCAGGAGGGAAGGGAGGTTGCTTACCACAACAGACATTTTCTTAACCTATTTGGAAATTGTCAGTTGAATTCTGTGAGGCCAAAAGCCATGGGCCAAGCTCAGAGCCCTCAGTGCTTTCACTGGCATGATGGCAGCTGTGTCACTCACACACAGAGGCCAGTGGACAACCCCAAGGGCTTTAGTTAAAAAAGACACACTATCTTTTCTGCGCATTCTTTGCATTTCATTTGAATCAATCCCTTCGAAAGTAATAGATTTTTTTCTAGCTAACATGCTGGATATAGAAAATTAATATGCTCTTCTTAAGATCATTGCATTGTTAAATACTACAGTGGCTGGTAAGCACAGTGCTGAACTGTAACATGTTTTTCACTTATAAATCACTTTTGATGGAATATATTCCCTCCAGTGATCAATTTTGTTGCTGCAGAGGGGACTGATAAGCTTATGGCCCACAGGAAAATTCATTAGAAAATAATTCAAGAAATCACAGATGTGGCAATTTAACAGCATTTTTCACCAATCACTTAAATTATCTAAGAATAAAAGACTTATACCATTGTCAGCAGCTGGCAATTACAGACAAGAAACTGAGTCACAAACTCAGTGAAACTGGGAACAAGCCTCACGTTCTTGACTCATGTCCTTAATTGTGGGCTATTTTTCAGCCCATGTGCCAATGTGCCAGAACAATGATGTATACAGCAAACTAAGGCCCAGGAAGCCCTAAGTTCCTCCAGGGTGTGCTCATTTTCTCAGAAAATGCTCTGCCTGGGAGGAGATGGCACAGAGGTTCAGTCGTCACTGAGGATGGCTGTGTCTGGGCAGTGTTTACCCACACATCTACTGCCCAGTGGCCCCAGAGCAGTTTCAGTCCTTTGGCACTGCATTTGCAGCACTTACGTGTCGCTCCAGGCACCGTTCCATTCTTTTTTCCCCCAGGGATTCCTCAGCCTGATCATGAACAGCTTTTCTGCCTTAAAAGAGAACACGAGCCTTTCTCCAAGGCGCAGCTTCCGAATTGCAGTCACGGAGTAGGCATGGCCAACGACGAGCCCCATCTCTGTCTCCGCCTCACTGGCACGGCCAGAGTTCACCTTGAGCATGAAGAATGACAATTAAAAAGAAGAACTCACATCACTGAGGGACTTGACAGCTACAAGTTCAAGAGGCAGGACAAGGAAGGCTTGTTTTCTGTTCCCTTCCCAAGTGATTTGACTGTGCAGGAAAGTAGCAGCACTGGGGCTCATAACTAGTGGCTCACTAGTCTGGTGTTGTGCAGGATAGTGCTGGACAATTCCTAGCAGGCAGAAGCCCAAAGCTTAGGGGAGTCTTGTCTGCCACAGCTGTTTGGTCTCTTGTTGGCCTCAAGAGTTAAAGACTTCCAAAATCTTGTAATCTTTACAAAATTACTCTTCTGCATATTGATGACTGTGCTCAGACTGTCTGGTGGTATCCTCATCTGGACACTTAGTAGAGTTTAGGAACTGAGCTCATGAGTCCAATGGCTGTCTCTCTGCTGAAGTAAATTTGATATCCAGGAAGAACCACTGGTACTGGGTAAAAATAGAGGTCACAGGCAATAAATCTTTATATCCATTTGTCAAGCATGTCCTGTACCTCAGTCATGACCTGGCAGGCCTCTCTTACATGGCAATGGGCAGATCTGCAGGGGTTTTGAGGAGCTGGGTTTGCTCCTCTTGAACTTCACACAAGCAGCCTAGTTTCCTGCAGTGATCAGGCAGTAAACTGTCCTGCTGGATGACCTGGGCCTGTTCAGAAGCTGATCTAAGAATACATAAAAATGGTCAAGTTCTGAAAAAGACAACAATTTCATTTAATGCATCCAAGTCTCCTAATCTAAACCCAGAAAAGCAGTATCCTATAAAGATGCTGGAGTTGCTTTGAAGGACTGGCCCTTTACAAAACCAGTACAGCATTGCTTCTGAGCAACACAGACCAGGCAGGACAGTGGAGAAAATAAAGCTGTGCTGGTGCTATAACCCTTCTTCTGAGTCAGAAACAATCCAAATGGTCCTGCCTCTGGTTTCCTCCCACTCTCAGAGGAGCCAGAATAGGCATCCTTGCCCTGAGCCATATCCAGAGTCTCTCTCATCTATATTGGGCTATAACCCCTTGGGCCTGAAGACACTCACTCCCTTGGAAAGCAAGGAAGGAAGGTTTGACTCAGTGCAGATCCTTGTGTGCAAACAAGGCCCAATTAATGATCAGTCAAGCTTTGCTGTGGTGGAGAGAGCAAAAGTTATGGACTCTTGGTGTTATTAATGTAAGTATTTAAAAATAAATATTATTTATCTTGTTATCATTATACATTAATGTATTTTTATAAATATATAAGCAAAGACTTATAAGAGTTATGGAATGCACATGTTACTTTCTCAGACATTTTTACCCATTTCAAAATTCAACTGGTCTAAACAGACAAGGTCCTTCTCCTCAGGCAAGTGTTGCACTGATACAAGAGTGTTCAGTCCCTAAAGGTAGGAAATAAAAAAAAAGGGGGGAAAGAGAAATTTATATCAAATTGGAACTGACAGATGGTCTGGCAACTGTGAGAGTCTCACCAAGCCCTCTTTGCTTTTCACCAACAACAGCTCCTAAGGAATCAGCTCATGTGTTACATGGAGACTGGCTGACATTTCCAAAGGGTTTGGGCTTTCTCTGGAGTAACACTTTCGCTTGCATTTTTCACAACTAAAAGCAAACAAAGAGTCCTTGACAGCATGGGAGTCTGTAACTTCTCCTGCTGCCTTGATTACCCTCCCAGGCTTTTCTTACTGCTGGGTTGCCTTTCCCACCTCATCACAAAGACTATCTATTTATCTATCTATCTATCTATCTATCTATCTATCTATCTATCTGAATGATATATTTAAACCTCTAGTGTCTGTTCCAATTTCCAAATGGTGATGCTCATGGCTATTTTGTGATCCAAGGAAAATGTCGACATGTTTGTAAGGCAACAATGAAGCCCCTTGAGTATTAAATATTCCACACCTAGCGAGCTTCATTGTGTGTATGATACATCAAAAAGTGACAAAAGCAGACAAACATAGAAATGGCCTCTCTGTAATCAATATTTAGAAGTATTTGTGTTTAATTTGGCAGAAAGACACATAATGCCAGGAAGCAGTGAAAGTGTTACAACTGCCTGATTAATTGCTTTTTAAAATACAGCTCCCTGTTACTGAGCCTATCTCCTTACCAGATCCATGTTAAGAAACAGAACTGCCTTAGCATTTGGGAGCAACATATCATTCCAGAAATGATGTTTACAACAACAATTCACACCAGGAGGTCTGGTCTGCCAGCCTGGTCTGGGCAAATCAAATGGAATTCTTTCAAATAAAAATTCAGACCTTATGAAAAAAAAAGTAAAACAAAAACCAAAGACCTAGAAGATTTTATTTCTGATCTGTTGCCTGAGGTGGATGGGAGGGATAGTTCAGCATCCCACAACTGCTGAGTTCTCAGGTTCAAATTCATCTCCCAGGAGGTACCATGCTTTCTTTTTGGGTATCATGGCACTGGCACAGGGCAGAGCATGGCCAGGGACAGGCAAACTGATGATGTGTTCAAGCACCTCCAAACACAGCTGATTTTCTGTGATTCTAGACAATTCCACAACTACCCTGATACTCACAAGAATTCCTGAATGAATCAACACTTTGGGATCCACCACTTTACCGTGGGTTTAGCACTCACACCACACTATTGCTGTAGCACTTAACTAGTGTTAAGCACTTAATTAATACTAGTTAAGTACTACAACAATATGATCTTCATTTCACAGATGTAGAAATTATAGCAAAATGTTTAGTGATTTAACTAAGTCCATAAAAGATCAGCCCTAGCTGAAGTCTTAAACTGGAAGCAGGGGGCATGGGAAGAAGATGTTAAGTGCACCTAAATGCCAATTCTGCAGCTCCTAGAGAAGGATCCCTTTCCTGCAGGCTGTGCTTTAAAAGTCATTTAAAAGGCAATCTTTTAGGAAGCATTCAGGCAGTTTCTTAGCCCTTCACATGTGGTAACAGCTTTGGACAAGGTGAGAATTTCAGCACTACCCAGTCATGGCCTGACATTACAGACTTAGACAGGAGGGGAGTTAAGCCTGGTTATCACTGCTTTCCTTCCCATAGCAAGAGGCTGTGCAGGGCCCTTGTCTGCCTGTGGTTTGTGAAGTACAAAACACCCTTTGGGAGCTGCTACCACAGAAGCCTTCCCTTCTCTACTGAGGGAGCTTCAGCCTCCTGGGCTCCCTGTAGAGGCACCCGAGTTACTGCCTCATGAGCCAGTGTAGGCAAGTTGTGCTGGTTAATTCTAATGGGGAGATTATTGACAAACAGCACTGCCTGAATACCCAGGTGAGCTCAGCCTTTCAGCTCAGCTCCAGTGTGTTACACTGGCTGCACCGTCACAACTAAGGTCGAGAAGTCTCAGCAGCTTGGTGTCAGCAGAGCTGTTTGCTCTAAACAGATTCCCCTAAGGAATAAAGAAATTGAACACTGCCATCTGGCCTGTAAATTAGGGCATTCTAGGTGGATTAACCTCGGGGCAATACACAACTGCGACCACTGAGAAGGAACAGCGTTTCAGACCCACAGTGAAATGACAGCACGAGCAGCTTTGCAGTTCTGTGATTGTATTTAGTGGCTCCTGGAGCTGCAGTGGGCTGGCAGCACTGCCACCTTGGTAGATTTCTCCATACAGAGCTTTTCCAAACATGCAAACGAAGGACATACTCAATATACTAACAATGGTATTTATTCCAGAAGATTTTAATTGAAATTAACTCCTAAAAGCCAGCTCTCTGCACATACCGCAATGGAGCAGCTGATCAACCCGCCTCTTCTATGCACTTTCATCAAGTCTTCAAACAGCTTCATCTGCTCAGAAATAATATTTCCATATTTGCCCTGTACCAAATCAAGAGATTCTGCCACTGCTCCAGTGAAATCTACAATGGCATCTGCAGCGCTGCCTCCATCAAGGGCTTCGTAGGATCCAGCCAACCTGTAGGCAAAGCAGAACCTTCTCAGACACCCAGAGGTTGTTACAAGTGCTCTAATTGAATGTAGGTAAGGTATGTGTGTTTCACCGAGGCAAAACCAAAACAGAACAAGAAAACCCCAGCAGATTGCAGAGAGACCTCTTCTGGTTGCTAGGATCCTTAAGGCTTCAGGCTGCTGAAGTTGACTGCATTGCGCTCCTTGATTGCACCCCTTTCATGCAGTGTTTTCAGTCCTTTTTAGTTTCTCTACTAGCAGCAAACTTAAAACCTATGGAAAGTCTGATAGAATTGAAAGACAAAACAAGAAGCTGGATAGAAGGCACAACACTGAGGACTACAAGGACAATGAACCAGCTCATACTTTGCATAAGCTTTCTCCAGCAATGCGCTCCAGAACTCATTTTTCACATTGGAATGGCAGTAGATCAACTTCCCATCCATTGTTGGCAGCAGATCATCGACCACCACCTCTGTCCATTCTCCAAAGCACCAGAAGCGGAAACGGAAAATCCCAGCATATTTCTCTGGGTTTTTAGGGTCCCATTCTTGTTCACTGAAGTCTGGAATCACCTGAGAAACCATGGAAGGGAAAGCTTAGCAAGCTGACTATGTTAAGGTTTATTCTGAGAGCAGACTGACATGAGCAGTTGACCCTAAAGAGATGAAGCAGTAAAAAAAGAGGGTGAATTTGGTACAAAGTGAAATACAGTCCCACTCCAAGGAATCTTTTAGGAAAGTAAAATTCATATTAATTCATATTAATCTGCAGAGATAAACAAAAAGAACCCCTTGCACTCTCTTTATTATATCTGTTCTTTGGTGCTCAGTGGGACTGTGGAGTGAGGAGGTCTCATAATATGAGGAACAAATTTTTAAAGGAAGGGAAGATTTGAATCGACCAGAATTCAGTACTTTGTAGTCCTAGAGGGAAGAACATTGGCTGTCAGGCAGGGAAACAGCCAAGGTTTATCAGCTTTATTTCATGCCCCATGCACATCCATCACCTACCTGCTGCCAGAGGCGTTTCCTCAGAGCCAGGCAGGAACACGCAGCCACAAACCAGCAGTTCCCGAGGGTGCCCTGGTGTAAGTCATGGGAGCTGATTCCATTCACAAACAGATGGGGGTCTTCACAGAGGTCCTGACAAAACAAACCAGAGATTACTGGAGACTCCACTCCAGAAATGACCACAACATCCTTTTCCATCAAGAAAAGCAGCAGGAAATGATGTTACTGACACCTGGACTCTTCTCTTCATTGCCATTCTCTTGGCTTACACACTGCAAACCCTCCTTCACCAACAGCCTGAGTTGCTGCAGTGACCCCAACCACCCAAAGGAGGCAGAGAAGCACACCTTTTATCCTCTGGGTCTCATAATTCTCATTTAACTGACTCCTATTAGAACCACTCTCTCCTCCTTTCCCATTGCTCTCCTGGCTCCATCTCTATTTAAATGCAGATTCCCCCCAAAGCACAGCTGGATCTTTCCTGTGATGTCTCCCTGCTCCTCCCTCCCTTGCCCCTCACCTGCAGCTCAAGGCACTAAAAGGAGCACCAATATCATGGAACATGGGAATGCCCCAGGGGTGTGTTTTTCAGCAATATTGTGTTTGTGCCCAAGAAATCTTTGAGGACAGTGTTCTGCTGAATGGATACACATGTGGCCTCACAGTCCCAGGGAGAATCTCCCACACAACACTTCAGCAAACAGGTAATCTGACCATCCCTGACTGATATGGAACCTGCTGGTTTCAACCCTGTGATTGCTCATGATATTCTCCTGTCAGTCACTGCTCTTCCTGACTGGCTGAGGGGACAGCAGTGGTAGGAAGTCCTGCTCTTTCACAGTATAATAACCCTAAATTTCAACAGTGTGGAAATGATCTTATATCCAGGCATTTAGGAATGCAGAATGGATAACTCCCTCTCACCTCAAAATGGCAGCAGACTGCAGGTTTGCTGCAGGCTTTCCAGTTTGCTGTGAGCAGTAGAATAAGGAGCTGTGCTCCTTCTCTCATGGATTCTCACTGCCCTTTGGTAATTATAGATGATGATCCCAAAATACCAAGACTGCAGTCAAAGCTGGTTACAGATCACAGGCACGTGAAAACCTCTCAGTCTTCCCTCTGAAGTGACTGTAACAAATCAGTGCCAGATGAACTTATTTTCAGAGGAAAGAACCACCTCAGTGCTGAGCTGAAAGCTGGTTTTCCTGGGCTGGTTTAGGTGATGACACCTGGAATCAAGTCCCAGCACGGAATTCATGGAGCTGCTGCCATTCTCTTCAAGAAAATGATATTTTTGGCATGAGATTTTTCTCATTAAATAATAGTTGAAATTTCAAACGCCTTTTGGGAAGCAACTAACTGTCATTACATGACACTGTGATTTTGTCAGTATTTCTTACATGTGCCTCCACTTAGAGGAATTTGAAAGCTTATTAACAGACCTTAATAAAAACCTGAATAACAAAATGGTGCCTACGAGGAAAACTGACCACATACAAGCTGCTCATCAGCATCATGGACAGATCCACTCAGTCTCCCTGGATGCTCTGATATGGAATGGCAAGAGGACCTTCAGGCTGACACTTCAGCTGATGTAAATCAGCCCAGCTGCCTGTTGCAAGGGCTGACATCAGTGTAGCACACACTCCACATCACCTAGGGCAGACTCAAGTTTTGTATCCCACTTCCAGGAAACTCTGGCGTTAATAATTTCTAGTTTGTTTTTCCTTTCAAAATGTTATTTTGTTAGAGTAATAAACAAGAGATAAAAGGAGCCATGAGGGTTAAAATTGTCTAAACTTCTTTATCACTAGAGGAAGCCAAAACTTTAATTGGTTTTGAAAGAAATTAAGCATGCTGTGTACTACAAGTATCTTATCTTGTTGGGTTTTTTCCTCCCTAAAAATAACCACAATAAAACATCATTTTCAATTGAAGTGTGTCTTGCATCTCACACAGTCCTCAGAGAAAAAACAGAGCAGCATGTGCCAGCTACCAAAATTTATGGATGAGATTAGCCTTTGCTGACTACTGGGGTCCAAAGCAAACAGGGAACAGCAGAACTCAGGAAAAGCACCTCCCTGTTTCCACCAGAGTCACCAAATTCTTCAGGATCCTCCTTGATAAACCTTATTAAACTGCCTAAGAGCCCGAACACCTGAGCCTAAAGAACAGCATAAGAAAAATGACATCAGTTCTGCTCTTTTTGTCATTAATTACAGCCATTATAATAGCTTCTATGATGACTGTCACTGGGTGGCTCAGATGAGACACACAATAACAATCAGACACAAGCTAGAGCTAATTCCAGCTGTTTTCTCTCTTCTGGGCTTTTTTGATTTTCACCATTTATGCAATATAGCAAATTCTAAGGAATGCTTTTAATTATCTAAGCTGCAATTCCCCCAGCACAATTAGAAACGTGTTACTTCAATATATTATTTTGCAGTCCTTGTGAGGATCTTTAAGCATTTTTTGTTGCCCCAAGCATGTGAAAAAAAATAGGAATTAAAAAAAAAAATCCCTTCTCCAATAATGCTCCCAGTAGTGATAATTCAGTGTAGTGATAATTCAGGGTAGTTGAGGGCCAAGCCAATTACTATCAGAGGAATCACAAGGAACAGACACTGATGTGAGATGTGGCTCAAGTATTTCAGGATACCTGATGCCTTTTGTTTCTTGCTACCTAAACACCAAAGCTCTCGGATTCTGGGTTCCACCAGAAGTACCCCCCTTGCATACATAGTGGTTTAACCCTAATTCTTTTTTTCAGGATCAGTGTGTGACATCTGTGCTGGAAAAAGGAGACCTATCTCCACATTTCCAAGAAAAATTTTGAAGAGAGTTACTGCAACTTATTACACATCACTAATGTCTAACAGCCACCCTATTTCTGATACAATGCTGCTAAGAAAAGCAGTTGTTGTATTATTCATGCCTGCAGGGAGCATTCCACCATCCAAGATGCAGAGCTCTTCCAGGATCTCCCCTTACGTGTGTGCACAATAAAATAAACACCATCTACAGCACTATAACTGAGCTGTAGAGAGTCTGAAAGTCAGGTAAGAGGTTGCAGGGCCTCGTGGTTCCCTTGAAAAGCCTGACACTCTTATTTTCATAGCAGATTTCCATTTGTATGGCAGGAGTTTATTTGTGTCACCTCCCATCCTTGCTGTCCTGCCTGGCCTTGAAGTATCTGACATTCACTGTTACTCAGCCACTGATGCTGTGAGGAGTACAGGGGCTCACAGACCCTCTTTTTCATGATTTTAAATGGTTCATCTCTCTGTAAAGGAGCAAGGAAATTAACTGGTTAATGAGCAGACTGGGAGACCACTGAGCAGCCTGGAGATGAGAACTCAGAGTGAGATCACAGGAAATAAGAGTGGAAGAGACTGTGAACAGGTTGGTCAGTCCCAATAAGTGCCCAAATGGGTTATCCCCAATCTACTTGTGACTGAAGCTTCTCTAACCTGCATTTCATACAGCCCACAAGGGAAAGCCCACATGCTTCCTCCACTGGTCAGCACTGCTGAGATGTTCTACAAGCCCTCTGTGAATGGAGAGGAGAGGAGAGATTACCTTTCCTTTCTGCAGCAACTCTCAGATAATCTACAAACCTCAAAGAAATCTCTCTAGTGTTAATAACTGGTTCTTCAGGTTTTGTGTCACTGGTGGCACGTGGTGCCCAAGTCCAGGACCAGTGTTCCAGACAAGGCTATGGCAGTGCTGAGCAGAGCTTGATGCTCTTGCTCACTGAAGCTGGGGGGGGCATTTTTCTCTTTTTCACTTGAATGTTATATATTTAACTTGTGTTCAGACTGTGATCCACCCTCTCATCCTATTCTATGGACTTACTGCCTACTCATTCTTTCTCCCTACGTGAGCCATGGAGTCACTTCATTCCAAAGCACTGCACTTGGGTGTGTTGATGAAGTGATGCTGAATTCTACCTTATTTATTCCACATTATTTTCTCAAGATAAGTTTGAATTCTCAACCCTGGCAACTGGCTTTCAATCCTATCCCAGTCTGTGCCCTACAGCATTCCCACACATGCCTTAGCCCCTCATCCAAGTACTAATGAAAATACTAATGAGTACCAGATTAAAGGAGATTCCTGTAGGACTCCACTGACATAAGGCCAGTTGGAAAGTGATCCAAGTCATTTATTTCACCATTACAGAAGTCTGAATTAATCCAAATGTTCATGCTTTGCAGAAATGTATCAGACACTGCCAAAGTCTTAGGAAAATCAAACTATATCACATCTACTGCTCTCTATTTACACTATAAGGTCTGTCCCATTGTAGGCTGGAAGGAAATCAAGGTGGTACATATCAGGGTATCTGACATAATAGAGTCTTTTAATACAATCCATACCACCAGACTAATAGTCATCTGCTTAGGTCTGAGAAATTGCAGTCAGGAATTTCACAGACAAAAAAATGTTTGGACTGCAGTACAAATATGGGAGATGGCAACTTAACTTTTTGCTACGATGTATCTCCCCAAAGGGAATTGCACAACATTGTGAACCATGGGAGGTAACAAATGCCCGTAACACAGGAGCAATGAAACAAAGCATGGGTTTCATTTGGGACCAGAAGTAGCACAGAAAGTACAGCAGAACTAACTGTGAGCATTAACTTCAGGTTGCTGTGGCTAATTTGAATCTTAGAGAAATTCAGCTACAGGAGAAAGTTGCCCTTAGCTCTGAAGATGCATCTCTTAACATATGTATTACCAATACCTATGAACTAAAAATTATCCAATATTGGTTATAAATAGAAAGACATTTAAAGGGTTAATTAATTAGCTATGTGTCTTCACAGACATTAAATGAACCTGCACTGTAAAACATTATGAGAGATCTCTGAGGTCTGAGAAAAAGGAAGGATGATTTTTAAACAGATTAGGATCTGTCAGCTGGCTCAGACAGAAAAACAGATTTTCAGGGAAAGGGAAGAAGAAAAAAGAGCAAATAGTGTTTGCAACTAAGATTTTCAAAGGATTCAGTAGCATTTAGAACTTACTTTCTCCAGCATCCTTTAAAGAACCCAGCCCTAACATGAAAAATTATCCACCTTTGCTTGCACACAGACCTATGGAGACAGGCACTTTCCATGACTCTGTCAGACTGATCTGCTTAAGCCCAGTACACCATTCCCTTTATATTGTTTATAGCAGTGTGAATTCTCTCAGAAATTTTTTTTTTGTTTGTTTGTTTCCATTTTCTTCTCTTCTCCCATCCTCATGTCATCCTGAGTCAACTCCTGTAGAGTGAGGTCAGTGTAGGGAAACAGGGGGAAAGGCAATCCTTTCTGAACATGGATGCAAAAATTCAGCTTTGACTGCAGCTGACTATGAACCGACCTCATCTAAAGGAAGGTAGCAAGGACAGCACTTACTTTGTGATTGTGTAGCTGAAGAGGTAGAGGAGATTCTCTATCCTATAATAAACCCCAGCTGTGCAGTCATGATTACAGAAACCCTTTCCAGACCAGGCTGTGTGCCAAAGCATTTGCAGTTAGCCCTAAGAAGTCAAATAATGGAGCCCAACCATACTAGATATCCCAATGCATGCAAAAAGTCTTTTGGTATGCCTAAAAAAAGTCTGCTTATGGAGTGAAAATAGAGAAGTGTTAAGTTAGACTCTTGCCCTGTGGTAAAGCTGTAACCCCTCAGGGGGCTGCTCACCGAGAAACCACTAAAAGAAACCTGGGGTCAGATATGAACTGACTGAAACAGCCCTTGTTGAGATCAGGAAGGGAGTTTTATCAGTGCTGTTGCACCACAAAAATCCACAAAAAGGCAGGTTTAGCTCTCAGGTTTCTGTCTGTACACGCTGAGCTCAGGAACTGTATTTCTTCTGTAAACTTCATGCCTATTGTCCAGCAACACCAGTTCTCAAGAGGGAGGTAATGCCAAAAAGTGCTTAAAAAGAAATGGAGCTGTATGTAAGCACGGGGAACAGCATGCCAGTGTGCTCCAGTCTTGTATAAAAGAAAACAGCTATCTGAGGATTGAGAAATGCTTCTTCCCCCTCCTCCCTCTCCAGTAAATCCCATTACAAAACCAAATGCCTCACAGACATTTTTACAGTGTTCTTTTTTTTTAGCATTTTCAGTTTGGGGCGAGTGGTGACTAACACTCAGTGAAGGCCATGGCTTTGAGCCTTGCCCTGCCCATGCCTATGTATTTAGGGAGGATCTGAATCAATGTTTGGGAAGCAAAACTCGCAAACATTGGGCAACATGGTGTGTATCTTGGCTGCCTCTAGGCTTCACCTGACCCTTGGAGCACTGCAGCTCATTCCCATCCCAAATGCTGACGGAGGCTGGAAAAGGTTCAGCTGCTGTGCCGTAGGGCTGACCTTTTCCTGAACCTCATAACAAAGTGTTGACTGAAGCCCTGCCCTGAGGCCTCTGCCACTGTGTCCCAGGAATCACTCAAGACTGCAATGAAAGATTCTCTGTTCTCCCACAACCCTCACACAAGGACATCAAACCACCACTGTCTTAGGTTGTGGTGCTTTAGATCAACATTCTACAGAACTCCAGTATACCCACAACACCTCTAGAGGAGAGCTGCCTTGGGGTTTTTTCCTCACTGAACATATGAGACAACAATCTTTGTCTCCTTCCCCTTGTACCTATTCCCTTGTACCTATTCCCTTGTCTAAATTC
This sequence comes from Margarornis squamiger, assembly GCA_035222235.1. Lineage (NCBI taxonomy): Eukaryota > Metazoa > Chordata > Aves > Passeriformes > Furnariidae > Margarornis > Margarornis squamiger. The sequence goes on from JAWWTY010000138.1 coordinate 17,056,820, forward strand.
AGTACCGCAATCTGTGTGACTTTTCCTCCCTCATGAGCAGCAACCAGAGATGGTGTTCTCAGGACAGGATTCACCTCAGGCAATGGTCATGTTCTCTCAGCAAAGTGTCTAAACTCCCTGGAACCAGAACACAAGTTCTTCCAAAGGGCAACAGACATTGCCTTGCCAGTCCCATAGTGGTGTAAGAGTGGAGAGAGGCCTGTCTTTCCACTGATCATATAAACCAAGGTAATAGTTCAGAGAGATTCCAAAAATTTAATCAAAGTATCATGTTAATTTGTTATAAATGTATAAATTTATATTGCTTGGAAAAAGTAATTGTTTTCCATCAGAAAAGACACAGTTTTTGGGCTACTAACCCAAAGTTTTCTTGTAAAATGCTGCCCACCCCCAGGAAGAAGGACATTACAAATACATTCCTTTGTATTTAATAAAATCAATCATAAATCAGATCAAAATCATTATTAAATGCTACAATGACAGAATGGGGAGACACAGCACATGGAGAAGAGCCCCAGATACAGCAGATTCACTGCATATGAGTCTCTGTGTGTGCACTAACCCTTTATTTGGGAGGGTTAATTAGCTCCAAACAGGGATGTCAGCAGAAAACCTGGAAACCTCAGAACAACTGGCCTTTTTTTCTCCAGTGGAAAGGAAAGAAGTCAGAGGCATTTTAGAGAAAAACTGAGCGTACAGCTCCTTTCACAGATGGGTGGTATATGAGAGTCCAACTCTATTTCTGCAAAGAGCAACGTACCAAACCTGGGGAAATGCCTCTGCATTAAGTGGAAGTAACAGGGGATGGCCAAGGTCAAAGACAGTTGGTTTAGAGTGACTCCCTGATGTCACTTCCAGGCACACACAGTGTGGCTGAGGTCAGACATGGGCTCTAAGTCCACTCACAGTTCATCACACTAGAAGACCACCCACCATTTAACTAAGGGTTTGGTTTTTTTTTTAATTATTTGCTTCCTCAAAACATGTTTTTCTATCAAATTCTTGGACTAGTTTCCTAAGATGGGAAATAAAAACAATAAGAAAAGGAGGTTGGAGTAACTCACAAACAATTTCTCACTGCAGTGAAATATTCAGCACCAGAGCAGTGCAGAATAACCAATTCCCAGGTCTGTTTTCCTGACTGTCCAGCTCCTGGCTGGGGAGGCAGCTCTTTCCTCTGCCTGATAACAAGCATCATTTTGGCTCAGTGGCCATGACCTTCCCAGGCTTGTCCAGTCTGACCTTATGCTGTGTCTCAGGGGGCTGGCAATTGATGCAGATGGAATTCTCCATCACTGCCTTTTATGAGGAAAGGAATACACTGTTTAAAAAAGAGTATTAAGTAGATTTCAGCCAGGTCACCTACTGTTTTTGTTATTACATTGGGCATTGTGTGGCAAAACCAGTCAAGTCATTTAAGAAAGATTGTCTGGAGTGAAAACTGAGGTTAATCTGGGAGGTGATTTATTTTACTGGAAAGGAGATCTTTCTTCTCAGTGGCAATGCACAGACTAAAGGTTAAAAAGCATAAGTCTAAACCACCACATTAAAGACCACAAACCCCTTTAGTAACAGGTTCTTCCTTTCCACATCCCTTTTCCAACAGGGTTTGGGTTCAGCCTAGATTCCAGTATCTACTAATCATGGCATTTACCTCAGACACTTTCTTAAGGATAAAAATCCCTTATCCTTTTCTCCCAGTCTCCTCATCTTTTTCAGACGACACTTTGAGGTTCTCCCACTTATTTCCTTTGAGCAAAAAAAAATTAATGCCTGGGATAACAGTGCAAGGAGTAGTCAGTGACACTTTCCACACACACTTTTGTAATGCCACACCATCCTAGACTAGATATTTCCTTCATAACAGAAAAAGAGGAAAAGAGGAACTGTAAAATTATATAAAACCCTGAGCATAATACACAAGCTTCTTAAACAAATAGATGACTTGAACTATATTAAATTTTGGATTTTGAAAATTTTTTTTAATAGAAATGTTATTCTAGGCAGCACAACACAACCTTGCTGAGCCTGTATAAGTCAGAGTCTGTGGAGTGTCTCTGTCCCAACAGGACACATATCAGACTCTTAAATGCTACTCTGGACATCCTTTCTGGCAAAGATCGGCCTTAGAATATGTGAAAAATGGTATTTGTCTTGTAGTATGCCCAGTACCTTGCAGAGACCCACAGGGCTCTCATGCTATCAGAGCTTTATCAGATCACTCACACAAGCTCAAGAAAAAGCCTTCCCATGGGGCTATTCCTTGAGCCTTCTGCTGCAGCTCCTTCCAGCCATTCACTGTCCAGACTGGGTGTGAGCTGCAGCCAGGACAGTGACACCAGTGTCTAGTGCATCCAGTCTCAATCACCTTCCCACTTTGGGGAATTTGCTGCTTGCCTAAGAGTTCAAATTCTAAGCTATAAAATTGTTGCATCAAAAGTGACACGGCAGAACCCACTTTACTGCTGAATACCAAAAGCACTTCTACGACTCAGCCAAATCAGTGGGTCACAGAATCATAAATTCACAGAGACTATCAGAAAGGATTTTATTTACACATCTTGAAAACAAACAGCAGCTTCTATTTCTAAACCATCTTTTAAAACCTTATCTTGGAAGGACATTCATTTAGCAATGAAGTTATCAGCACATGAGATAAGTTTCTTGAGTTTTGAGTGATGAAACTGAAAAACCCACCACAGTGAATTCCACAGTAGGATCCTTAAGCAAAGTCACAGTTGTCATATCTGCCAAGCAAACAAGCACATGCTTTTCCCTCCAAGGAGGTTATTTTGTCTAGCACAGATTGCTGTTAGAGGACTAAAAGGAGTAAAATATTTTTGGATAAGCCCCTCTCCTTCTAATTATGTCCAAACTTCAGGAAGTTCTTACCATTTAAAGAACCATATCATGTGCTAAAGGGTAAACTTTTTAAGGGTGATTGACAGATACCAAATGATACCCAGTGCTGCCACTATATTCCTGAATTCACTGTAATTCACACTTCAACCAGGCACCCTCCTTTCTAGTCCTGTACTTTTCACTATGTTCTCACCTTTGCTTTTCTTCCCCACATTCTGTTGTCGACTCCACACCTTTCAGAAGGAATCAGTGAGAGAACTCCTTCTGTATTTCACAGATCTGTTCAGGAAGCTTGCTTTCTGGGATCTCACTCTCTCGTGGGCACTTTGGCACCTGATAAAGGAGAAGCCTTTTCCCAGAGTATCCAGCTCCCACTCAGCTGCCTGTTTCCATAGCAGGTGTAGTTTCACTGAGACACATACCCATTGACCCACTGGTTGAAACTGGTCAACAATAAAGCACCGATGGGCAAGAAGTGAACAGACAGACACAGATGTGGAGACAAAGAGACTTGGACCTGTGCTTCCCCAGGTGGGGGAAGGCCAAAAGGAGCAAAGAGCCTGATGGCCAGTTGCTAATTGCTCAGTGCTCTCCATCAACACTAATCAAACTGGCAGATCACAGAGCTCACTGTGACCAAAATGACGTAGCTACTTAACATCAAGGCTGGGGATACCCTTTCCTCCTGCCTGTTCAGTCTGGGAGGTACCTCTGCTTACTTTGATGGCAAATGCAAGTGACTGCGATCTCTCACTGTCAAGGTTTTTGCTCTCATGATCCAAGGTTTTCTTCTGCTTCAACCCAAAGCAAAGGCTAGAGCAGATTCAGTCAGACAGATACATTGAGAAAAGCCTTTGGCTCCCTGGGAGGAGTCAGCCTGTCAGGGGAGTCAGAATGTTTACTCGGTCATGACTTTATCCCAGTTGAAGCACAGTCAGTTTCATTCAGACATTAAGACATTCTTGCTTGGAAAGACAGAATAAGAAACTTTTTTCCTTATTTATAGCATGTTGTTTCTTTACATATCTCTTTCACTGCATTTATCAAGCTTGGTTTGGGTTTTCCCAATGTGATATACTGATTTGAACTCCCTACTTCAATTCAGACAAATTCCTTTGTTAAGCACTAACATCACATCTGCCTGATGCCAGCCCAAGACAATGATATTACTCAGCTGACAGGCAACAAAGAAAGCCAATGTGGCAAACATATGACCCAGAATCATTTTATCACAAAACTCACTGCTAACTGTCCTGTTCAAATAAAATTGATACAAATATCAGGAGGTGCATGAGCATGGATGGTAGCTCATTATGGTTCTTATGGAGATCCTTATCTTCAAGGAGAGGATCATATCCACAATATAAGAAAATCAAAAAAGGCTCATAGAACTGCCTATATAGACTATCAACAAGTTAGCAGGAGCTGAAAAAAATCAGTGCTGGCCAACAGATAATTCAGTGCCATCACTGAGAAATGACTCTCCTGATGTACCAGTTTGGAAATCCTGGGAATAAGCTCTCACTTATCTTTTGCAATCACTACTAGTAGCCACAGGAATATTTGCAGTGGTCAGCCTCACAGCTCTTTCCAGACAACACAAAGTGTTTGATTTGTAGTTATGAATTTGAAGCTACATTCTTGGTAAGCCAGAAGGGATCCAGACCTCCAGTTCCTGCTACAATGAGCTCCATGAAATTTCCTTTAAGGGTGGAGATGCTCTATGAATATTTAGGAATTGCTGTGAGAACGTCTAAGAAGACAGAAATCTCCCAAGATCTATTGTGAGATGCAATTTGCTTGTATCTATGAAAAGAAGTTTGAGAGGTGCCAGTAACTCACAGATGACCTTGGCTAGACATCAAATTCCAGTTAGTGAAACTCCAGCAGAATGCTGCACCTCTAAGTGCTGGAGAACCTCTCCAGTTCCAGCATTGCTCATCTCCTGACAGGTTTAATTTCTCTGTGATGTACCCAGAAAACCATCTCAGCCAGCTGGAACTCTGAACCCTGTCAGGGACATGGAAATCATTCTGCCTCATTTGGGTCTCCAGTAGTCTCTGTGCTCAACTCACAGAGCACTTCCAAGAGAAAATCATTAGTTACCTTTTAACTCCACCCTCACACTCTCAGTCACAGCAATTATTTTACTTAGGGACTAAGAGCTAAAGCAAAGTTAGCCAAAAGCCTGAGGAAACATATCTTAACTCTCCAAAGGCAGGGGAAGGGCCTGTTTCTAATAACGTTGAGGTTTGCCAATGTTGCTTTTCCCTCATCTTACAACATAAGTATTTACAATGCAGACATTATGTTCATTGGAGGGGATGTTTATTTTTAATTTGGTGCAGATTTTGGAATGTCTGCAGAAGTGGCTTAGCCTGGTGTCCCTGTCTCTTCTAAGCACAGCATCCCCCCCAGTGTCCATAGTTTTCACTCCATTCCAGTGCAGAGATGCAGGCCAAAGTTCAGTGCATGAAAACTGAAAGATAACATTCGTTCTTAACAAAAAGTGTATTTTCCTGGAGAAGAACACTGTATTTCCTAAAAACTGGAAAATATGCAAATTCAAAATGTTTTAGCCTTTATGATTAAGTTAGAAACAATGCCACATCCAGGCAAGACAGCAGTTCTAAAAGGTTCCTCCCATTGTGAAGGATTTTCAAAAGCTTCTTTTTAGCCAACAAAACATAAATATTTATTTAATCTTTAAATAGAATTAATCTTGAAGGAAGCATACATTTAGATCACAAGGGAACAGCATGAAATTCAAACAAATTACTCTGCAAATCTGCGACAGAATGGCTTACAAAACCTGAAATTCATCCCAAATACCCTCTCAAAATATGAAAATAAAATGAGAAAAGCATAAAGCTCTTCACACAGCAAGCATTTTTTGGATGTGGATGCTTTCCAGTCTTGGTGAAGAATGTTGACAGAACAATACCTTAATTTCCTTTGCAACTGGCACGTTTGGGCTGTAATTTTTCCTTCAGAGAAGTCAGACATTTAATTCTTTCAGAAGACTAAATCAATGAACTAACAATTACTGTAAGAAGACTTAAGCTGGCTGAGGATGTGATCCTCAGGCTCTTTGTTTTATGGCCTCAAAATAAATTTTACCATGTCATTCTTGCCATCACCACATTGCCTCAGGACAAACAGGAGCTGATTCTCTGAGAAACCAATGTTCATCTACTGATGATGGAACCAACTAAATAAAACCTGACATTTTAAACTTTAAAGAAACATTCAGAGCCTTGGAATTGGTACTGTTTATGTTTCAGAAATGACATTGAGGTCGTTTAATATTTTTTCTTTGGGGGAAACAAACTGAAGGCATAAGAAAGCCTCCATCCAATCTGAGAGAGGGAAATATAAACTGGAAAACCTGCCAAGAGAGAAGATAACAAAATCCTGGCATCTGGAGAGCTGTCTGCTTGGCAAGCATGCATGTCATTTACAAATGTTTGCTCTTAATTATATTCCTGGAAGACTTGGGTGAATAATACTGTTGAGAAAATTGCCACTTTCAAAACGCTGCCACTTCATCATATTGAAATCTGTGCAACACTCGTGGAAGGGTTGAGTGTACCTATGGATGTCACCATAAAAAATGGGAACTCGTGCCTCCCAACACCCTGGCAGCTGCAGGACAAGGGGGAGGAAGGATGCAGCTGTGTGTAGGATATCCACTGAACTCCCAGCTCCTCAACAAGTTTCTGGAGGAGGGAGGGCAGGGATGCTGGCAAGGTGCCACTGGGGTTTTTCCTTCCTGTCATGACACAGCCAACGCAGAAGGGCACAACTAAGAACAAAGAATTCCCTGAAATGACATCAGAAATGGGACTGAGCCATCAGGTTGGTGTCATGTGGGGTCCACACAGTGACCAGACTGCACTGCAGGGGTTAGATGTGGATATCTGCTGATGGCTGAAGGCTTTATAGCTCCTTGCTCATCTCTCCTTCTGGGCAAGCTCCATCTTAATGAGATTTTCCAGGCAAAATAGAAGTAAAATTATGGCATTAAGAAAATAAGGGTGAGCAACAGCTCCATTATGAGAACATTTTGGCAGTCTCAGAAGCAATATGTCACAACTTCCCCAGCTGAAAATGTTAAGGACAAAATATTTTGGGAGGAATGTTTTATCCAGCCAGAAACCAAGATGGACACATGCCAAGCAATGTTTTCATGCCTCCCATACTCAGCACGTTGGGGTAAAGACAAGGTAATAAACAGAGCACAGTGAAAATCCCAAGACTTTGAAAGGGGCCAGGGCACAAAACCCGTGATATTGAGGTACACCAGCTTATATGACTGAGGGGAAAAAGAGTGAATTACACTAAGTTCATAAATCCCTATTTTTTAGAAAAGGATGCTTCTTAAAACAACATCCTTAGGAGAACAAACCGGTATCTGTTTCAGTCTCAATAGAACTTCTTAAATTAAATACCCATCTCATAAAAAGTGAGGCCCTCCCAAGTTCTGGAGCACTGTGTTCTCCCACACTCTTATTTTTCAAATTGTTTATCATCCACAAGCACAGTCAAGGTCTCTTCAGGGTTAAGCTCGCTGCCAGACACAGAAGTCACCAGCCTGCTGCAGAAAGGTGAGGAGAGACACAAAATCCCAGAACAAAGCAGAATTTCTGATCCTATTTCTGACTGATCTTCTCGAACACAGGAACGGAGCCCATCTGAAAGAAATACCATGAAGTTCTTGGGGTTTCTTATTTAGAGCCCGTCTGAGGCACAGCAGACTGCCCTCACCTCAGCCTTGGTCTGACCTGCAGACTCTGGGGTAGGAGAATGGGACAGGGACAAGGGTCACGCAGCTGTGGGTGACCCTCGGAGACCTGAATCCCAAGCCCTGCCAGCAATAACTGCCGGGATGGATTAAAGGACTTAAGAGATCCCTACTTGTTTGTTTGGCTCTGTGAGGGGAGTCCTCAGGGCACCACACACAGCTCTGCTCACTTCCTGGCTACAGGAACAGAACAATTGGGAAAGAAAGTGCATCACACCAAGAGCCCTGTGGTGACTGCTCTGCCCAGAAACTTCTCCGTGCTTCTTGCACCCATCTTCTGGAAAGGCTGCACTGTCCACCTGCAATGTTACTATTTTCCCATCACTACTCTGAGCACAGAAAAAAAGAATTAAATGCCTCTTATAAAGCTAACACACCTCAGATTCTAAAGCACAGACTCTGTCTGCCTTCAGAATGCCACAGGTTTGCTCTAGGATGACAATGCAAGTCCAAAGCACTGCTTCATCCCTCTCCCCACTGCACTCTTCTGCTTCCCAAGTCCCTCTCTGGTGTCATGGACATACATCCCTCTACATATATCCATTTAAATGCATCCATGCCTGCCTGCTCTGGTTGCATGCACCCACAGCCCATCATATAGGCTTCATATTTGTATTAGAAATTGAGTTGGTCTTGTCCCAGATGGAAATAATACTGCAAATTAATCAAGATTTCAGGTTGCTGGGGGTTGATACTGGTGAAATTTATAATTGTATGTGAAGTTCATACTGCTTCACCTTTAAAATCCTCTTTAGCAAAATCCCATCGAATTCAAAATATTTGCTGTCAACAGGATTCTTGCACAGGGTTCAATGCACAGCAAACTTCCAGAGACAACTTGTTAATTATTACTTTGAGGTTTTGGTGACAAAGGTTACTTTGGAATAATAAGAGGCCAAACCTGCAGGCAAAGTCAACGCACATTTTGCAGTTTATCTGACAATATTGGAACACCTGCTGGAAGCTGAAAGGATCAGGGTCATGATGGACATGAACTAGCACAGTGGGCACAGTCAGGGCAGTTTGACCCACGATGGTCTCCCATCCTCTTTCACTGTCATCAACATGATGTGACCTCAAGTGATTCATATATATTTTTTATTATGTTCTACAAGGGATGTCTTTTCTACTCTGGCAATAAAGGCTCTTCCTTTTGTGCTACAGGTTTTGGCTCCATAAAAGATTAGCTAAGAAGAAAAGATGAATAACAATGTTAGCCTTAAACACAGGAGACTCCTTCCGAGTTTCCCTGTTCCCTCAGGAGGTACTTTCAGATGTTGTGAGCTAATCAACCATGTTTTACATGGCTAATGTGCCAAAAATGTTTCTGTTTGTCTCTTCCTTTCCTAGCCAGCTGTGGAAAAAAAAAAGAAACACCTCCCAGTTGTGAAACACACTCCCCAAAACCCTCCACCTTTACAATTTCTCAGCCAGGAAAGGGCAATGGACTGTATGAAACAGCTGCATGTATCTCCCTCCCTTCACCTGCCAGGGTTCTGCTGAAGGGTGTCACACTGGTTCTGGTCTGTCCTTCTGCTCTGATTTCCCTTGGGCTACCAGCTCCCTCTGCCCAGTTTCTGAGGCAGCACACCACAGCACGTCCCAGAACACCCAGCCTGAACACTCTTCTGCCTCAAAAGAATGTCACTCATTCAGTCTTTCACCTCCTTCCTCTCAAAGCAAATCAACATAAGAAGAGCAAGAAACACTCACATGCTCTGGTACCCTCACCACACCAGATTTATTTGTTGTGGAAGGCAATTATGCTGACAGAGTCCTAAATACAGGTCCTACAGAAGAAGGCAAGAAAAGCCCAGCATGACTCTCCTCAGAATGCCCAGATCATCAGCTACAACACCACAAGCAGCAGCAGTTTGCATGATTTGCCTGGACAGCTTGGTTGTTATTTCTGCAAATAATACAAGGAGGAAGATGGCAGAGCAGCAACAGAGAGTGGCCAGGGAGGGGAAGAACACGTAAAAGTGTGTTCTCTTGCACAGGAAAAGGGCATTTTCTTTTCAGAACACATTCAGAGGAAAAAAAAAATCCCCAAACTCCCAAAAAATCCATAAGAAAACAATATCAAAACCTTAGGAGAAAATAATAATGAGAGAAAGAAAGAAACAAAACAAAGCCCACAATGTTTTCAGTGAATTGCTTGGCCAGATACCATAAGAACATGCTGTTCCAAGTACCTTACAAGACCAACAAGGGAAAACCCTTTACAGCTGGAAAATGCTTCCTTGCCTCCAAGAGAAAAAGATTCAAGAAACATTTCATTTTTTGTTTTTAGTGTAGTTGGGGGAAAGTTGCAATATTAAAATTTAAAAAAAAAAGTTGCTTTAATTTTCTCCCTCAAAAAAAAGCCACCATTCCTCCTCTCCATTTTTTCAAAATGTCTTTACTCCTCAGAAAGATAAATTACTTGGAATAGCCAAGACTATTATTAATTTAAAAATGATTACAGGATTGTATTAGGGCAGCATTAATAATGACAATGTTAATCTATCATGATCCTCTCTGTGAGAACTTACTGGTTGGTAGAATGAGAACTGCAGTTCCAATGGGGTTACCTTTTCCATCTCTGTAGATCAGTACATACCACATGTATTTGAGTTACTGGCATTAATATTTATCTCACATTTAGATTTCAATATCCCCTTCATAATACTGGCAGATGGTTTATATTTATGTTTTTTCCAGGAGCAGAAAAAACATCCAAAGCAGCACTTTCTGATGTTATTTCTGATACCTTTTTAGCAGTCAAACACTTACCTGGTCATTCACATCACCCAAGTCCCTTAAACAAAGGGCTTTACTGCCCAGACTTGCCATCAACACTCTTGTGGCTTTAAAATCAGTTCTGCATTGCAACTAGAGACAAGCTCAGGACCTTGGAACTGGTAGTGAATAAAACCAGTTGCCTGAACCATTTCAAGCAAGGATTGGTTAAGAGTTTCTGCCTTTGGTTAAGTGTTGCTGGACTTTAAAAGCCTGGGAAATGTTGGTCTGAGGACACTTGCACTGAAGACACACCAGGGTGCTGCTAAGTGTTTTATAATGTTTTGAATTTCAGTGAAATCCCACATATCTCATGTAGCAAATCATAGTTGACCACCTCTGTCTCACCACTCCACTGCAGAACCAAGTGGCAACCACTCAGCTTGAACACGACATTACATTTCCAACTGCTGGTGCAAATGGTCCAAATCAATCGATTCCACCAAATAATACAACACAAAAGCAGATTCCCTATCCAGCTGATCCAGAATTACAGCCATACAGTAAGGCTAAGACTTGTTTTGACCTGCATTTGAAAGACCTTGCCCTCGATTTTAGGCCACCTCCTCCCAGTAGCCCAGAGCCATTGAAAACCCTACAGTTCCAGCCTGGGGATCACCAGGGTGCAAGAACAGTGATTGCTGAGGTTGCTCTACTAAATCTACCCTCACTAAACAAATAAAGCTCTTGAAGCAGATTTTTAGCCTCAAAAAACCCCCAAACAAGGTTCAGAAGCCAAGTGCCAGCACTAATTTTACCCCTAAAGGAACACAGAGCATGAGGGAGACCTGCCTACCCCAGGATCTGAAACGCACCGCAGCTCATTGCAGTATCACTAATGTGCACCCATCAGCCCTCCCCTTCCTTCCTAGCTCAAAATTAATTCCAGCAACATGAAAACAATTCCACTTAATTGCAACTGCATCATCTTCTGCAGGATCCCACCGCCATCTGAATGTGCAGTTGCTAAGGCAACGGGGGTGAAGAGCATGTTTTTGTGCTGCCACACGCATGTGAGCTGTGCCAACACCCGAGCTCCTGCAGCTGGGATGGATTTAACGCCTTCCTCCCCAGGAGCACTCTGTCCTTACTTCCACTGCAGGGTTATGGCAGCCAGCCCTTGGCAGAGCAGCCAGTCCCTCTCTGCACATCGACACCTGCGCTGGAGGGACAGATGGCTGCAGCTCAGCTCAGCAGGATCAAGCACCAAGGACGCTGGAGCAACTCAACTCAAACATGCAGCAGTGCCAGGCTCCATTTGCAGGAGGTTCAGGGGACACTGTTCATCTTTGCATAATTAATGAGGAAAGAAAAGATCCTTTGCCATCACTTAAGAATCTTTTTCTTCTGGTGGTTTCCTGCCTGCCTGTTGTTCTCCCCTCATCTACCTACAACACACAAACAGATGTTTGCAACACATCTGGAGGACTACACGGTCTCTTCCTTGACAATTTTAAGCTGGAAAACATGATTAATGTGTACAGAGACCTTCCTGCCGATCTCCCTGATTATCTTCCAGGGCAGACTGCTTCCCAGAGTTCAGCTCTAAATAGATTTCCTATCTCTTTAAGATGAAGGGTTTAAACTTAGGTCAGAGCCTACTTTGCCTATGACCTTTTATACCATTTTTGAGACTGCAAGGCTTAAGCTCTTCTGTAAAAATTAAGATGCCCTGCAACCATGTGCACACATGCACCTTTAGCAAAGAAACAGCTGACTTCAAACTTTTCCACAGATAATGTGCTGTAGCTGAAGATCACAAGCTAAATCTGCTTTTCATGGCACATAAAATTATTTGTAACAATGGCAAACAGCCTCTCTGCCGCTGCACTCGTGTGTAATCACAGCTTATTACAGCACACAAAAGTGCCTGTTAAAATGATCATCAGTGTAATCTTGGAAGTCGTAAAATCCTCGAGCAGTCCTGTACAGCAGCAGTCACGGAGTGAGTGTCTGAGAGCCACCCCCTGAGGGTTGCAGTTAACTTGTTCTGTCTGTGGAGGACAACATTCATGGTGTTAAGATCCAGGACGTGACAGACACATAGGGAAAAGAAGCCAGTTAGGATTTATTTCATCTTAGTGCAAGGCTGAGTCTTTCACAGCCCTTTCCTCCTACAAACACATCCCAGAGAAGCACAATGAATAAGCAACCAGCAAGACGCTGGTGCTTGGATCACACAACCTACAGCCTGAAACTGCCTTTGTATTCCCATCACCGTTTGAGGGACATAAAAGGATGTGTGAGCTCCCTCAAAGCTCAGCAGAGGCTCATCACCACTCCGTAAAACACACCTCCTCCCCTGTGAGATTCAGGTATGTTCCACATACGTCAGTATTTCCAGTAAAAACACAAATGTCACAGCACACAGAGCTTTGCAACTTGTGCTCATCTACAGCTGAACAGGAGTCAATAACCACCAACAACAGAGAAACAGTGAACAGTTCTGGGCACAGACAAGGGAACAGAAGCCAAAATTTCAGCTGTTTCATCACATGACAACAACCTCTGCAGAATAAGCCATATTTTCAAGAGGAATGATAATTAGCTCCTACAAAGCTCAAGAGGTGAGGAGGGAAGGGACCCTTATTTTGATTAGGCAAGAGCATTGCTGTCACCTTATATTTTTAACTGGAAAGAAGTGGCTGAAGGGATTAAAAAAAAGCATGTTCAGATCTGAAAAAGAGATCATTAAATCAAGAACCACACTCCAGAAGGGAGCTGGAGGCAAGGAGAGGGGATCTGGCAAGCCAGGTAAGTGTCACTATACAGAGGAGCTGCTACAATCAAAACACTTTGTCACACAGAAGGCAGCAGTGTCACTAGACTGTACTGCTAGGAGTCCTCATCACTCTGCCATGCCAGCTTCTGGTATTCCCCTTTAATGTCCACTCTCCTCCAGCGCTGGATTCTCCCCAGGCCCCATCCTGGCAGGTATCCCAGAGTGTGATGAGCTGTCATTCTGCTCCATGTCCTGAAACTGTTCTTGCAGTGCATGGCCGTGCAACTGCTCAGACCCTGCTGTGGTGCCAGGACACCTCCCTCCCCTGCCAGCACCGCTGGGCTCTGACATGTGCCCCAAACATAAGCAGATGTCTCTGGTCTTGTTCACAGCCAAACTGGAAAAGAGGTTCAGGCTGCAGCACCGCAGTTCCAGCAGAGACAGAGGAAATAAATGATGAAGAGCATTATCTCTGAGGGGCATTTAACCCAGGTGTTCCTACACCTGACAGCCAAGTTTTTCATGATCCTTGTTCCACAGAATTTTTGAGGACTGGGATACTGTTAAGTATTCTGGAGGGCTGCTTACTGTGACCACAAATCCTGTCACTGTGGAACAAAGAACATTAATGCAAAATCTGTAAAGCTAACCCAGACTAAGTGCCCAGGCAGGCAGACATGCCCTGATTCCCCTCTGCCTTCCTAAGGAGGGTAAAATCTTCTTAGACAGGTAGAGAGGCAGGGGAGGTTTCAGGGTTCTGATCAGCCCTTGTAAATATGAAGATGTCACAGCTTTGACACAATGGGTTATTTTCCACGAGTTAGAAGCAAACAAAACTGGTGCTGCCTCCAGTAAACATGTGCAGGTGCAGAAGGCAGAGCCCCTGAGTTCTCTGGCACCTCAGTCCCTCACACTGCTCTGGATAAATCACCAACCTGCTCATCCCACACTTCCCAGTTTGGGAAGTGAGGAGACACTTGCTCTGTTTCTTCCTACATGCTGTATCATCACAGAGCACAGTGACTTGTTTCCTGGACTTTTCACTTGTATGGTGATAAACACACCTGAAAGGACTGGAAAATTGGTGAGAGGAGTAGAGAGTGGGGCCCATGGCACACAGTGTTTCCAGGTACACGGGGCAGGCAGTGGGTTCTCCACCCTCAGCCAGGTGACTGACCTTTGGCACCAGGGAGACAGTGGGGATTTAATCAAAGACAGCAATGTCCCTTCTGTGGCCTGGGACACAAGAGGGGCTTCTTGGGAAGCAGCTCAGGAGTTCTGTCACACGGTGTCTTTCTGTGCTGCCTTACTGAACACAAACCAGCTCTGTCTTTCCAGAACATAAGGGTACAATCACAGCCCTTTCATAAAGAGAAGATGCAGATGAAAGCAAAACTAGGGCTTATAAAACAGAGGGTCAAGCAAGGAAACCAGGAAAGCACATGATAAGACTCATTCTGCAGGATCAGACTATTATTTTCCTTTATGAATAACTAAAGAACAGTGTTTATCTCTGAAGCAAGCTTATCCACTCTTTCCTCACATGCCTGCCTGCCCTGGTTGGAGGATCACTGCTGTTTGTTTAATGCTGACAAAGATGTTCCTGGGATTTCATATTTTTTGCAGGGTCAGTGAAAAAACTGAGACAAACCCGAGGTTTAGTTAAAAATAAGTCAGACAAAATATCCATTGAGCAGAGTGACTGTCATTGCTGGGTGTTTTCACCCCATGCTGAGCAGGACCACCACACAGAGGCAGTGTTTGCCTCAGAAAGGGGTTAGCCAGGACACGTGGCTGAGGACATCCAGGGCCAGCTGAGACAGCAGGGAGGCAAAAGGCTTCTCCTGCCTCTTGGCAGGACACAGCTGCCCCCAGCCCCACTTCAGCCTGGCAGAGGGGGAGAAACTCCAGGGAAATCACAGAAAAAGAGCAGGATGGGGTTTGACACTAATATCAATGGGCAGGAAAATTGCTCACTAGTGGGGGGAATGTTTCTTACTCTTTTTCTCACAAACAAGCAGGTTTGTGCAAGGAGAGGTTTAGATTAGATATTGGGAAAACTTTCTTCACCAAAAAGGTTGTGGAGCACTGGAACAGAGTGCCCAGGGAAGTGGTTTTAAATCCCTGGAGTTATTTAAAACACATGTACATGTGGTTCTTAGAGACATAGTTAAGTAACAGACCCAGCAATGTTGGGGTAATGGTTGGACTCAATGATCTTAAAAGCCTTTTTCAACCTAAAAGTCTTCTTCAGCCTAAAAGATTCCATGGTTCTGTGTTGTTGGCATCAACACCTGAATTCTCCCTCTGAACTTCTGGTCAGCAGAGACCAGGCTGTGGTGGGTATGGCTCATCCCAGCCAACATCCCAGGTGTGTCAGGTGAATCACACCCTGAATACATCAGCTCCTCTCCACCACCTGTAGCAGGAGCTGGTGGTGACGGTCCCACATCAGACATTCATCATGAGCCTCTTGGGTAAGGCAAGTGCTGCCCTAAGTGACAATAACCTGCCTTGGGATCAGCAACAAGTGTGGCCAGGATGGGCCATCCCCTCCCCTGGGCAGGGGTGAGACACCAACTACCAGGGAAATCACAGCCAGCAGTGTCAGGTTCTGTCAGAAAATGTCACTCTGACGAAGATGACTTTTTCTATGAAATCAAGTCCAACACTTCCAATTTCTTTTCCCGAAAGAGAAAACCAATTTGTAATTTTTATACTATTTTTGCATTTCATAAACCATCACTGGTGTGGAGAGTGTTGCAAAGGCAGGTGACAGAGACACAAAGCAAAGCAAGGGCCAGGTGCATTTTTAAGCAAATTTTTTGGCACATTCAAGTATTCTTTCTCCTGCTCTAGAATAAAATACACACCCAGCTCCTGTCAGACCCCACAAGCCTGGCCTGCCAGCTGCAAACCCTGCCACGCTGCACCCAAAGGAAGCAGCACCCAGGACTGCACATACACAGTGCTCTTATTTGCTGAGTGATCTTCCTGTAACAATTCTCCTTGGAAAGCCAAGCTGTCCTAGGGAGACTGCACAGTAATTACACAAGGCCTTTTGTGCTCGCCAGTTTCTTAATACTGGGGTGCCACACAAGTAACACTGTCTTGTCTTTGTCCTTTTTCTCAGAGAGACTTTAAAAGTACAAAACAAGTAATTAATGTCAGATTGTTAATGACCTATCACTGAGTCTGACTGGAATGAGTGAACAGAACATATTTAACATTGCAGGTGCAGGTCCAAGGACAAAAATAAAGTGGAAGAAACCCTTTACCCCTCCTCCTATTTTTCTCTCCCTCATTTATAGTCCTTTCCCCCCATTAGAATGGAATAAGCTCCTTTTGATTCTACAGATCCTTTTCCTGAGCATTTGCTCTCTCTGGTCACCACCAGCCATTTCGGGTGACTGAACAAAGCAGGAGCATATTTGGGAGCTGAAACTAAAATACCAGCTTTCACCTCTGCTCAGAAAAGCTTTAGATTCTCAGATTCCACATGTACTTGTGTGGAGTCCAGCAGAAGCAGCTGCAGCAACATTCCCCAGCTGCTCAGACAGCTACACAAGCTTTCTAAGGGAAAAAGTTGCTTGCTCCTACTAGGATGAAAGTAGCAGCATCTGGACAGGGTATCCAGTGCCTGTGGAGGTGGCAGGAGGAAACAGGCTGTCACTGATAAGCTCCTTTCCATTCCAGATGCTGTGCAAACACCTGGGGGTGTCTGGGGACACAGAGCTGGAGTTTCTCGGTGAGTTGGTGACTAAGTGATCTGTTCAGAAGCTGTCTCAGTTGATATCAGTTCTGGCCTTCACCTTATGCTTATACTGAAAGGCCAAAAAAGGAAACCCACTGAAAAGCCCATCACTCCAACAGGACATGGGCTTTGTACAAGGTAGTTCCATACAGCAGAGAGGAACAAACATTGGGAAGCTGATCCTCACCTCTGCTCTGCTGCACAGAGACAAGCCCCTCTCCCCCAAGATGTTCTAACAGGGTCAGCATGAGAACAAAGGCAGCTTCCATCACCCCTGAGGGATCAGCTCCCTTTTCCCACCCAGTAAAGGAAAGACTAGCTATTCAACACACATCTGTAGGGGTACCCCCTCATGGACCCCAAGAGCTGCTCTGTCTTGGAGCAAGGAAGGAGAGCAAAGAAGGCACACCTTTAGAGCAGCACAGAGAATCCCAGAATTACTGAGGCTGAAAGGGATCTTTGGAAGTCATCTAGTCCAGTGTCTGTACATCATCATCCAGCTCATTAATGAAGCTGCTCAGCAGGACTGGGCTCAGCATTTGACCCCTGGGGTACAATCCTAATCATGGTCCTCCAACTAGACTTGTAGCACTGGTCACCACCTTGAACAGTCATGCAGAGCTCAGAGATTATATTGATCAGTAAAGGAAAACTCTCCACAACCTGTGGGTAAAACTTGCTGCTCAGGTTTCCCCAGAACCAAACTGAAACACAGCCGAGAAAGAGGGTGTCAAGACCACGACAGAACAAAGAGACACCTCTTGGTGGAGGTGTCTCTACTGGAGGAGACAGTAGGAGTGAAAAAGACATTCATCAATTACCTTTGGGCGCTTCCATTCAACTTTCCTTGGTGGTGCCGACTGATAGAAAAGGGATCCATCCGAGGCTGGAAACTCGGGGTCTTCGAAGAGCCGTCTCTGCTGGATACACTGCCCTTTCAGCTCGTGGTACTTCTGATCTCTGAAGAGTTGCACGGATGAAGGCATGGCTTCCTGCCTAGGTAAGATGAACATTGGCTTGGTCAAATCATGAAGGCTCCTTAAAGTCCATAGATGATACCACTCGTTAATGCATATAACTTGTTCTAAATGGAATTACTGATTTATCTAAAACAACCTAGATTACTAGAAAACTATAAAACCCCAAAAGATCTTCTATATAAGGATCATGTTTTTGTCTGAACAGAATTCTTACCAGGAAAGAGCCCAGAGCAGGCACAAACCGAGCGTTTTCCTTTGTCTAATTGATTTGTAAGGTAACAGAGTAGGGTTTGGCTCTCAGTCTGCACTATGTGTGAGGGGCTGAACCATCTTTCTGTCCAACATTCTTCTTCTGGCCACTAAAGGTCTAATTATCTACTCCAACTCTTATGCCTGAAAAAAAACCAAAACCAGATTTCCATGGTTCTCCATCTTAATGTATGTGACAATACTTTGGCTGGTACTATTGTCTTCAAACTTTATGTTACATTTAAGGGAACTGAATTCCCAGAAGTAGCAAATATTTGCAAATAACTGATGAGAATTAAAAATATTTTAAAAAGCACAACAACAATAAAAAAAAACCAAAAATGTGCTTTCAGGACTGAATTCCCAGAATCCTGACTACCTAGTTTGGCAAGCTGATGGTCACAGCCACAGAGCTGAAATAAATTGCTTTAAAACATTTAACAAATGAGAAATCAGCTAGTCATTCAGGATAGTTTGAAGTTTAGAGGACATGAGGGTTATTATCTCTGCTTCAAGAGAGGGTGTGGTGAGAGAATCTGAACTCACTCTGTTTGGAAGCTCCTGTGTGTTAATTCCTCTCCTCTTCCTTCAGGACACGGACTAGAGATGTATCTCCCCTTCCTTGAGTTATCTGCAGCAATAAAGACAAATACAGGTTGTCCTATGTCAGACCATGGCACCACATCACCCTGGCAGCCCTGGCAGCTGTGGCCAGCTGTAGGGAGCTCAGCTGGTGCTCCTTGAGCCACTTGCAGCATGAACTGGATGAAATTCCACAGATTTGCAGAGAACTCAAGAAAGGCTTTGCAAGTGTGAAAGTGAGCACAGTGGAAGGAATACAGAAGAGCAATGAGCAACGCTTGGAAATGTCACATTTATGACGGTCTTTGTTCTTCTGTGTGAAAGCTACTGAGGCCAAAATACTCTAGGGATGGTTTTAATACCCTCCCTTTCTCCCTTTTTCCCTTTTTCTCCCCCTGCACTCATATTTCCCCTCACCCCAACCCCCCAAATAAACCAAATGGTAGTTTAGTGATGAGAAATGTTGCTCTAAAAGCTTCACTAATGGGAACAAGGAGAGTATTCAGGAGTGCTCTTCTACCTCTTTGCCATTCTTACACCCATCTGCTCACAAGTGTAAGCACGACTGGATTTCTACCAGCAGGATCATACACAGTAAAGTGACAGAACAAAGAACCAGTTTATTCTTGATATTGCAACCAGCCAAAGCTTCAAGTGCCAGATCATTCTCCATCCTTTCTCAGGGCAAAAATCCAGCTGTAACTTTTGTATACATCAGGACTGCAATGACTTTGAGTCAAATCTTGATGTTGGTGAATTCAATGGAAAATTTCCTATTCTTTCAGCCAGGCCATGGCCCCCCCTTCCAGAAGTGGACCATGGAGTCCCTTAATGACTGTTATCTACCTTTAATAAAACAAACCACTTAAAACTACACTGATACTATGGCATAGCAAATTCCTTTTTCTTAAGGGCTATTCCGTGAGAGCATGCAGTGACAGAACAAGTGGAAATGGCTTCAAACTGAAAGACAGTAGGTTTAGATGAGATATTAGGAAGAAATTCTTCTCTGTGAGGGTGGTGAGGCCCTGGCATGGATTGCTCAGAGAAGCTGTGGCTGCCCCATCCCTGGAAGTGTCCAAGGCCAGGTTGGACAGGGCTTGGAGCAACCTGGTCTAGTGGAAGGTGTCCCTGCCCATGGAAGGGGGTGGAAGCGGATGGTTCCACCATCCGCTAAGATGGTGGATCCGTTAAGATCCTTTCTAACCCAGGCCATTCCATGATTCTATTATTTTCTTTCTAATTATCTCCCTCCAAAAAGATTTACAAGGCATCTTACTTGGCAGGTGGCCTCCCAAGACAAGGCAAATAGACTTCCTTCCACTCACAAACCAGTTTCTCAAACTCAAGTGCAGAACAGCTTGTTAATTATACAGAGATAGCTCAAGGACCACAGAAAATAGTTTGACTAATTTGGGCGGGATATAAATTATTTCATGATAACTGGCATTCTTGCTTATTCAAATTCCCCACAAGCTAACTAACAGTCTAAACCAAGCCTATTTGTTTTTAAAAGTAGCTCCTGGGTAGTGGTAAGGTTTCCAGCTGTCACTGCCTAATTCATTGAGATAGGTCTTTAATGACCTCATTCCCCTGCCCTTTCCTGTTGTCTGCCAGACTGGAGGACTGGTCCGTGAGTCCTTCCAGGATTAACACCCCATTACACAACAGCCAGTCTCGTGGCACTGCACAGAACGAGGTGACAAAGCCCAGCACATGAAATCAGGCTGCTGCCTGCCTCACCCTGGGCTGCATGGGCAGTGCTCACATTGGGGGACACTAACAAGGAGGAGGCTTCTCCTGCCAGGCTCTTCACCTGCCCCTCTCCACACTCCCTGTGCCATCCAGAGCACTGTGTGTGTGTGTCTTGGGGACTCGGGCTCCCACGGCTGCCTGGCTGCTTCCCATCCACCCAGGAGACACTGAGCTCTGGAGCTGAACTGAAGTCCCATCAGCATCTGGAAAACCAGCAGGAGCTCACTGTTGCAGGAACTCAAAACTGCCCTTTTTAAACACAACACAAGTATATCTCTCTCGTTTCAAAGTCCACAGGCAAGAATGTCAGTGAAGTTTCTATGCAACAGGGCTACAGCTGAGCCCTCCTCTACTGAGGTGTTCACCTACCAGGACATGGCCTGAGGCAGACAGCAGGCACCTGGCTCCCATTCCAAGATTTATCTTTGAAGCATCTTCCAGTTTTTGACCCTCTGCTGATCACTGAAGCTCCCAAAATAAGAACCACGATCCCTTCTCCCTCCTCCAAGTCATGGTGCGCAGCAGGACAGCTTCACCCTGGCTCAGCTGACACTCCCAAGGCACAGCACTGAGGAAACACCATGCAGGGCTTGGCAGCTGCCCTGTCCAGGGCTCCCTGCACTGCCATGTGATACAGAATGAGCTGAGCACAGTGTAAGGAGGGCTGAGAAACACGATCCCAAAAATACCACACCCCTGCTCAGAGACACTCTACGGCTCTGCAGAAAGAAAGGATCACTCCAGGCGAGGGACAGAAGAGAGAGGAAGGGGGAAAAAGCAACCCTGAAGAGCTCTACAGGTCAACCATTCTTATATTTTTGGTTTATTCCCTCACCATATACAATTGCAGCTTTGCTTTTGATCTGTTCCAGCCTCTGAGCTGAGCTCCCCAGCACTTCTCATCTCCAGGCAGAACAACTCCACAACTGCCCCTGAGGTTCCTACAGCAGCCGTGGTCAACCCTCTGTGCTATCAGCAGAAGTACAAGAGGTCCCACATCTCTCAGTGTTCAACCTCAGAGCTTTAAAGTCTTTCTCTGACCCGCTCTTTTTCCAGTGGGTTTCCTATTTGGACTGGGAAAAGGGTTTCAGCAGAAGAGTGAAGTTGAGCTGGTGCAGAGTCCCCTCCTCAGCCTGACCACGGAGCAATTCCAATTTTACTTACAGTTTATACTCAGAGATGTTCCCCCCGTCACAGCCAGCCAGAGCTTGACTAAATCACATTGAACGCAGCGTCAAATACCAGCTCCTGGCCTCAAGAGCAGCCATAAATTAAAGGGACATTCACTTGTAATCCGGGTCTTCACCAGAGCGTTAAGATGAGATTCAAGTGCTACTTAAACTATCCAACAGTGTTTCTTTACACTCCCATTTTCCCGTATTAACCTTTCTCTTCCCCAGCTGCTACACAGAAGATCCACACCAAACACCACTGCTTTACTGTCCAGATGGGTGTGTGAGGGATAACTACACCCCCACTTTCACTGAATGCATGCAATGAGCACACAAAACCAAACAGAAGTCCTGTCCTCTCAGCCAATTTTTGTGATTCTGTGTAAGTAAGTGACATGCAGGGTAGAAACTCAGGCAGGGCAGATAAACCAAGTGCCCCCTCAGAGCGAGCCTGTGTGTGTGCCAAGCATCCCTCCCACTCCCATTCCAGCCCCAGGGGCTCAGGAAAAACAAGACCAGGTTTCCCTTAACCAAACCCAGCACTTTCAGTCCCAGAGGCGAATGCTGCCAAGCAGCTGCAGAGAGCCCTTGGTGCTGGATGGAACTCCCCTGCAAGGAGGAGGCTTGGTGTGTTGTAACACTTCACATTTTATCACACCCCCCCACTTTTTCTGTTCCAGTTGCAAAACTCAAAGGAATTTCCATGCACAGCACCAGGACTAAAAGGGCAAAGTGCACTTCCAGCCAGGATTTAAGGTGGCAGCTGGACACACCTTTGAACACAAAACTGCTTTTCCAGAGGTGTATCCTGAAATCAAGTTCAGACACACCCCAGCCTCAGGGCCACGTTGCTGCTGGTTGAGGAGCCCCCACCTGGGAAGACCATGGAGGGATGCCAGAAAAGATGTACATATGTCATGCTCTGGGGCAGCATCCCAGGCTGAGAGAGCTGGGCTGGTTCTGCCAGGAAAAGAAAAGGGTCTGGGGATACCTTATTGCAGCCTTTTAGTACCTGAAGGGACCTTATAAAAGAAGGTGAGTGACTTCTTACACAGGCAGAGAGTGGAGACAAGGCGGAGTGGTTTTATATTTAACAAAGGATGATTTAGATTAGATATTAGGCAGAAATTCTTTCCTGTGAGGGTGATGAGGCCTTGGCACAGGTTGCCCAGAGAAGCTGTGGCTGCCCCAGCCCTGGAAGTGTTGAAAGCCAGGTTGGAAGGGGCTTGGAGCAACCTGGGCTAGTGGAAGATCTCCCTGCCCATGGCAGGGGGTTGGAACTAGAGAACCTTTAGGGTCCTTTCCAATCCAAGCCATTCTGTGATTCTATGAGCCCAGTTTTAAGATTATTATCCATATGCAGGTACCAAGCTTGCTTTTGTAGGTACCAAGCTTGTTTTTGTTTCATGCAGGTAGTTACCTTGCCAGTCATAACAACCACCCACACCTGGTTTTCAGGTTTCTCTTTTGTACCTGCAGTTGTGGGCCCATCTTGATAAGACACAAACATCTCTCAGCATTAAACTCAGTTCCTTCAATATTGACTTCTCCCCAAACCTCAAAGCCACTGTTTGGACTATGAGAGCAAAACAAGGGCTTAAGTATTTCACTGTTTGCAAACATATTTTAGTATTTGCCCAAACATCTCTTTCTCCAAACTCATAGTTTGCTTCTGAGCAACCAAGTTAATAAGTGCCTCCAAAAAGCCGCCTTGAAGCCTAAAGTTTTAAATTACTCTGAACTAGTTTTCTGTAAAACTAATTAAAGGCACTTCCAGAGCTCTATCTGGAAAAGGTTATTGCCCGTTCTTCCTGTACAGAATGGCCTCAGGTCCTGACAAAGCAGTGACTTTGCAAATCTGTATTAAGAGTGCAGGGGAACTTAAAGTGAAAAGCTTCCACTTCACATACACTGTGGTTTTGTGATCTTGGCTGTTCCACTGCTGCTGCTGCAGCAGAAGCATCTCTTCTGGAGACATTTACTCATTCAAATTCTTTAAACAACACACTAACTTCTCTGGGAAGCTTTATGCTGGACTGAGTATCCTCTCTTCCTCTGCATAAGAGGCAGTACAATGGTCTAAAGTCAATGTGAAGTCTGTGTTGTGTGTATGTGCAATTGCATTAGTCAGAACATGTTCAATTTGGGTCAAATTTGCTGCACAGAATGATTTAATAGCACCCTGTCCAGTATAAATGACTGTGGTCCTAGGGCTTCCCAGTTGTTTTGGATGGCAGTGCTCTCCCTGACTGGGTGAAACTCCACGTTTCATTGTGTGCTCTGGGGATACCATGATTGTGCAGTATTAGCCCTTCTTTCATCGAGTTTTTGGATTTTTCAACAAAATAAGATTAATTTGACTATTTTATGGCCTCTGTAACTCAGTCCTTTTATAGGCATATAAAGATTTCTCTTTTAGCCCAGCTCAACAATTGGCTACGGGAAGGAGACACAAGCATTTGCCTTCTTACAGAGACAGGAAGGTGCCAACATTGTTCTGCTGTGAAGTTTTGCTACACTTAAGACTGAGAGAGGAAAACACATATTTTTGTCTGAGAGTATCTGCCCATATTCCATCATTTCTGAGCAGGAATGTGGGGGAGTGTAACTGGACATCAGGAACAGGACTGGCCACAACCTCCTTGCTTTCACGGACAGCATCAAGGCCTGGCAGAACCATCTGGCTACAAACCAAAGCTTTTCTACAATAAAATTAATTACAACACTTGCTTTGCAACACCAAGGTGCTTAACCAGGCTTTTCTTTCGGGTCTCACTGGGGCAGAGGGAGTTTCTCCAGCACTTCAGCTGGGAGTCAGAACACAGATTGCACTGCAAAGCCCGTGCAAGACAGTGCAGAGGGTGGGTGCTGGTCCAGTACAAGCCTGGCATTCCCTCAGCCCAGGAGTGGGGCAAGAGCTCTACCAGGAGCCTGCCATTGTTCTTCACTGTTTGTTCTCTCTCCCACCTCTCTATCTCATCAATTCCTGCCGACATAAAAGGTAAGTATATTCTGCCCCTGCAGGATGGGAGTACAGGACTCACTGTGTTTCGTGTGGCTCCTGGTCTTGGTCACATATGACAGCAAGTTACTGGAAGGTCTCTTGCACCAAGACCCCGAGGGGCTCAGCCAGAGGCACCACCTTGTTTGGCAGACACCAGTTCTGTTCTGCTGATCATGTGCTAAGTTAAGGGCACAGAAAGTCCACAAGCTATAGGCACGTGGCACTTCACAGTTTGGACATCAAGCAGTAGCTGAAGACAAATTTTTTACATTCTATCTCATCCTTAAGGTCCCAGCATTTTGCCCCTGTCACCAGTGAAGAGGCTCAAATCCCTTGCTTGGTCTTGGCCAGCATTCAGAAGTTCAAAACTCTGCACATCCGGACTGTGAAGGTCTCTGACCCCAAGAGCAGCGGGGTGACAGTACAGCATGAATACATGGCACTACAGATCAACACCAGCACATCTGCCTGCAGCTGGCAAACAGGATTAAAATGCTTTTCCAAACAACTGTGCACCAGCACCATGAGTACATTCCCCTTTTCCAACAGGTCTCAGGAGCAAGTACTAGTGGTGGTGGTTTCTGTTTCAGGACAGCAATTGCCACCTGTTCATTTTATGCTGCACTTTGCCTCTCTAGTGGAAGGAGTCCTGGTTGGGGCTGTGTGTATTGCACAGGATCCAATCTTAGCAGAGCTTGATCCTTCAGCTAAACTGCTATCATGTCTCTCTCTTAGTGAAGACACAAAGTGGCTACAGGACCCATTTTCAAGGCTCTAGAGGCAGACAGGATTTTCCAAAGTGCACAGGTGACTGCGTGCTTCAAAAAAATTTACCTTCAGTGGCTTCCACTATAGCATCAAGATCAGACACATTTTCAACCAAATACAGGGAATTACAATTTCAATTTGAATTTATATTTTTTAAAAGTAATTTAGTATGGTATATGCCAATTGCTACAATTACCACTAATCCAGTTGAGTGATACAAAACAAGCTCTGAAGGAAATGCCAGTATCACTGTCACCTGATTCATTCAAGCCAAGCTTTTGTGCTGAAACCACAGGAAACAACTTTCTTCAGAATTCCAGTACCTCTCCATTCTGCCTTTTCATAAAAGTCAGTTTAAAAAAAAATAAATTATTGCAAATTAATAGGTGACTTATTATCAGGCCACTCCATTACTTTATATATCCACTTATCAATTATTTTAGACACAGTATAAAAATGTCTCCTTCACAAGAACTCAAACAACAACAAAAGTACAATACTCATTTGAATTTCACAATGAAAGAATCCACAGTGAGAATGGACAGTATTTTAGAAGATCAGAGACAGTCTGGCAAATGGAATTAGAAAAGCAGCGATCAAATCACACTCTATCAGGCTGGCCCCTTTATTTGGAATAACTGTTAATGATGCCTGTAGAGAGAAGACTAGTATGAAACTGGTTATCCCAGAAGAAAGGAGAGCACCCATGCTTTGGCAATAAATCCTGCAATAAAGCTTGGCTCAGAGTTAGTATAGAGTTATGACTTTCAGAAAGAAATGTACATTAAAAAAAATTCAAAGAGTAATCAAAATCATTTTCTCCCTGTGCTGCTCTTTACTGGTGACACAGAGAGTTTTCATCCTGGTGATAAAGGTGCAAATCCAGTAAATGGCAGTTTTCAGGTTGTCCCTGGCACTCACCTGGATGAGGTCAGACCTTGCTCGGGGCACATCGAACTCCAAACTGGCTCCTGCAAACACTGATCCCCCAAAGTCTTAAGGAATTCTCTGGACTGTACCAGGGTCACATCTCCAGGGGGGAGTGTGTGTCAGGATGACCCTTCCAGGGATGTCACAGGGACCCAAAGGGCAGAGCCTTGCGTGCTCCTGACAGACAAGCTGCCTCTTAGCTGTGACTGCGGCAGTAACTGTGAATGAACTTTTAAAGAAGGAGATGAGGCCAGGCTGTTTGGCAAGACTTGCAGGAGGGGGATTTTTTTTTGTGTAGGAAAAACAGAGCAGATTAATGTGCACCATGAAGGAAAAAAAGAAAAAAAAGTTGCATTCCTTATGAGGCTGCACAGCGTTCCTCACTTGCGTAAAGCCAGTGTTGATGTCTCTGCCTCAGCGCGTCCATCCCGACACACCCATGCAGAAGAGTCCCACTCAGCCTTCATGGGATGCAGCTGGATGGGGCTGTGCTGGACAGTGATGCAGCAGAACCCAACGGTGGCTTCGTGCCCAGAAAATAATCCATTTCTGTGTGCTGGGGCAAAATGGACACAAAGAAATTCTCAAGAAGAAATGGTTTCGGCAAAACAAACTTCTCTCTATTCGGAGCTCAGTCTCAATTTCCTTTTGGGTAAATCCAAACATCTGGATTAATTTGACTTGAATTTTTTCCAATTTGAGGACAATAACACCCTTATTTTACCATTATGTGGCTTTTATTCATGGGGCAGTTTTGAACAGACAAGAGCCCAAGAGGCGGAATCTGAAAGCTAACCAAAAACTTTCCGAGTTGTGTATCCACCTGAGGTCTGAACCTGCTCAATAACAGCATTTTGAAGATGGGTCACTCATCTCTTGCATCTTGGGATTTTGCTACTAGTTGTCTTCATACTTTCTTCCACAGCACAAACGACAGGAGGGGTTGGAGGAGGGGATCAGTCCCAGCCTGATGGTCTGCTGGCAGTGAACCAGCCCAGGACTAAGTTCAAGGAGGGCACAGAAGAGGGCACAGCTGTCAGAGAAGCTGAAGTGCACACGGCAGGATTTATCCCCCGACTACATTAACCGCAGTCATAAAAATTTCGAAACCTTGAGAAATCAAAAGCCCAGTTCTGCAGCTCAGAGACAACAACGTGAGCCATCGCTCACATTCCCTGGAGCCGCGGGGTTTGCAGCGCGCATTTGGAATTGTTTTTCAGGCAGGCTGGCCACGGAGGGAAGGAGTGTGAGGAGGGGCAGGGGAACGCGGCTCCAGGGCAGTCCCAGCCCGAGGGAAGAGCCCCAGGGTTTTCCCGAGGGACACGCAGGACCATCCCTGTGACCCTCCCGGAGCGGGGACGGCGCGGCCGCGAGGTGGAGCCATCGGCCTGGGATGGAGGAGTGGGAAAGGGAAAAGGGAAAGGGAAAAGGGAAAGGGAAAGGGAAAGGGAAAGGGAAAGGGAAAGGGGGAAAAGGGAAAGGGAAAGGGAAAGGGAAAGGGAAAGGGAAAGGGAAAAGGGACAGGGAAAGAGGGAAAAGAGAAAAGGAAAGGGGGAAAAGGAAAGGGAAAAGGGAAGGGGAAGGGGAGAGAGAAAAGGGAAAAGGTAGGAATAGTAAGGGAAAGACAGGAACGGCAAGGGAGGGGAAGGACAGCCGGTCCAGCCCCATCAGTGCCCGGGGGGAGCGGTCCCTCGGATGTCCCGCACCGACGGCACCGGGGGCTGGTGCGGGGACAGCGGGGACAGCGGGCACTGCCCGGGAGAGGCTGCCCCGAGTGACACGGGCGTGGGATGTGGCTCTTGGGGGCACTGGGGCTTAAAGTAGTAAAAATAAAGGCGAGAAAGCTTCCCCCCCCCCCCTTTGCTTTATTATTTTTATTTTAGTCTTCTTTATTTTATACTATTTCATTATTTATTCTATCAGTCTTATGTTATTCTTACTTTGTTGTATTAATGTATTTGTACTATTGCATTGTTGTTGTTTATTTTTTAAAATTCTATTTACTTGATATAGGATGTTTATTAAATAAAGGTTGAAGGCCTGGGGCTAAAGCACCCACTGTAGGGCACGAGTGGGCATAAACCCCCTGGAGCAGAAGCCAGACCCAAACCCAGGTGGAGCTGAAATAAATCCCTTGGGGAAGGGGATGGAACTGCAGCTTGGGGGCTGCAGGAGCTGCCCAGGGAGGTTCCAGCTCATCCTACCAAGCACAAGTTGGGAGTGGAGGTCTCAGAGCTGTTCCTGGGGCCCAGAACCAGCCCAAGGGCACCTTTTGGGATGGAGAGCCAGGGGCTGAGTGGCTGTTCCCAGTCCCTGATGCCAGCCAGGGGGTGCTGTGGGAAGGTGGGGAAGTGAGACTTGGGAGGGTGTGTTGGGGTCAGGTCCTGTTATCCCCCAAAATGTGGACCCCATTTGGACGGGAGTGACAGCTCCTAGAGATATTGAAGCGATGGCAGTGACTGGTTCATGGCCTTACCAACAGCCCTGGGGGTGCAGTGAGAACCAGGAGCAGCTTTTAGCCAGAAGAAGTGGGAAGTTGAGAAGCTGGAGCTGAGGCAGCAGAGCTGGTGGAGACAGATGGTAGGGCTGGGGGTGAAACCCCTCTGGGGCTTGGATATTGACTTTAGGGTTGGAGCTGGAATTCCTGTGGGGCTGGAGTTGAAACCTCAAAGAGCTGGAGCCACAAGCAAGATCCTGCTGTGAGAACCAGGAACAGCTTCACCCAGTTGTGATGGGAAGATGCAGAGCTGGAGCTGAAACAGCAGAGCTGGCAGTGAAATCGAGCTTGTGGGGCTGGGACAGGGACTGTAGTGATGAAGCTGAAGTCACTGTAGTACTGGGATAGGGACTGTGGGGCTGGAGCTGAAATAAGGATTGACAGACTGGAGCTGCAATATGGATTCTAGACCTGGAGCCATAAGAAAGATCCTGCCATGAGAACCAGGAGCAGATTAACTGGCAGCAGTGGAAAGATGCAGAACTGAACCCAAAACAGCAGAGCTGGCAGTGAAAGAAAGCTTGTGGGGTCACAGCTGAAATCACTGCAGGGCTAGGGTATTGACTGAGGGGCTGGGATAGATAGACAAGGGAGGTGTAGGACATGCCTGGCAAGGCCCTGGGCACAGCCTATGCCATCTGCCTGCTGGCCATGTGCCCGTGAGCACCCGGCATCCTTGGGGCACTGCCAGGCTCTGGCACTGAGCCCCGAGGTTTCGCCTCTCCCTAATGGTGGGTCCTTGGGCACTGTCATCATCTGCCTTGTGAGGGGCTGGGAAAGACCCTATTGTGGGGCCCTTGAGGTCCCTCAGCGTGGCTCTGGGGGTGTTGTGCCCACAGTGTTTGGAGGGGAGGAGGGCACAGTGCTGGGGAAGGGGTCAGGGAAGGAGCTGGCTCCTCTCTCTCAGCCACCTGTGGCCCTGGGCCAGTTGTCCTGCTTCCCTGTGTCCCCATGGCTGAGGATGGTCGTTCCCCAGCTTCTCTCCACTTCTCTGGCAGCAAGGGCTCTGTGTAGTGGCAGCAGGATGGGTGGTTTTGGGATACAGACTATGTGGGCAGGTGTCAGTCATGCTGAAAAACACACATGAAGAAAGAACTCCCCGAGGAACCCACAGAGACAGGAGTTCCCTTCCCTTTGAATTGCCATTTGTATTCCGAGTGTTGTGTAAACATTAATATTTAAAACATCGCCTGTAGCACTCTTGTTTCACAGTGGGATTTGCATAAAGCCATTCCTGTCTCAGGGTCATGAGAAAAGTACTCAGGCTTAACAGTTTTCCCTTCTCCATCTGAGCAGCCAAGGCCTCCAGGAGTGCTGTTACTCTCACACAGCCTTAAATCAAAGCCTTGTTTAGTATTAGGAGTTGAATGGGCCTTGGGTCACTTTTGCCCTGTTATTCATGGCCTGTAGGATGCTGCTGCTGCAGGAACGTTGTCTGAGCCTCTCCCAAGTATGGGAGCAGCACTACACTCCCAGACAGAACCCTGCTGCACCAAGCTTTAGTTTTCCCACTTAGGACATGTGCCCAGCAATGCTCAGTGCAGTCCCCATTTGCTTTGAAGCCTGGGAGGTTTTGCCTTGGACACTTGAACATATAATGACATCTTTTTATTTAATGAAGACATGCCTTCTTAGTGTTTCAGATCCCAGATGTGCTCTCATAGTGCTGGTGGTTTCTCAGCATGTAACTCTTAGCAGCTATTCTAGTTTCCCAGGTGAAACTCTTTACATGGAGTCTGAAGTAGTAACTATTCATCCTACTGGCTCAGGGAACACAAAGCAATTCTAAGCCCACTTTAGGCACTTGCCCTGTGTTTTGTCTGTGGCCTGAGGTGACTCCCCAGGTGACACAGAAACCTGTGGCTGCATCAGGAGTGACAGCCTGCTGCTCTAAATACTCTTTTCCTAGTGCTGGTGCCTGACATTTAAAAAGTCACAGCTGATCTACTTTTCTGACCAGCAGCAGAGTGTTTTGAGTCATTTAAAGATTTAAGGATATTAAGGCCAGGCTCGGTTTTAAGTATCTAAATCTATGTCAAGGTGACAGAAAGGTGTTTTTTAGTCTCTTTTTTAATGGGATAAGCCATGAGGGGATGCTGCACTGGCCCATGTGTGCTTGTGAGCCTGTTCTGTGGGAGACACTAGGATAAGGAAATTGTCCTTTAAGGGGAGCTATGAGGAGGGCATGGGAGGACACATTTGCCCTTGTCCTCAAGTTCTCCAGCATGTAACTGCATTTTCCCTCCCCCTTTTTGGGTCCCCTCCCCACCCAAACCATGACCTATTCATTTGCAGCCTACAAAAGCTTGGCCTCATCCCACCGTGCTTGGCTCATCTCCCCATTGCGTGTGCACAGCAGTGCATGGGTGGGCGACCTCATTTGAGAGCTGATTTCATTATAGATCAACTGTGTTCCTCCCCTCATGTATCTCATAGTTATCTTCCTCCCTGATGAGGACTTCTTAATTAAAGCATGGACAATTTGCGATAGAACAATACTGTCCTAAGATTTTCTTTCCTGGTTGCACAAAAGCATCGTTCTCCAGAGACCAGACTGATCATCTGTCAATTTAAAAGGAAGGTTTTCTTCCTGCATCCTGCTGTAGGTGCTGGTCACCTTTCTGGGCTGTACAGGAAGAATTGTCATTGATGTCAAATCAGGCTGATGGCAGATTTGGCTGTGTGTGCATCTTCAGTGGGAATTTTTCTGGTTGTTACATCCAGGACACTGTACTGTGCTCATTCAAGCTTTGCTGCCTCATTTTTCAGCAAAGCTGGGGCCATACATGTTGAAAAATGGCATATCTGTTCCCCTCCTGCCCCTAAAAAGAGCAATTGAGTTCACCTGTTCCAGCAAGCACTGAAGACCCGAGCAGATCACAGTACCTGTGGGAGGAAGGTCTTTCTGGTTGCTCTGCTTCCAAGAGCTGTGGCAGTGTCACAGTGATCGTGCCCTGTGCCCCAAAGGCACAGAGGCCACACCAGTGAAGAAGGGAGCTGTGCTGTGGTGCTGCATGGCTCAGATCCCCGTGCTGTGTCACACTGTGTTTGCAGGTGGCCTGGCTTAACCCCAGCTGGCAACTCAGCCCCACGCAGCCACTCACTCACTGCCTTCCCAGTGGGGTGGGGAGAGAGCCAGGAGGCTGAAAGTGAGAAAACTCGTGGGATGAGATAAAGACAGTTTAATAGGGGCAGAAATGGCAAAAAAATAATTATTATGATAATAATGATAATAATTTTTAAAAGTACTACAATGTACAAAGCAAGTGCAATTGCTCACCACTCACTATCCAATGCCCAGCCAATTCCCAAGACAAAGCCCCTGAACAGCTTTCCCCCAGTTTATAAGCTCAGCATGACTCCATATGGTCTGGAATATCCCTTTGGTCAGTTGGGGTCAGCTGTCCTCTGTCCCCTCCCAGCTCCTTGTGGCCCTCCAGCCTCCTCACTGGCAGGGCACAAGAAGCTGAAAAGACTGAGTATAAACACTACTTAGCAATGACTGAAAACATCAGTGTGTTATCAACATTATTCTCATACTGATTCCAAACCACAACACTGGTAGCTGGTGCTACCAGGAATAAAATCAACTCTGTCCCAGCCAAAATCAGAACAGTGGACTCTGAGTTACATCTCCTACAGTATTAAAAGCTTATGAATAAGCTTTTAAGGCAGCTAAAGATGCAGGTCAGCCTAATGGGACTGATAAGGCACTGATATAATTAAAGTGGTGCCAATGGGGTGTTTCTCCCACTAAAATGTTTTTGCAGCTCTCCAGAGAAACTCCCCATGGTTATGAATTCTTGCATCCATTTGGACATCTCTGCTTTAGAAGATGGACAAACACTATCTGTGCATTGTCTAGAGAGCAGCATGCAGCCAGCCCATAGTGACAAGCTTTTTAAATCACAAGATTTGATGGCAGACAGTGAAAGGGAGCAGCTGAGAGAGTGGCCAAACTCCTGATTTGTTGCCTTGGGCTCAAGAAACCCAGGACCTGAACACAGGTGGCTGAACACCATTTCCAGTGATCTAAAATCCTCCTACGTGTTGTCTCCACATCCCAGTAAAAGCAGCAAAGCTGCTGTGAAACCTCAGTGTGGTGAGTGGCAGCCCAGGCCACCAAATTGACATGTTGCCATGGACCTTCAGAAATCACCTTTCTCTCCTGAGCTCCAGTTGCTGTGCTGGCTGTCACTCCCTGACTGTCACTCTCCCAGTGACTAGCAAAACAGAGGTTTAACCAGCTCAGTGGCACTTCCCATGCCTGTGTATGAGGGCTAAAAGCACACTCTGAACACTTACCTTAAATGATGACACACACACCATGGCTGGAGCAGTTATCAGAAGGAATAACTCCAATCCAGCACTTGCTTAGGTGCACCAACTGTGGGAAGATCTGTGCTCAAAATAAATAGGTTCCCAGCACAAGGAAGCACCGGGTTTGACTTATTTAGCATCCTGGTCTTGCATTTACTGTCACCTTTCACCACACTGATGACCTGGCTGGTGCACTCTGACCTAGGTGAAGCAAGAGAGAGAGAAGGTGCTTGTCTGTCCTTGGGAGAAGGGACTTCTTCACAATGACAAGTCACTGCAGTGAAACCAAGCCAGACCTGGTGGCCCAGACACTGGAGTTTGGACAGGAGCAGGGAGGGGATGTCACTGCCAGGCCAGCACTGTGTCTCCACAGCAATGTGCTTCCCTGAAGGCTCTGACTGTCCTGCTGGTGAGCACATCACTGTGACTGTGTTCCTGATCACTGCTTATTCCATCCAAAGATAAACATAATTTTCAAGATCTATCCTGCTCTTCGCTCCCAGATGCATTAGTGGAGTTTGGGGCACTCGGTGCCTCACTACCCTCCAGGTAACCCCAGAGAAGCAACATGAATGGAAACAAAATCTTTACATCATTTGATGCATGCAGGCCAGGGAGCAGCGGGCTCACAGTTGTCAGGAACTGGAATGTTTCTGGGGTCTCAGGGCAAACTGATTTATGTCAAACATTGATGGGAACTTTTAAATTCAGCAGACTTACTTGAGAGTAAAGAATGCAGTTGAACAATGAATTACTGTAATTTTCAGTGGCAAAGGTGTGTTTATGGTAATTGAAGTCATAATCCATAAAACATTACTCCTGTTCCCTTACACACATGAAGAGTTGATAATCTTATAAGGACTTAACACAAGGAGTCCAGTTGTTTGATGCACCATACAGAGCCCAGGTCAGCATAACTCAAATTAACCAGATTGCAAAGATGGGGCTGAGTAACTACAGTTGCAAGTCACTGGAGTTCTCACATACTTTGTGGGCTGTAAAATTAAACCTTTTGGATTTGGTCCTTTAAAAGACCCCAGACAAACAGCTGTATTATGGATGTATTTCAGTGAACATCTGGAGAGTAACATCTGTTTGCAGGTTTGCAGGGCCTGCCTTATAGCAAAGGTGATACTTGCACAGAAAACTGTACCTTTGAAGTTATGGCGTGTTTGAGAGGCTGGGGTGAGGAAGCAGGTGGAGAACAAAGTGCAGAGCTCAGACTGCAGAAGCAACCATGTAAATTATCTGATGTGTTGACTTTTAAAATTGTTTTATTTACAGAAAATATCAGATAAAGCATCACTGCCTAAAAGCTACAACCCTGTTTGGCATTTCACAGAGCTAAGCCAACAGAGCCCAGGCAATGTCCTGTTCCACTTGGGCAGCCAGAAAACACTTGGGTCGTTTGCAGCTGACAAGCCTGACAGGCACAAAGTGTGTTTTCTTTGATTGGAACCCCACTGGACAGTGAGCAATGGCTGAGCACAAGGAATGGCCATTAGGTCAAGAGAACAGCCAAGGAGTTTCCAGCCAGGCCAGAACTTTTATTTCAGTCCAAGCAACTGATCCCACACAGGACACACTTGAACCTTTTGGGAGCAAACACTGTTTTGCTGCTCTGATGAAGCAACATATCCCAGGAAACCTTATGTACATTTCTGTCTAGACCCACACTGATGCAGCAGGAGGGATGGGCTGTGGAAACTGAATTTTTGCTCTCATTGACATGACAGTAAATCTGGAGTGATTTCATAGGTGTCAGTGGGATTCCTGCCAAGACAGCAGCATCGTTTCCACTGGTTTGCAGTGCTGGTTGCAGGTGCCACACCACCATTATCCAGGTTTCCTCTGAACCCCCTCTGGAGTCCCTGGAATTGCTGCAATAGCTGTACAGAGCAGATTGAAGGTTTTAAATCTGACATTTTGCATTGGCAGGAGCACTACCTCCTATGTATTTTATTGACCTCATCTAACACATAGCCCCTAGAAAAGACACCAGTGTGCTTTGGTGGCTCTTGGGGTGCATAAAGACACAATCAGAGTGTTTTCTAAAGCACTCATTCTGCTGCTCTGATAACATTTGCTTCAGTTTCAGTTCGTGCACATTTGGATAAAGGCTGTTCCGAGACTGTTTTCCTTCTACTGGTTTTATTCTGGGAACTGTAATTTTTTTTCAGTGTGGTCTTTCACTGCAAACAGAACTCTACTGTCTGCGTGCTCTGGCCTGGCCAAGCATGGCATGATCATCACAAGTGGGTGCCAACACTTGGCCAAGTGGGATGGCGTGCTGGTAGCCCTGACACCGTTTGCCAGTTGGCACAGCATCTCCTCAGGACCAGGGGGCAAAGAGGACAGCCCTCTCTGGGCTGATGTGTGATGGCCACAGGGGAAAAGGGGAAGGGGCTTCATCCGAGTGTGAAACATCAGGAAGAATCAGAACTCTTTCACAGCAGCCCAGTCTACAGCAGGGATGGCCAGAGCTCACTTTTAAATATACCACACTCACTTTTAATCCTGCAGATGTGAAGCAGAACCAAACAGCAAAGTGGCTTGTAATATATAATTACGTGAGGAGGTCTAAGCCTTATTATCATTTTTTCAGGGATTTCAGAGGAGAATGCTTTTGTCTTCATTGTGGTTCTGACAGGGCAGCTGCGAAAGGAGAACTTGGACCTTTTTCAGGCCAATGTGGGAAGGCAGGACAAACACAGTGCAGCTCTCAAGCCCCACCAAGTTCCCAAAACTCATGTGAGATCTCACAGGCTTGCCCAGGCCCTGGATGCCAGGGCAGAGTTCAGATGAGGGCCAGATTTCTGCTTTGAATCCACATTTTTGACTGCAGTGCTCACACAGGGAAAGAACTGCCCTTACTTGCCCCTTATATCCTAGAGTGGGTCCCATAGGGTTGGGCTGCTTCAGTCAGGCAGATGTGGGTCTTAATTAATTCAGGGCCACCAAATTTCCTCTGCAGTCTCGTTCTTTTCTGCATTTATACAAGTGAGACTGATCTGGGAAAGCAGATGAATCAAAATGAATGAATACTACTATAAATCATAAGTCATAGTCAACATACAGTTGCCAAATGAAAGCATCAGAAAGGGTTTTGTCGGCCTAAATATTGAAACCAAATTTTATTTTTTGAAAATGACATTACACACATCTTGCAAATGTACATTTAGATGAGAAAACAATGAGTAACAAATATTGAGAGCAAAGCTATAAAGTGGACAGGTTCTCTGCTGCATGGCATTGCATTACAAGAATACTCAGACCTGGGATGGTTATTACAAGTAGTAAAAACAGTTCACAACACCTCACAAAAATGGAATTTTTTTCCTAGAAAGTCAAATCTTCTAACAAAAGGAAATTCTCTTAAGGGAGAAGAGGCATGGGGGAATAGATGTGTGGATCTAGGTACACTTTGTGGTTTTGTGGCAGGGCTTTGTGGGGTTTTTTTAAGTCCATTTCTTACAAAATCTGTCTTTGTGAACGACCCCATCTTTTCCAAGAATTTGACTGTTTTCTGTCCTCCATTACCAAGAAAACCACAGCTAAGAAACAAGAAGCCCTGTGTACTCAACTCAGAGCTTGGGAGTGTGGAGAAGGAGTAGCCTACAGAGCCCCTAACAACATAACCCCTACATTCCACCCCCCACCCCCTTGCTCTGTGTATCCAGGAAAACCAAAAAGGGTGTGCAAACTCCGCAAATCAGGGGCCGTGGGATGAGTCCCACGTACAGCAGCAACCAGGTGGGGAGGCCACGGCCCATGCACCACTTGCCTCAGCTGCAAAGGATCGGCCAGACCTCATCGGTTACCAGAGCCCCAAACTTCCAAAGGCTGAACTTGTTCCCCAGTTCCAGCAGAGGCAATGGATGGCTGATCTCCACCTGTCTTACCTTGAAACTTAAATCTAATCAACGTGCCAAGGCAAGGCGCTGTGAGAAATACGTTCCCCGAGAGAACCTGTTGAGAACTGCTTTTCAAACCTCGTCGTGTATCTTTTGATTTATGCCCAAATCTGTACTTTACAACCACGAGAGAGACAAAGACAGAGTAAGAGAGAGGGAGAGACAGAGAATCTTTCCAGGAGGAAAGGAAGAGCTAATTAAGAAAAGAGAGGTACAGGACCATGCATTTACTCTCAAGAGCTTGTTCACGAGCAAGCTAACATTTCTAACACTACAACCACTCATCTACATCTGTTTGCTAAGTAACTGAGTTCTACCTACAACTAGGGAGCAGAAGGGGTCTTTTTATTTTCTTCCCCCTCTCTTTAAAACGTCAATAAAAATGTTTTCTGTACAAGTTGAATGGCACAAAAGGTGGTTAAAATGCTAAATAACTCACCACAAATGGAGAATGCAAAATTAGTTCAAAACATGCATGGACTGTGTACAGGTAAGCAAGGAATCATTGGCATAAAGCTGCAATATATTACAAGATGATACAGTTGAGATCTTTTGGAATAACCTCTGCTTGTTCTGTCCCTTTGAGAAACCTTCACATAAAAATTCAGCATAAAGGGAATTCAAGGTAGATATCCAAGCAGAAAGTTAACTATGGGCAACATTATCTGTCTGAAGAGAAAAGCATTTCCCCTCCCCTTCCACACACTCCCCCAAGGTACAAAAGTCAACATGATCAGCTTTGCTGCAGGCTTGCCAAAAAGAAAGGTTAGATAGATCTGGTTTAGGAGAACAAAAGCACCATTTAAATTAATAGCTCTTTGTACAATGTCATTAATTAAATACCTTATTATTTAAACAAAAACATACTGAAGTTTACCAATCCCAACAAAATAACAACCAAACCCTCACCACCCCCACGTCCTCCAAGGTTATGTACACAGAGTTCAAAGTATTTCAGCTAAACTTTAAACCCAGCTGCCCCTCCAACCCCCACCCACTGAACGAGAATAGAAAATACATTGTGGCCTCTCAGTTATATTATATTGCAGCTTTGTTGTTAATGATGAAATCATACAAACTCAATGAATGACTGAAGACAGTAATCTATGATCAGGTTCTGGTTCAGCTGCATTTCTCCCTCCCTCAACACCATTTGCTGGCAGGTGTGCAGCCCCAAGAGCTGCAGGGCCAGGAGTGAAGGCAGTTCCTGCTTCTCAGAGAAGAGCAGCATGACTAACTCAGGCTGATGTGATGGGAGCTGCTCACCCTAGTTTGGGATAGGATTTGTGTTTGAGAAAATAGGCAAAGGCTAGGAACAGCAAAGTCAGCAGGCTGATACTCCTTTCTTGTGCTTGCAGACTAGAAATTGTCACAAAATCCAGACTACCATGGAGGGGAATGTGTCATCATGTCAGAGAATAGAAGAGATTTGGCTAGACAGGTTTCCTCTTTCCAAAAGACCCTGGGTGCCTTCTAAGTGATGATTGCAGCTGTACACAGTGATAAAGCTGCTTGGATCACCCGTCATTTAAATAAGAAGCAAACTAACAACAATTGTACATGTCAGAATTCAGCATGTAATTATAACTCACAGGCTTTCTTGTTCTTACATTCAACACTTGCTTCACCGTATCTATAAACACCAATTAGCAGTGCAATTAATTCCCTAGACATTCTTCTTTTTAAGCAGATGCATCATTAGACATCACACTAAATCTGGAAAAAGCTCTTCTGTAATAAAGGGGGGGAGAAAAAAAGCTCTGTGTTCTGCAGCCCCTCAATGACTGTATGGTCAGCATGAGAGTGAGACAGAATAGCACTAGATTTCAACTGCCACCTGCTAAGGGAAATGAATTACAAACCCATCCATCCCTGCTCTGCAGTGGTGGGTAGCAGATGGAGAAAAGCAGCCATGCT
The DNA here is from genome assembly GCA_035222235.1 of Margarornis squamiger. Classification (NCBI taxonomy): domain Eukaryota; kingdom Metazoa; phylum Chordata; class Aves; order Passeriformes; family Furnariidae; genus Margarornis; species Margarornis squamiger. The sequence goes on from JAWWTY010000138.1 coordinate 17,095,831, forward strand.
GGAATTTAAAAAACAACAAAAAACTCCCAAAACATAACCCCCAAACCCCAAAAAAACCCCAACAAAAATAAACCCCACTAAATGTTTCAAGGGAATTCTCTGAAGGTAAAATTCATCATTTCAAGAACTGGGCCTGGGCCCAGCTCAGGGTCTATTGGTCCATTACAGGTATTTCCTAAGTTCGACCCTGTGCACGGGTTTCCCAGGACCTGGGAGTTCAGAACCAGGGTTTGGCTCAGGTCCACCCTGACCAAGTGCCACCAATGTGTTTCATTCTGGCTGCACGTGCCAGATGAATCACTGTGCTCTGCAACAACCCCACTATTCAGATGGCACTCAAATTTATCTTGATTTCCTATATATAACTGTTGCAAATAGAGATGGAAGAACCAGCCAATAAAAAGCAGCCTTGAGTTTAAATGAGTCACCTAAAATGAACTGAACCTTCCTTTTTATTTCAAGACATTTGGTAATACTTTTCTCTAAAAACCAAGCCAACCATATATCTCTATTTTGCTTGGTGCTAGCTGGGACTAGAGTAGAAAAATATTGGTAGAAATAGAAATGCTATTTCTAGTTCCGTAAACCTGCTGGGATCAGGGCATGTCTATTGGTAGACGGAAGTGAGAGTAAAGTGAGATAAAGCCAACACTCTTTAGAACCAGAAAATATGGAGGAAAACCTGATTTGCTGAGGTTCCTTGTTTAATTTTCAATTCTAAAACTTTTAAGATATTTCAACAAACTATTTCAGCTTTATCACTGACTAAAATAAAACTATACAAAATATCTCCCATCTATAACTTGCTATTTGAGGTTCATGCAAGAGATCACTTTATAGTTGGGGTCAGTGAGGTTTTCTCTGCAAAGGCTACAGCTGTCACCCAGGAAACTGAATCTGCACTCAAGTAATCAATCACACAAGAATTATCGACAGTAATCAGTCTTTGAAAAAGGAGACCAACCTTGGACCAAATGGATTCAGCTCCCTTAGTTATAGAGGAGCTTCTGCTTGTTTAAAGAAGAAGAGAATTAGGTGTGTTGAGCTTCACTTGTGTTATATTGAGTGTCTGAGAATCTACAGAAACAGAGATGTAATCTTTATGTAATGAAAAAAAATAATCTGAGACTATATAGCAAAAAAAAAAGGTGTTTAGATACGTCAGTTATTTTGTGGTTTAGGATTAAATTCACAAGCACTGAACTCAAATGAATATAGAAAAAAAAAAGATCTTACGAGAAAACCAGTGTTAAACACAGATTTCCTTGTCCAGCACAGACTTCCCATTGCTGTATTTATTGGCTGCTGCAGCTCTCACACACACAGCTGGTCATTTCCCGGACAAAATGATCATCAGCCCCTCTGCCCACACACCAAATCAAGGAAACCTCCTCCAGTAGCCTATCTTGGCTTTTCACCCTGGTACAAGAGGGTTGCTGCTTTTGCCAGAGTTTGTCGAGTTCCATGGGAAGGGACAGGAGCCTCAGAGGTGCCCTCATTACCCTCTTGCACATGCCCTGCAAATCCCTGGTGGTGCCAGGCCTGTCCTCTCCAAGCCAGGGCATGTTGACTATTGCTGTATCTGATCTAATACAGCAGAATATAGATAAAACCAAACCACAGGTTGGTGCTGCCACTCGGCAAGGGGCTGGATCTTCCTTCTTCATTTCAGGGACGACAGATGCTGGCAGGAGAGTTTAAAAGGAGCAGAAGAGGAACTTCAAACCAAGTTCTCCCACCTGCAGCCAAGGGTGACCTCATTTCTGCCTTTGGGAATGGGACACACTGCGGTGGCAGATTAGCCTGAACCAGAGCTTAGGTACCTGCAGGGGCAAGGACTCTCTCAACAAGCAGCCAGAAGCCCCTTCTGTCCAAACCAAGCTGTAGATCCTCACTTAGCCCCAGCCTCCCCTTTTGTTTTTCCCTAGAGTTTCTTGGCCTTTTTCTTTCATTATTCCCACTCATCAATGGCACTGAGTTGCCAGTGCTCCACCTCATGCTTTCCCTGCCATTTGATTTCCTGTTCAGTTCAAGCTCATTCCATCACTCAGTAACTACCTCCTAACAAACATTCCCCCCAATCCCTCTAAGAAACAAGGCCTTTCCCTTTGTTTCCCTTGACACTGGCCATCACAGCATCTTTCCCTAATGATGCCAAATTTCTTTTTTCAGCTGACAGACTAATTACTGCAAGGATTTGTTAATTCCCTTTCAGCATCCTCCTTCCTTCTTCAGCTGTTTGAGTGATAAACTTTCAGACCAAGGGAAACTCTGAACTGGCTCGAGAGCCCTGAGTTACAATTCATTGAGATAAAGAGCAAGAGCCAGAACAGGTGAGAGTTCAAGTAAGTGCACTAAGCAAGGCAACTGAAAGACAGCTCTCTCCCATTTAGCCATCTGGCCATGAATACATTCTAAACTAGCAGGTTTTCAACAACAGTCCCACTGTTTTCTTGATAGAAATCCACTGCAATAATTAGATTTATTCAGTGTTTACAAACAGAAAGCCCATATTTTGAATGGTAACATGACTTGCTCCCAATACTTGCAAAGAGGGGCAGCAGGGGTCTGTATTCAGGCCACAGGTGGCAACTCCAGATGAGAGAAATGGGCTGCTGGATGTGGTTATGGCCTTGGTCCCAGGGGTGTTGCTGGCTCATCCATGACTTTTTTGGGGGGAACTAAAAATGAGGTGTCTGTCTTTCACCATTAGTAAAATAATGAAGCATTTTTACAGCAGTTTTGAGAGAGACAGAGTTCCTCAAGAGATTTGGCAAAGACAATGGACCATAGTTTGCTTCTATAAGGTGCTCAGACTTTGCTAAGTAATGAATAAATCTTTAAATCAAGCTCTTTGTGTCAGCTTATCTCAAAGCACCTTACAAATAGCAGTGTTATGATCAGCCCTTCATGCGCTGGCACGCCATGGCACAAGGAAAAGTGATCTGTCCAGAGTTATGCCAAAGCTCTGAAATCCCAGTGGCTCTAAAATCCCCCTGCTGATTCCACTACCTTTAATTCTTGTTTGCTCAGGAGCTCATCTGTTAGCCAAAAATAGGTGTCAGTATTTTTAACCTTCTCTAAACAGTGTCTTGAGGGATGGATAGGGTCTGTGGCCCCAAAGCTGTGCATTCTTATCCTTCAGATGTAATAGTCTTACCCTGCTCTGCAACGGGGATTCCATCAGAGAGCTGTGCAATGGCATTGCTGGAAAAAGCCTTTCTATCCACCTACTTGTATTCTCTGTACATCTCCCCTCTCCCTATTAAAACATGGTTTTTTGTCAGCTTGGCCTCAGACCTGCAGACCAACATCAAATGACTATAGATCTGTTCCAGAGGGAACAAAACCAAATCAGAGGAATACCCAGATTACTGGCCCCAGCCTTTCACCCGGAGGCACCTACAGTGAGACACCCACTCTCAAGCCAGGAGCAAAGAAGGAGGGTAAAGAATATCCGAGTGGCAGAATCAATAACCAACGCAGCAGAACCCAGCCCAGTTCACTCCACAGTGAGGAGCAGCTGCTCTGTGAGACACAAGACTCAGCTATAACACTTCCTGAGATACTGTGAAGAGGCCTGTTCAGATTCATACAGATGGGACAGAAGCCTCAGCTGGAAGAAACCTGTGATTCTGGAAACAGCAGTTTTCCAGAGCTGGTTGAATAAATGCAAGGTGGGCTAAATACCTCAAGAATCAAAGTCTGCCCTGCCCCTTTCTGTCAAGGCCATTGTCTCCTAGGCCTTTCTGGGCACATGTACAGTCCTGCTTCTGAAGCCCAAAGCATGTTAGAAGGCACTTAAAGTATTAACCTTCTTGGTCTCATTACACCAAGGGGGTGTTTCAGCTGCATCTCTTCTAGGAATCTTGTGTAAAGCACTTGTCCTTTTGCATGGACTGACCTGACTCTTTGTCTACATACACAGAAAAAGATCTTCATCTTGTGCCATCCATTTGCTTCTACAAAGAACTTCACCAGTCCCAAATACTGTCCCAGCCTGCTTTCATCAGCAACCAGAAAAATAACTTGGAGCCTAAGTCACCACGTGAAAAAAGGTGTTTTGTTGTGGTCATGATCAGCACCTTGTGTGTGGCAAACACACCTTTATATAGCTTTTCTCTGGTTGTGGATTGTCTTAGCTTGAGGAGACAATTTCTAGACTAATTTTATATCTACTTTACTTGGCTACTTTTTATTCCTCTTTCTAAAAATGATTCTGCCTCTACTATAGCAGGAGAACTCTCCGATACCTTTGCATGGCTGTGGGGTACCACTGAAGTCAGTGCCAAAATCACTCGTGTGCTCTCAGTGCTCTAAGGAAGGCTCATGCTGTAAAGGCCACACTGTGCCCCTGCAGAGAGGATGCCACTTCCAGGGATGGCTGTCTCTGGAACAGTGTCTGTGTAAGGATCCAGCATGGCATTACACAGCACTTCCACAAGGTGGGAAGCCGCAAGAAGAGCAGCACTGACCTCGAAGGCATGAAAAAGCAAAGACAAGGCATCCTAGAAAACGTCATCAGTATCCATATGGATAAGGAGAAACTAACACTTTAATGCCATTACTTCCCATTGGAAATGCCTGGGTGTAACACTGTTTTGCTGTTAGCCACGATTTTTGGTCCTACCTCCTTTTTTTCCCCTTCAAAAGTACCGAACAAGCAAATGAGAGAGAAATAGCAGCTACACTGAGTGTGTGATTCTTTTGCATGCACATGTGTGTTAGCTAAGGATGAAAGAGATATGGAAGCTGTATTCTAAGCAGAATGCTTTTTCTATTGCCTATGAAAATAACACAATTAGTGTTTCTAGCTCCTGAGAAGATTGTACATAATGTGCAGATACAGGAAACACAGACAATGGTAGGCAAAAGCTACTTCCAGCTCCCACCACAGAGCAAACCAAGGTAAAATCCCACTACCAAACTCTTTCAAAGTGACTTCAAGGTGTAGGGTCTTGGTTGACTGTTTAGCTGGTGGAACTGAACTAGCTCCAAAGCTTGTAACAGATGAGGCTTTAACTCAGAAGCTTAAGGATTATAAACGCTTTACAAGTGAGAAAAATCCCAAGGCTGAAGATTTTGTTGCATTGCCCCGATTTTCTACAGTCAAGATCACCACCTGAATGTATGAATTCTAAACACATCAGTCAATGCTTGGAAGCTTGCTCCAATTCCTTCCTAATGACTGTGTATCTGAAAAAGGTATCTTTAGTGTGCATGCAAATTTGCTAAAATATATTGAATAAAGGCAGATTTCAAAGAAACAAAGCCCTATTACTCTAAGAGTCTCTCCAATTTGTTTTTAAATACAGCATTGTTTTAAAACAATATAATTTTAGTGATTCAATTAGCCTCTGAAAACACTAAAGGCAGCCTCATGAGGCAAATTAGACAGGGTTTTTATAGCAGAATTAATATGGCAAATCCTCATATCCTGTGGAGTTTTATGTGCTTGTAAAAGTAGAAAAAATTATAAAAGGTAAACTCTGGAGTATATAGTGGTATTACTATAATCTGCTCCAGGATCTCATGGGGTCTGGAATTGCTATAGTATATTGAAAGTACTTACTAATTCACTGCAGTTCAGGAAAGCTTTCTGACCAAACCCAAGCTTAATCTCGTGAAAAATCATCAGGAGTAAAGCATGTGCTAAAATTTCAGCATGTCTTTAAGTTCTTTCCTGAATCAGGGCTGTCCTTATATTTAAATAACTATGATCTGATGCCTGTGCACTGTTTCTCTTTGTATTCAAATCTATGTTAGGGATCCTACAAAGCCAAAGATAACTAGTTTTGAATGTATGTAACATTTCACATGCATTTCTGTACAAGAACTCATGCAATATTGGCATTAATACAGACTTAACTCTATGCTACAGCTGAAATGCTCACTGACTTCTACTGCCCAGGCATTTCTACCTAGAAAATTGCTTATTAAAACTTGGGAGTTTGACCTCATACCCTGTTTTCTTTGTGGTTTCTGCTGGTTTGAATGGCTATTTTTCCCACTGAACAATTCAATTTTTTTTTATTCTGTTAGGCCTTTTCAAGGTCCCCCTAATTCCCTGAAGGAATTGTTGGGCTCAGCCCCACCACAGAATGATCCTCATGCAAACAAAACCTCCACTCCCAAGGGAGAACTTGCAGGATCAGGCTTTAGAGGTGTCACTGGGTGCAGCTCAGAAAGAAGGCCTCATTGATTCCTTAGCAAGCTCCACCAGGAAAAGCATCTTCAAATAACCAAACACTACTTGTGGCAGGAGGGAAAGGAACCACTTCTCAACAGCTAATTCAACAACCATCTATCCAAAGGATCAGTCATCCCTTGGGATCCTGCTTTATCTTACACAAACTGCACTCATGGATACTGGATGAAAGCACATCTCAGACTCCTTTCCTACTCCTTACCACCAGCTCCAGCAGTTCAGGCTGCAAAAAGCAGTCCAGGATAGCAAAGATTTAGGTTTCCTGGTGGATCTACAGTGAGTGTCCTGTACTGAACATCAGGAGGACCTAGATGTGATTTTTCATGGCTGGTCTCTTGGTTTAGCTGAGGAAAGGTGGAAGAACATGCTAACCCTGACCGTGACAGGAATGGCTTGTGTCACTGTGTGACAAGACCTCTGACTGGAGTCCAATCCATGGCTACTAGTCAGGGTCCCTAGAAAGGCAGAGACTCAGGGAGGCACTCTGAGATTTCCACCAACAGAACAGAGTAGAGGGTAAAAGCATGTCAAGCTATCTGTCCCACTGCAGCTTTTCCTAAGACAAAAGCTCTGATGAATAATACTGTTAGTACAGCCATGGCCTTTGACACCCTTATGCTTAAAAAGTCCTGTTTGCTCATAGCCAGTGTCTACAGTAGCACTCACAGGATTAAACAGCCAAAAACTAGCACCCATAACCAAATCTGCACCCAGAATACATCAGCACCTTCTGTTAGAGGATCTGAAAGCACTTTACAAATGTTAACCAACATTTGGCCTCACAACCCCCAGTGAGGTAGAACGGTGTTGTCCCTGCAGGGACAGACAGACAGATTGAGGCACAGGGTTACTAAGAGACCTGCTCCCATTCAGACACTAAATTTAGTAATGCCAAGGGCTGAAAGGCGTCCTGACTACTGCACCTATCCTTTGTCCATACTACCATCCTTCCCCCCACAAACCTCCAACACGAGCCCTTAGCCTTTGAACTAACCCCAGGATTCTATTTACAACAGGTAAAATGATCATTTAGCAGTTGTGCAGTCAGAAAGTTATTCAATTAAGTGAAGTTATTAGTGAGAACAAATGATTTCTGGTGCAAAACTCTGGGTGTAAATGATCATGCACTAAGACTACTAGGTGCAAATTTGGTGCATGATAACCCTGACCCCTTGATAATTCCCAATCCTGGCCTCTCTCTGTTAAATCTCTTTTTTAAGTTGCATTATATGTAAGATCACATGAACCTCTAAAGATGCAGCCTGCACAGATTGTTTCATATCAGCAATGCAAGCAAACAAAACATGGAGTGGCTTTGGGAACAACCCAGCATTCATGTAGCATCAAATATCACAACAGTAGAATTCATTCTCATCACAAGGGGTTGCAAGGCAATAGGGAATAAGGGTCTATGTTGAGAGAAAAAAAAAAGGCAAATAGAGCAACAAAGAAAGGTTTGATTGCACAGATTTCATTTAGGTAAAGTTCTGTAATAATCAGTTTCATCAAAGCTTATTCCATGAGGAAGGGAGGCAGTGCCAGCTGGCCTATGACAAAGCTTCACTGTAGTAAAAACCACCAGCCCTGCGTGAAGAGATGAACTTTGCATTCTGAAGGAGTCACTACTGATTAATAAAAGCAAAAGGTTTCTCTAAATACAGCAAGTTTGTTTTTCTCAGATAGAAGAGTTTCTTAAAATACGGAGTTTTTTAACACCACAAAATTCCATTTGTTATAGAAGTAGAGAATCTGGCCATAGTTAGGAATACTGAAGTGTAAAAAACCAAATATGTAGTCTTAAACATTAGAAAAACTATCAAAACATTCAATCTTTTGAATTGACCTTTTTTTATTTTCCCTACATGTGTCTGTTTTGGCAGTGATGACAAGATTTCTAAACTGAGTTGCTGTTATTATTGTTCTTCAGTTGTGGTTGGTTTTTTTGTAATTTTTTTTTTCTGAACATGTTTTTTAAACAAAAAGAAAATTACCAGCTTTTATAAAAAAGAAGGAACTTGAATCCTTACTCCCAAAACACAGATACAAGGTTTTCCTTTATAAAAAGTGTATTGATTTTTTGCTATAAAAAGTGACCTATAGGGTGTCAAACCTGAAAACAAATTCTCACAGTGTTTTCAGTGTTGGCTGTTCACAAGGCATTCCTGTTACAAACAGAGATAGAGAGATACCATAGGGGAGGTATAAATATTTCCTACCAGCTAACAGTACCCTTGGATTGTTTGTGGAAGGTGTTCCACTCCAGATAACTCAGATGATTTATGGGTTTTTGCTTAATTTTTTTTAAAAAAATCCCAATATTTGAATAATTTGAATTGTTGTACTAACCTTACGTAGCATCTTACACAATCATTCCTAATCTCAGCTGAGCATCTGCTGGCATATTAAGTATCAAACTGGTAAGTAATTTCCCTTCCTGCCCTCCAAAAATAATACCAATCCTAGTTAGCATGCAGGTGCTAAATTTGGGCTGTGAATGAGAAACAGGTGAGCTGGCAAACTCTGGCAGTTTGGACAGGTGGAGAATATCATTTGCTCTACTTGAGCTTGCAAACTGGTCAGCAAGGGATCCATTTGCACACTTCCAGGGGAACTACTTCACTACCACTAGGAAAATTACATAGCTGCAGCAGAAGAAGAAATAATGGAAGGAAATGGGAAATGCACAGAAATGCCCCAAATTTCTCGCAATGTCCATTTTGCATCCCTGTAACTCAGATGAATGGTATCCCTCTATCTCTATACACTGGTAAGTGTTGATTTGTGGCACAGAGGATAAATCACAGAAAAAAAATGACATATAACTGTGTGTCCTTTGATTTGAAAGCACCAGTCACCTATCTGCTTATTTTGGCAGACGTACTTTACTGTATCTTAGACAATGCTTGCAATATGGACATGGAGCTCCGGGTCGCTCTACATGGAATCTCCAAGGGAATCAGAGTCATCCAAAGACAGAGGCAGATACAAGTCCTGTAGGGAGAAAGAAGAAAATGTTAACTCTCACAATGAGTTTCCTTCTTCAACCATGTATAAGGAAGGAGCTGAGTGGCCCAGCTGTGTGCAGGTCATAGGGACAGAGTGAAAGACTCGTGCACTGATTACTGGACTGGGCTGACCAGTTGTCCAAGGAGCTCAAGGCTAAAATCAAGACATGATACTCACACAGTAGAACAAGAGCATCTTGATGCCAGAAGAAAGATGTCTGTTTAGGGGTAAGTTTGAGAAGTGATTTTTTGTTGTTGCTGGATCAGTGTGTCCATTTTAGCACATGCATGGATGAGCAGGACCCTGCCTTAAACAGGTCTCTTTGAACCTCAGTCCACAATAAAGAGCCTTACCTTGACTTGACAGCTACCTTCAGAACAAATCTCCAGGAAAATCACATGTTCCGTGATTTAGTCCTTATTTTAAGTCATTTCTGATCGATGAGAAGGGTTAAGAAAATAATCCCAAGTTTATCATTTGGATCAGATGCTGAATGTAAAGCTTTTTCAGGTTCATTTTATGGGATAGCCATCTTATTCCAGTTCCTCAAAGGTCTGCATGGAACTAAGTACACAAACCAGCTGAAGAGCTAATGCTCTCCTGGGACATGTTCAGACTCTGACCCACACATAGGTAATAATTATGAGCAAAATGAATTAAAATCCAAATACTCAGGAAGGAAACTCACAGAAATCTTGGTATAAGAAGAGGTGAATAGGACTTTGTGGTGTACTTAACTTAAACATTTATCATTTGAGCTTTAAGAGAGAAAAAAAGAAGTGATTTCATCACAGGCAGGAAATTGCTCCTGGGAGAAAGACAATGATGCATGAATATTCTGGTAACCTAAAATGCTGCATTTGTGTTTGCTGATTGGCTTAACTTAGTGGAGAAAATCATATTGGATCAGCTTTGCCCTCAGCAGTCACCATCTATTACAAATGTTCTCAGGGCTTCTTTAGGAAAGGTCATAAACCAGCCAACTGAAAGCATGCATAAAACATTAAAAAGGTGAGCTTTACTTTTCTTTACCAGGAAGCAAATCCTTATCCCCAAAGCTGTAAATGGGATAGTGTTTGGAAAGCATTTTAGGTCCTTGTTGCTGAAGCAAAAGATGCAGTTTACAAAATTACTTCTGCTGAATATACACAAGTAATTGTTGAATTCAGACCAGATTCTGTTCTCAGCTGTAAATTAATAATAAATATGGACACATTGTATTAAAATTTGTTCATTTCAGACCTAGACTGAGCAGCTGAAATCAGAGTGAAGTCCTGAGCGAAACAGGTTTCACTTGGATTCAGCCCTTTGTTAACCAAACTGGGTTTAGCCCATGCAGTGTAGCCCACAGTGGATTCCACGTGGCTGCTGACTGCAAAACCTCAGCACTACCAGAAGTTTTAAATTGCTCTTCCAGAATTTCAAGTCAATGTTTTCAAAGTCAGACTCAGGATGAGAGGTTCATTCTGATTACTAAAGAGAAAACCCCTCAACCCCCTCTCACACCTACATTTATGTCCAAGTTCCAACTTCCATATCAAGTGAAGACCCCTGGAAGCAGCACTGTGGCTATTCCAGAAATGCAAAGGCCCATGGAAATGAAAGTCTGAACTCAGCAGAGAATGACACTGAATAACAGGAACTGAAAAAGCTGTGACAGCTGCTGTACCTTTTAAATAAATCAATACATGAATTATCTATGAGCCAGCACAGGTTTAGAGATCTCTACTAGGATGCTGTGCTACCTGTTGGACACGCTGTTTGTGAATCAGCTACTGTTCCAGAACACAATTACCACACCAGCTGTAAAAAATCACCTGGTTCCTGTAAAACAGAGCACACCCTTAAATAATTAAAAAAAGTAAATTCTTGAGGAGCATCATTAAAGTGATGTCTTGGAGCTTCAGTAACATTTGCATTGCTTCTGCTCTTTAATGGACCAGATTTGCCAGCACTTGAGGCTTTTCAAGAGAGGAGGATTTACATGAAGCCATATCCATCAATAAGTTTGTTGAGTAGTGATAGAAGCTCAGGGTTAAGTTCTCTCTTCTGATCAATCTGGATGATCTCCAGCACACATTAATCACTCCAGCAGAGGAAACAGGCTAATGATTTGTTACTCACCATCTTGCAGAGCCTGAAGTGGCAACCCTTTCAGAGAAAGGGCCAAACTCCACTGTTTCAACAGAAGGAGTTGTGCTTCCAGAGAATATGGCCATGACTGAAATGGCACACAAATCTGAGCAGACTGAGGCAGAAACAGCTGTAGTAAGGTATAAGAAACGTAATACCTTGTGCTTACGGAGGCTCCCTGGGCTGGTGGGTGTGGAGATCGGGGACTGCTTGGATTTGGGTGTAGACAGCTGACTGCTGGAAGTCCCATTTGCTGACAGAAAACAAGACAGAAGCTAAAGATCAGACAAGCAAGGGGAAGATCCTTCTCCTCTGAGGAGATGAAAGGTCTCCAAACATTTAACACAGAAAAACTATAGTGTATTCATGTTAGGCAACAGAAAAAACCCAAACAAACACCATAGCTATTAACCTAAGTCAAGGCTTTCAGCTGGTCAGGGTAACAGATTGCAAAATACAGTGGTATACAAAATAAATACTGAAGGAGAAGTATTTTACACAGCAAGCACCAAACTGATCCAAGATACCCATCACAGAAAAACAGAAGGACAATTTCTGTGTTCTCAAACAGTTTAAGGGTGCGAGTGGAAACCAGAGGCTGAAGATACCCTGAATCCTACACAAGAAATGTTAGATGTCAATTATACACATTACAAATTGGACAAACATCAGCCTGGAATGCCATGGATGGAGTAACTGTGGGTGGGATTAAAGGACAAAGAGCCCTTCTGAAGCCCTGGTGGAAGCATAGGGTGACATGAGACCTCCCTGGGGAGAGGCCAGAGCTGGCTCTGCTCTTCCTCCACTGCCTGGTCTGTCAGGGGAAGAACAAGAGAATTACATCAAGAAACAATCCTCTTGCAAAGACCAAAATCTGGTCCTTTGGGTTGATTTGTTTGTTCATGTTGCTTTGAAAAAAACATCTATACTCAATTATAAAAAATAAAATGAATTTAAACAAAGCGGTTTTTGGAAGGATTGTTCATTGAGGCTTTCACAAGCCTGGGTTTTAGTTAAAAGTGAAGGCCATGGGTAAGCTATTCTGTATTTATTGGACTATAAAGGAATCAAAGTAAATAGCATATTATGCAGAAAGAAAATGAAGGGAAACAAAATGAAATAAGGATAAATAGATTTTTTTTTTCTTACCACTGATGTTCACTGGAGTGAACCAATGTCTTTGATAATTGCCAGGTGTCACAATACCCATTTCCTAAGGGCATGCTTATACATAGTGAATTTAGTCCTTCACAAGTCGTGTATCAAATCCAGGGATACAGACCCTCTTGTTGCCAGGAGTCAGAAACACAAAGCTCCATCAGAACCAGTAGCCTTACTTGTGGGAAAGGTATTCAGACTCACGCTGGTTGTGTCCAAGGATATTGTCCTTTCTGGCCTTTTCTTTTTACAATCCAAGCAGCAGCAGCAGCATTAGCATTGAATTACATATCCCAATCAAGTCTACAGAAAGTGACATTTCCAAAACCTACTCCAGATGTTAATGTCTTCATCCAGCATAAGCCACAAAACTAAACCCCAAATATTTTGATTGTCATTTCCTTAAATGGCCGTACTGTTGCCAATACTCCAGATAAATATACAAATTCCTGCCCTTAAGGAAAGAATTTTGAATTGTGTTGATGTTTCACACAGAAAACAAACATGTAATACTCCAGGCTGGTTGTCCTGCTCTCAAAGTGCCCAGTATCTCTCTATGTCATTTCTCTAAATGTAAAGGCATGCACAGAGGAGGGTGGATGGTTTCAGCACATGAGACTTCTGCTTTCAACTGTAATAGCTGAATCTGCAAAATGAGGTACTTAAAAATAAGCAAGTGCAGCAAGTCCTCAAGTGTCTGGAGGAGACTGAAGAAGTGTATGAAGTATCATATTGTAAGATGTGTGAGTGTTGTATTTTTAAGAGCAAAACCAGCACAACTCTTGCTTTAATGCCTAAGACAGCCTCATTCCTCTTCTCTGTTACCTTCATGTGAGAAAGAGAGGAGGTAGATCAGGTTTGTAGTATCGCTGGCCAAATGCAGAGGTCACACAAGTGAACTCAAATAAGTGTAAAGAAACATGTGATCTAAGCCACAGGACAAAGGAGGAGCTGCCAGCACATTACAGCAGCTCAGACTTGACAGATTCATGGTGATGTGGGTCCTCTGTCTTGATTTCTATGCATTTCCTCCTCCCTTGGGTAGAGGAGGCATCACAGACAGCTTTTTTCCCATTGCAAATGCACCTCACTGAAGAAACGGGTATTTCTTGAAAGGTGGTAGAAATAATGATTTATAGATAATTGGGGAAGAGAGGGACCCTTCACCTCCTCATTCCACTCAGGCCATTCTTTATTGGTAGGGGGGAAAAACTAGTTATGGAAACGCAGAAACTGTTACATGCTGGTCCCTGCACTGTGCTCCAGTTCTACAAAGTGAGCTGCCCCCGAGGCTGGTGGGGGAAAAAGTAGAGTTCTCTAACTACATGCCAAATAATGAAGGCAATTCAGTAAAAAAGAACTTGGATCTCTTTAATGTTTTATTTCACCAAGTGACTTTGTGTTTCCTATTAAAGAAAATGTGGGATACAATAGTTACTAATATAATCTGTATTAGCTAAAATCCCTCTCCAGTCTCTAAAATGCCTGTTTATTTGTTTCCAGTTGTCACTGATCCTTCCTAAGATGAAAAATACCACTTAACAACTCTACAAAGAACCCAAATTTCCCTTCCCCATAGAGGAAGACTAGAAGAACAGCAAACAGTTGGTGTGCAGCAAATGGATGTAATTGCTGCAGGGAAGGATAGAAATTCCCTAATACAATGAGACTTTTAAGTGCTACAGCAGGGATGTTAATATTTTATGAGCATCAAGGAAAAAAACAGATGTGACATCCAAATCAGAAATCGAACGAGACGGATGGATATCATTATAAATACAGCACAATTTTGCAGCAGGAGCAACAATTAAGAAGCCCAGTTTAATTTTCTCTATGTCTGCTAATGAGGAATAGTGTTCATAAGCAAACTTGCCCGCATTTCTTGTGAATTGAAGTGCAAGAAAATAACAAGAGGCAAAGAGCAGCTCCCAGGTGGTGTATAATGCTGCTGCTCCACCAAAACCTATTGATGACTTAGGGTAGCTCAGGATTGTACCTATACTCAGTTATTGGGAACCATTCTTTATAACCAGCTTTCATTTGAATTCTTTTGGGTTTTTCCACCATGTTATTGTTTGTGTATTATGTCTTATTTATGTCTTTGTGTTTGCTTTGCAACCCCAATCTACTTTAATGGGCATATAACACATCCTTTAATGGCATGAACATGTGCACTCTGTTTTTTTCATAGGCTCCTTATCTCCTCCACTGCACAAGGCAGTTTGTACTTGGAAGAGAAATCAGGCTTGTCCACCACATGAGAGGAATGAGGAAGAATACTCATGTCATGTGTGAGATGGCTATGAAAGATCCAGGTAAGCTGAATCCTCTGTCTACTTCTCCCACTGATATTTCAGAATCACAGGATCACAGAACGGTTGGGGTTGAAAGGGACCTTAAAGCTCATCTCATCCCACTCCCCTGCCGTGGGCAGGGACACCTTCCACTGTCTCAGGTTGCTCCAAGCCCCATTGAACCTGGCCTTGAACAATTGTTCCCTGAGTGTTGCTCAGGCTTTCTTGGATGCCTGGGACTTGATCTGAATTTCCACTGATGATAAGCATCAAGACCTATAAATGAAGTTAGTGAGGTCCATTTTTTGAACTCCCATTTCTATCAATGAACAGAACTGGAAAAAGCAGGGCCCAAGGATCACAGTGAGTGCCCAAAATGTACGGAGGTATCTATTTCTATCAATTTGTAAAATAAGGTCAATACTCCCTGCTTGATTGGGGTTCCCAGGGTTCAGCACATGAGTTCCTAATTTGAGGAGCACATGCTCATACACTTTAAGAGAGAGAGAAAGAATCATGAAGTACATGGATAGTACTGTCTCCAAGTCAGGGTTTGAAACATCACCAAGAAATTAAAGAGAGGGCATAACCAGAAGAAGGACAGCATAAAGCAAATGTAGAAATAGCAGCTTGTTTAGTGAGCACAAGCCCTGCTGCCCTCCAGGACAGAGGAGCCATGGGAAAAATAAAGGCTCCACTGCACTGTTTGTTCAGGAGTGGAAGAATTCAGATTGCACAGGCACCTCCAAACTTCCAAGCACTCAGCTCTGCAGTGCTGGCACCCTCTTCTCATCAGGTTTAGTGAGGGGATCTCTCCCTGGATGTGCACTGTGGACTGTCAGTGACAAGCAGGAGAACAAGCTCCTCTCTCTCGTGTGCAATCCCAAAAACATCTGCTGCCTTTTTAACACATTCATATGTAATGACCCCAGGGAGCCAGCTCTGCAGTCAGGACAGACTGATGTCCTACGTCTGTTTTGGTAATTGCTGCTGCCTTGTGACTATGCTTTTGTCCCTCTTTCCAAACCCTTCCATTAGAGGACTGAGAAATTAAGGCCCTGCAGCAGTGCCTCAGAGCCCTGTTCATATTCTTCTCCCTGAGCCAAACCAAGGAAAAACTGGAAGCAACATGGTGTGAGAGACTGGTGGAGGATACAGTCAAAAAGCTGTGCCACAGCTCCAGCACCCAAGAGACTGGAAAGTAAAGGATATATTGGAAGCCCAGTGGGAACTGCTGCCAAAGCAGCCAGGGCCTTCCAGTTAAACTGAACCAAGAGGTGAAAACAGCTCCATGATGAAATGATCACCACAGAGTCTGCAGGAATAGCTGGATCAAAACAGAAATACACTGGCATTGTTGAGAAGGTGTATATATATGGGTTGGGGGTTAATGAGGGAAGGAAGGAAGGAAGGATTCCCCTTGGGAATATAATGACTGGGGTCTGTTACCATCTGGTTATAACAAGAAACCTCTTTGTTCTTCATTCATTCTTTTTTCATTCATTCAATTTTCTTTCATTCGTTCGTTTAAATGACTGTGCAATAAATAAAGAGAAAAGTACCACACCAAGAAAACAGTGTTTAACATGTTCCTGTGGATGAGCTACCTCACTTTTTGAATACCCTTGGAGCTGAAGAGCTCTGCCTGCCCAGGGGCAATTGAGCTTTTCACAGCGAGGCCATGACACATCTAGGCAGGAGGCAAATTCCCCCTGGCAGAAGGGACCAATTCAACCAGTGAACTCGCACCACTGCAGCTGGGAGCTGGCACTCTCTGTGCTGTTGCACTTCTGTGCACGGCCTTTTGTCCTGGTGCTTTTTAACAAAACACTTTGTTTCTGTGTTCTCAGTTGGTCTGAATTAATCCATGTTATTTTGGAATGGGACCTGACTGCTTACTTATGTAGTTTGCTACCAGGACTGCTGTAAGAAGACACTCAAAGGACATATCACAGTTCTTATCAACCTGATTTAAGCCTCAGCTGCCTCTGTGGGCAGTGCATGCAGCCACTGTCCACATGGAATCCCACTGCATTCTCATTTTTGCTGCTGATAAATAATGTCCCATTTTCCATATCCTTTAACGGGGGAATGGATGAGAAATGGAAGAAAATAACATCCTTTTCTCTAACTGCGATGTGGTTGTAATGAGGAGGGTTCAGACTTCTTTCACTCAAGCAGCATGGAGATTTACCTCTGAATCTGCATTGATATCAGTGCCCAGATGTGTCACAATGGCCTTGGACACTTTGGTGGGTAAAAAGGATACAGAAACAGCATAGGAAGAACTGCAAAGAACAGAAACTAACAACACAGAACCAAGGAAACTCCAGGTTCTGATATGACAATAGATCTGATATCACCACAGCAGTGAGAGACAGCAAAGATAAAAGGTACAAATGGGTAGGAGAGCAAACACATAGCAGAAAAGAATTAATATATTTGAAATAAAACTACTTTGAAACAGTTTCAAAAATAAATTGGGTGAAAATTCTGTGGGGGGGAAGAAAGGTCAGATCATCTTTTATTAATCAGGTTTCATTCAGCATTCCTTGTCTTTTTAATATGATAACTTCAAAATCCACCTAACTGTAAATATTGATTCCTAAATGATGTGTAAATCTACTTAATTGATTACAAATTCAAGACAAAAATACAAAATTGTTTTCTTTTTTCTCTCTGTCCCAAGTAAATAAGTCACCCATCTTCCAGTGTTTTTTCATTCATATTAAACAGGACAGGCTGCCATTTTTCCCTCTGTTGAAATTACAGGAAAGTATGAAAGACCCTTGTCTGGATGGATTAAAGAAACCTGACTTGTCCTTCATTACTGGCCTTAACTCCAGGAACAGGCTATTGTTCAGCATTTCTGGTTATTTAAATCTCCCTCTGAAAAGCTCTGCTGTGTTCATTAAACCTCATCAGATGACTCATCATTCTGTCTCTGTAAGTCACTCAATCAGTTAAAATCAGGGACACAATAGTTGCCATTTCACATTAGATCATAAGTTCATGCAATAAAGTCTAGTTCTGGTGGCAATTAGTACCTGATGCTTATGGAAAAGGTTTAAATGCTGTTTCACAACTCATGCATGAGCTGGTTCCCAGATCACTAAATGTTCGTTTGGGAGTTTTTAAATCAACAACATCATTTCCACCATGCCTTCAATGTACCCACACAAGTTTACCATGCATTTGGGATTGTAAAAGCTTTTTAGATTATAGCAAGCCTCAGTTTAAGAACTGCCAACGTCAGAATCTTGAAAAAAAAACTTTATGAATGCAAAATCCCCTTACAGAGAGACTTTTTTAAAATTACAGACTCTTGGCATGTGCTAACCAATTTCACACAGTCTCTTTAAGTAGCTAAAGAACCAACCAAGAGGCCCTAAAAAATTGAACTGTTTCTTGGGGAAAATCCTTCTGATTAATGTCAAGAGAATTTTAAATCCCACAATCCAGTATCTACTGATGGTCAGCTGTGGTGTAGTGTTCTCATGCAATATGCTGTGTGCTAGCATGAGGGTGAAATATAATTTCTGTTTTATATCACCTGTGTTAATGCTGTGGGTCACTTGCATTCAAGCTATGAAGCTCTCCTGGAATCCTGACATGCTTTTTTGGTGATCTGGCCATTTTAGTGAAAGGCCATGTCTGGTTCTCTTTCGGAACAGAACAGGCAAGCAGATGACACACTGGAGATGCATCATGATTCTAGAAACTCTCCATGATTCTAAAAACTATCAGTTACTAGAATTACTACAATATGCAGCCCAACTTTCAGTTGATAGGCTCTGCAGCTCTCCAGGTGTGCCACACCACCTGTCCAGGGGCTACTGAAAGAGAAGGAGGCATTTCAAATGGTGCAAGCTGCTGCAGCAAATTCCTGCTTTCCTTTCTTTTATTACTGAATGAATGTCTCAGTATAACTTTGATAAGCACATCACCAGTTCTCCAATTGCGAGATCACTGGTCCTCTTTAAATAATGATTTAAAGGAGCCACTTCTGACCTGTACAATAATAACCATTTACTTTGCACATGAGGTTATTCTAAATCAGCCTGTGTCTGTAGAGAACATCTGGGAGCACTGTGGGCCTTGATTTCCTGCCTGTGAAATGGAAACTTCTTTCAAAATGTAGTTAAGGCAGGAGGCTGTGAGCCTGTGGGTGGTACGACCTCAAGCCACAGCTGCACTTAACCAACCAGAGAATTCCTTTCCAATATTTATCGAGTGCCCCTGCCGCACCAGCTTCTTGTTTGCAAAAAAACACCAGGGTTTCCCCACGCAAACACACACAGTACGTGTCTTTCCCTGGAGCACAGTTAATATTCAGACACCAAAAAACAATCACTCACCATCTTGATGGTTACCTGAATCGGCTGGGGACTTGCTGCGGCGCATGGGCGCGGGGCTTTTGGCAGAGCTCTTCTGAGGGGTGGGAGAGGACTTACTGCCCGTGGCAGCTGCAGGGCTCCCCTTCATCACCCGGCACTCTGGGGAAACACACAGCAACCGTGGTTATGTCCCTGCTGCTCTCCCTGCCCCTGGACACCAGGGATGAAACACCCTTAGTGCCTCGTCTCCGAAGAGAAAATAGCAAGGGCAAGGGAAAAGCTGATATCACATTTTGTCCCTTTTAAAGGGAGGGTAAAAAGGACAGCTCTGCTCCTCTAGGAGCAGTGTCAGGTGTCAGACTGGCTCTAGCAGGGCCTGTCTCCATACCTGTGTCCCACCAAACATTTTCTGCCCTTGCCCTTCCTTGACTAGTGAGCACAATGAAAATGGACAACACTGAGGGGAGACTCAGACCAAAAAATCCAGTTAATTTGCTGTAACCCTTCCATGAAGACCTAGCAGGAGGAGTGGTGAGTGCAATTTATGCAGGTGCAGAAGGCCAGGAAACAGCTCATGGCATGATGTAAAGTCTCCAAGATGCCCCAAGATGGGACATCTGCCCCAGGAGACTTTCACCCAGCCTGAATCAGCCTCTTCTGTCTCAACAAGCTGCAGCTTTTCAGGTGCAAAAAGCAAAGAAGACAAAATGGTTCTACAAAACACATCCTCTGTCCTGGCCACTCATCCCTTTCAGAAAGGTTTATATAAACAAGCCCAGCAGATTTATGTACTTGAAGACATGAGCAGATGAGAATCCCAACTGTGTTTTCTTAAAAAATAAATAGACCGGGAAGAGTGGAAAATGTAAACATGATCTACAGGGTCCTGCAGAAGGGAACTGAAATGCTAACAAACCCCTGTGTGTCTCAGGATTTCAGGCATGCCAGATCTTCAAAACCAGGGTTTATTTACATTGAGAGCTCACAGAAAAAGAACTTTCCGCCCCTCAAGTTATTAACTTAACCCAGTTAAGAACAAGGCAATAAAAAGGGGATTTCCTTTTTGTCAAATGTTAACGGGTCTCACCTCATCTCCTGCAACAGCTTGTCCTCACCAAGACATGAAAACATGCCTTTTTTTACAGATGTGAATTACATGTTACTCACACAGACAGTTTTAAATGAAAAGGTTCAGCTCAGCTCTGCTTGCATGGCCTGCACTAAGGGCTCTCTTGACTGGATCCCCCAGTGGAAATCAACTAAGGCAGCCCACACCAGATAAATAATTGGTCAACAAAACCAAGCTGTCTGACCTAAATGTATGTGTTATTTAATTATATATCAGTGTATCTATGAAAATGTAATTGCCTTAAATTTTCCTCCAGGCTTTCCTCATTCTCAGGCAGCTCAGAGTCCGTCTCTTCTTCTGGATGGTTTGCAAGAGAGTTTGCTGTCGGGTCATGAAGTACAAGAATACGAGGAGAGTGTGCCTTGTGCTCCAGGGATACTGCATGGCAATAATTAAACCTACCATGAGCTTATTTTCTCCCCTGGCAAATAATTTTGGAAATTGTAAATCAGGGATAGAAAAATTTGTGGTTGTTTTTTATTTTTTTTCCCCCCCAAGAGAACTCGACTTCTAACAGATGATGTAATAGAAAGACTTGTAGAGGTCCAGCACCAATACAGCCCAAATTTTTTATACATGAAGAGCAGAGCTGATGCTGGGGTGTGGGGGGATGCATGGAAGGTAGACTATCCCTCCTTGATACTAAAGAATATGGTGTTTGATGAGACACTGTGAAATAGCCATCCACTGTGTTAATCAGCCAAGACAAAACACAAGCAAAAGTCCTCTTCAGTCACTGCAGAAGTAATATTTTTCAGGGCTCTTGCATTTTAACAAAAACCAGTGCAGCATTTGCATCTTGGAGCACAACTCATTTGCCCAGCCATTGGCACAGGATCTGTCAGTCATATATCACATGGGTAATCCAGAAACCAAGGGGGACTCAAAGGGTGTCAGGCAGCTGTGTTTAGTCACCTGAATTACTCACTAAAACAAAAATACCTAAAAAGTAAAAACACTTCACATTACGCCTTTTGTAAGAGCTTCCAAATTTGTTTTCTTCCCAGGGGAGTAATTCCTTGAAAAGAAACCCAGCTTTGCACTTTGTAGCACAAAAAGGCTGACTCAGAGGAATTCCTCCAGCTCAGCCCTTGGCAAGTGTCAGTACACCAAAAGCAATCACTGACCATTTGCACATCTGGAAACAAGGCTCCGAAAGGGGAGACCTGACTGTGCTGAAGCTGGTGCAAACAGGCCTCTAGACATCACCAGGGTGTGGCTTTTCCATGGGCTGGTGCTGTAACCAGTGGGTACAAACTGGACAGAGCAATGTCACAGGGAAGGTGCTCAGCAGCAGGGATTAAAGGCTGGAAGCTGTGGTGGGAAGTCAGGAGGAAAAAGATGACATAATCCTCTCTTCTGCTATTTCTCATTTTGTTTCCTGATGTCCTGCCAGAGTGAACATAATAACCAGCAATCCTGGTGCGTGTCATCCAAAGAGGCAAGGCAAAAATTCCCCATGACAGGGGAGATTTTAGTAGGTGACATTCATCTGCTAAACCTCAGGATTTACAGTTCTCCTTGCAACATCTGACTCATAACAAGGAAGGGCGATGGGTGTAAAATGGGAAAACACTGGTGGCTAATAGCTCCTCATCTGCTTCCTGAGAGGTGCAGGGCATCCCTGCTCCCCTCAAAATACCTCTGGGAGCTGCAGGGATTTGGTGCCGTCCCAGCAGCAGGCTTGGCTTATTTGTGCTAGAGAAATCCAAGCTGGAAAAGTGAGTAGTAACCAGGAGTGTAGGCAGAGAGTTGGGCTTCCCATCAAGTTGTTCTGCTAGGATTGCATCCAAACAGTTTTACAGGGTGGAACTCCCGCTGGAGCTGACTCAACTGCTGAGTGTTTAAAAAAAGATGAAGCTCAGGTTACAGATCGCTTCCCCAGCCTGACACCGGCTTTATTCTCTGCCTACAAAATCTCGGCTGAACCTTGGAAACTGTCTTTTAATTACCCAAGACCATCAAAATGGGTTCATCTGGAGTACACAGGTCAGAAGTACCAGTGTTAAAAAAATCAGGCTTGCAAAGGAATCATAAAAACACAGTGTTTGAGGATTAGAGGCTGCCTTTCTGGCATATAGCAAAAGTTCTCCTTAGTCCTCAATACCAAGCCAGTTTGTAGGAGATAGGACAGCATGGGGGTCATGTTCCTTATACCAGATATCTAGAGCCTTGGGAAATGAAGCTAACTGCTTGAAGGATGCATTTTCTTTGAGTTTAAATGGTCAAAATGACATTAATTTCCTCCTGCTGCCCTCACTGGCACCTGGAGAGCAAGTGCTCTTGGTGAATACGGTTGCCAGATGGGGTGGGTGGTAAGTCCTATAAGCAAGCTCAGAATAGTCTGTGAAATTAAAGATTCCATGGCTTAATTGATCATAGAGACTCACATTATGACAGACCTGTGCTCGGACTTGTAACAGGGATAAATAATGGTGTTGTCACAGTTGTGTTCCCCTCCAAAAGGGAATTATTGCCCTGCTTTTTGAATCAGCAGAAGAAAGCAAGGGAAGTGTGACTATTTTTTTTAACTGTTGCTTTTCCCCATGCTTTTAGTATTCATTTGTGTACATAAGGAAGTTAAGTCCTCAGGAAAAATATATCTATCTGATTGTAACTGGAGAAGACTGAAAGGATATACTTGCAGTATATGTCAAATGGTGTAGGAGTTAATTTATTCTGACTTGGGGTACCTCAGTCAGTATTTGCCTGATTATAATATCTGCTGACTGGATAAGTATCACAGAAGGATGTTAAATTCCATGTACTGGGTCTTAAAAACCAGAACAGAAGCATGCAGCATTATTATCTGATACAAGCAACTGAATGGAAATCAAATAAAACCACAGCGTGCGTTTGATGTTACCGCTTTCATCCAGAGAAAAGTCATCCTGTGCATAGCGGAATTTTTCTGGACCACAGGCGATAAACACATCATCATCCCCAAAGAAATCGTGGAGACAGGTCACCTACAGAGAGAGCAAAGTCATTCATTTTATTTTTAATTGGCAACATTCTGATGTGGCTTGGTTTTAATTTAAACAGAAGGGAACTGCCTCTCTGCTGTCCCCCCCACCCATGCTAATTTGGTCCTGCTTTCCATAAGGCTGGTGCCCATCTGGGCAAGTCAAGCGTAACAGTGTAATTTAGAAAAAAAAAAAAAAAGAAAAAAAGAAAAAAGAAGAAAAAAAAAGAGAGAGAGAGAGAAAACTCAAACAACTACCTTGCAAATTCTGTGAGGGGAGGCATTTCCCATCCATTCAGGAGCTGACAGAATACACTAGTCACCCTAATGAATGACACTGCTATTTCTAAAATAAGAACCAGAGCTTCCTTTCATGCCACATCCATAGGCAAGGCTATGACACCACTGCCCATGTTGAGGAGTATCGCAGTACCAACAGAGCCTAAGAACTCAAAGAAGGCAAAAGGCTGCTGGGCACAACACAGGGGCAGAGATGTGACTCCTCCCAAGCAATCCTGATGATAAATTTTAAAGTCAAAAGGTTTATCTGCGCTATTGATGCAGAGACCCAAAGTATGACTGGACATCTTTCCCACCCAAGCACCACTTAAATGCATGGATTTACTCCAGATGTTGTGCCAGATGTGTGATGTGTGCTCCCTGCCTTTGCCACCCAGACATGGGGTGATAAAGCACCGTCCCTCACTGCAGAGCTGCTCATCCCACAGAAGGCTGAAAGGTAGGGAAGGTGGTTAGTGGGCAGGAAAGTCACAAGAAGCCAGGCAGGGGAGGTTGCAGCAGCTGCAAGTGTGGGAGCTTTGCCCTAGGACAGCTCAGTGGGAAAAGGAAAAGCAATAGCTTTCAGCCACCTAAAACTACAGCCCCTCTCTGGGGACACCACAGGAGCAGGATGCAGAAAACTCTTGGAGGTAAACTGAAGACACAGCCATGCTGGCCAGGGGCTCTCAGTGCTTTGCTCCTCTTTTTTGCCATCCTAAACAGAAGGAAATTATATCTTGCAGCACCTGAAGCTCCAGACTGTCTTGCCTTGCAGCATCAAATAGAAACAAAGCACAAGATGTGGGAGCTTCAGATCCACTGACTAAATCAGAGAAATGATATCTGGGAGCTGAGAAATTTAAAAATGCAGGAAGGCTGCTGGAAGCATTCCAGCAGGAGAAAAGTATAAGATGCCATCATGCTGGGAGCTAATCCCCATATTCAGCTGGCAGAGATCTGCAGTTCTCCCTACTGCTCTACAGATAATGGACTTGTTTTAGCAATATTTAACAATATCCTGACATCCCAGACATACGCTGACCAAGTATTGTGTCAGGAGGAGCAAAAATGTTCATCTGCAAACACACCAGAGTGGAACATCTCCAGCATCAGTCAGCCTGGTACAGCCCACCAGCCACACATCTGAACACCTGGCAGAGCCTCAGGTGGCTCTTTAAAGTTCCATTTCTTCAGGAAATCATTTCAAGTGACCACAAAATTGACACTGACATTTAGAATGGGGGTATGAAGATGAGAGCTGATGCTGATGTCCAGTGTTTCACCATGTCTGGGGTCTCTGCAGAGGGTGGATGCTCTGCAAGGGACTGGAGAGAGCACCAGAGATAACTGTGGGGAAACTCACTGCAGGCAGAGATGAATTTCTGTATCTCCTGATCTCTTTGAGATGGACTGTGAAAAGTTAATTTCAAGCTCTAATAAATCAACTATAAAGAAGGCTTTTGGCTATCTTAATAAGGCTCAGTATTTCACACTGGTTAATATAATGTATAATTAAAGCATTGCCTATGAGTGCCAGCACTGGTTACAATGCCAAACATTAGTGAAAAGCTTGCTTTTCACATCGCCATGAGTTTTAAAATGGAGCAAGCTGAAATCTGCTCTGGCTTTGGTCAAAGTTAGAATTTTCTTTGCTAACTTCAGTGAATTCCTATATCTGTTTGCCTAAAATTAGATTGGAAATAGTTAACCTTATCTGTAGAGAATTCTCCCAAAGAAAAGATGACATTTTAAACCAGCACTTGGTATTACAGTGCTCCCCCTGAGGATGCATGGCACTGATTCATTTGCAAATAATTGCCTTTGGCTCAATACACGAGTTCCCATCTGAATGCTAAGCACTATACTTACCCCACAGAAAAGACTCATGGCTTGTTTAGCCCACCCTTCAGAAACCACTGCTCAGTTAAACACAATGCAAAGCTGGATCACAACAGAAGGATTCAAAACTATTCCACCCTTTTACATGAAATCAGCAAGAACCCACAGGTGCTTTTGTTGCCTCCAGGTTATAAGTTGCAGTGTGTATTTTGTCCTTGACTCCCCACAACCACCACAAGCAAAAAGAAAGTCTAGACCCTCACAAAAACCTTCAGATCAAGGATCCAAACATGATGGAAAACTCCCAACATGCAACGTGGACAGAAAACTGGTTGCATATCAAGCAGAGATACTTGCAATTAATTTTGCTGCATTCTTGTCCTGTCAGATAGCAGGTCATTCTGTGTGTTTTATAGTTATGAACAACTGGTTGGATGAGAACTGGAGGCTGGTGATGATTTAGATAATCTACTTGTTGAGGTCCTAGTACACAGGAAACAATAACTTCTGTATTTGCTTTATTTGTTTCTCTTTTGTTTCCTGCTGTAACTTCCACTGTTAAGAACTCACCACAATACAGTAGAAAAGACAGCCAAAACCCAACCCCACTTTCCTTAAATAGTGCAAAACACTGCAAAATTCAGAAAATAAGTGCACACACTATGCAGTCGTGGCTGTGTTGCATATGTTCACCACGTGTGTGGTATTTTCTATTTACCTTTTGTTCATTAAACTCCAGCCCTTGATCATTGCTGCATGTCCCTGAAACATGTCCCATATGGACTGGTGTCCACAGGAAGTCGCTGGAGTAAACTTTCTTTGTGAAAACATGTGAGGGAATTGCTGGATCTGATGGCACCAGAGGCAGACTGCCTAAGTGGTGCACAGGAGGAGAAAACCACCAGGAGAAGGGTCTAGATATGCTCAGCCCTGAAGGACATAAAGCCAGGAAGTGGGACCATGGGATAACAGGTTTGAGACCTTATTAGCCAGTACAGAATATTTAAGGGTTGTTCTTGACAAGCAAGGCCAAATTTCTACCTGCATTAATTCTTGTAGAGGTTTTTAGTGACTCCTGAATAACACTATAAGTCTTCTCTCCATTCTTCAGAAGTCTCTTTTCTTACGTTTTCTCTTTATTTTTCCTAAATAAATAAAAATAGTACTAGCAGAATGACTTTTTGAAAGTGTATGTTCTGCTTTAGCTTATTCTAATCCACTGTTCTGATTATATGAAGTAATTCACCTGGAACACAAGGAAAACCCTGAAAGAAAGTTCATGTCAACAAAAGACTTAACCCACATGACAACATGAAAATCATTGTTTTAAGATGCCGCATTTTACTTTTAGCTATAAATTTATTAAAGCACAAGCCAAAACCTGGTAGCAGACAGCTAGTGCAAGGACCAGTTCTGCTACTTGAAACTGACGATTATTTTGGTGACTGTTATCATGCACCCTTAGCAATGACACCAGAAACCAGCAAAATAGGAAGATTTTTGGGGTTTTTTGTTTGTTTGTTTTTAAGTCCATAAGCTTTTTTTTATTTATAACAAAAATTAAACTTGTGTATACCATTACAGTACACAAAATAAATGGCACTGATTTTCAAGCATGCCTTTGTTTAAAGGAGGATAATATTTAATTTGGAAATCAGGATTCAAAGGACAATATTGATTTAGAAAGGATCATACTGCATGAAATGTTTGCTCTCCAGTTCCTGTAGCTTAAGCAATACCAACAAAGGAAATTGCTTCTTCATACTCCAGTCGATGAGGCACAAATTTATTTCTTATGGAGTCATTATTTCTAATAGGTTTGATGGCATAACATTTTTCTTTGTGCCAAGGTTTGATTTTCTTACAAAACCTTATAATATATATCACGGAATAAAGAGAAGTTGGTAGAGATTAAGAGAGATCTGAGGGAGTACAAAACTGTTTGCAATTCCTTAGGTTTTCATTAAGCATGGTTTCCTTCCTCGTTAAACGAAATCCTTCCCTGCTTATATTAGACAAACCTTCCCTGAGAGGACAATATAGCGTGGATTTCCAAGAGGGGATTTCTGCAGTGACAGTCCATGAGTGTCTGCTGCAGCAATTTTAATTGCAGGAAGGAAAGCACAGCCTTGTGAGAGCTGCTGAGCAGCTTCTTCATTTTAATACAGCACTTGTAGCACTAAGCATTTTTGAGGATTTTGACAAAATGGAGCTCTCCTCCCACGTGTCTCTGGCTGTGACCTCACAGTTTGCTGAAATACCTGTGATGCTGCAGGTATTCTGAGCTCTCCTGCAAGAGGAGCAGCAACATACAGGATCTACACTGGCACAGCTCAGAGCAACTGGCTGTTTCTCCCATCCTCCAGGAGGCAGCAGCAGTATTTAGAAACTGCAATTTGTTAATAAATCAAATAATTAAAAAGAATTAGAAATAAACAGCCTGAAGACTTAAGCCTTAGTTTGAATCACCCACCACTGCAGAAGCTTCTGTACTTTGACTGTGTGTTAAGGTTACCCAGCTCCTTTGGTTCCCTTGCACCACCTGCAGAAGGGCATCCCCAAGAGGGTGAACTGAACTGTCTTCTTCAACTTTCAGACAAATGTCTTTACCAGCTCAGAAAATACACCCCGTTTTAGCTCTCTCACTTAGTCCTAATGACTTTGGTAACTGTTCTCTCTGCAATATCTCTCCCCTTTAAGAATGTAGGGAGCAGAACTGAAAGTGATGCCAGTAACATTAAAGTTCCCAAGTTTCTGCAAATGTAATGGTTATGGTCAAAGAAAACAGATATGCATTTCCTATCTTTAAATCATTATACTTCTTCAGCTTGTAGGCTTCCAGAGGTCAGAATAGTGGGAAAACTGTCTTCAGAAACAGCTTTGAAAAAGACCATAGAAGGCAATTTGCATGCCATACACATATAAAGTCTGTAAGAACAGAACTGAATTGAGACATACTCTTATTTTTCCCTAAATTGCTTTCATAAATGCTTTAAAACTGAACACATCCAACCATCTGTTAACTAAAGACAATTAATGTATCTTAGATGCCTGCTCCTGTCCTTTCTCTCTCAGCACAAGGTGACGGAGTTAAGAAAGTCAGACCCGCAGCTAGACAGGCACCAAGGGTTAACTGAGCTGAGAATGTATCTAAAAATCTGTTTAAACTCTGTTTAAACTCAAACCAGAAGTCTGGTGGACTTATTTATACTCCAACACCTGAACTCCAAGTCGCATTGGCAGTGGTATGTTTATTTCAGGTCTGAGAAGCCAAGGTCCCAAATCACAAAGGCAACTGTGCTTTGTGATGTATCAGTTGGGTGTTTGCAATCAATAAAGGACCACAGAGAAACAAAACACACATGGACTTGTCCATGGGAAGATTCAGCAAGGTCACACG
Organism: Margarornis squamiger; assembly: GCA_035222235.1. Classification (NCBI taxonomy): domain Eukaryota; kingdom Metazoa; phylum Chordata; class Aves; order Passeriformes; family Furnariidae; genus Margarornis; species Margarornis squamiger. Next base: position 17,124,579 of record JAWWTY010000138.1, read on the forward strand.
TCACAGGGAATATGGGAATTAATGAACATGGGGACTAAGCTCTTCACCACGCACCCAGAGAGAAAAAGATTTCAGAAGACAGAAGAGTTAAGGGGATATGATGGAAAATAAATATGTTGATATTGGAACGCACAGCACTTAATGCATTTTTCTTTTTACAGTCTGAAGACTGCAAGACCAAAGCAGAGACTGAATTGATTTACATTTTATTAGATTCTGGTTTCCTGCATTTAAAAATAAGAGATGTTTGCATTCAATTATTTCTTTAAAGTATGCACACACCCACTCAATAGATTCCACATTTGCATTCACAGAAAGAGAATTGCTTATCTGCTTTCATGAAAAGATACTGCTTAAAAGTGATAAGCAATAAAAAGATGAGAATGGCTAGTGCAGATGTTGACATTCCAAAATGTATCCGAGCATTCCTGCACGCCCAGCCCATGCCACACAAGGATGTGCAATTGTATTTTGGGAAGCCCTTCTCTGAGCTACCCAGCACTAAGGGAAGGGGACTCTGTCACCTGCTCTTCCATCTCTGCCCTTCTGGGCCACCAAACATCTAACTGGAAATCTGGCCAGACCATGGTCGTGCTGTCCCCTCACTTTGGTATTTGCAGCGAACATTCGTGAAAGGTGGGAAAAGTCATCTCTACCATTTGGGTTTGAGGGCCCATGATTTCACTTCTCAATAGAAATATGCAGAAATTTTTCCATTCCTCAAAACGTTATTCAGAGATCTCACCTTTTGTTTGTATTCACCGAGAACATTTAAGCCTACTACTGAACATTTAGAGAACATTTAAGCCTACCTATGTAGTTTGATTGAAACAGTCAACCTCCACTCTTCTGTAGAGATTTTTTTCGTCCTTTTTCACCTTCAGAAGAGAAAATTCTGAGCAAGTCAGGACGATCAAGCGTTTTGTTAAATGCAAGAGAGGATTTTTACACCTCTTTGTTGATGAAAAATGCAGATCCTCTTAATTAGGCTGAAAAGCAAAGCAGGTTGACCATGAGTGCTTTATGCCCACTTGGACTATTTGGTTATAATGTGACTAAACCAGAGTAGGAACACCAGCTCCTGAACAACTTGCATTGTTTCTACAATAAACAGGTTTTTTATGCTTATTTAAGTGGAATAAGAAATATTTATGCATGTGTGTTCCCAGCAGCTTGTAAGGTTTCATGCATGAAGAAATGCTGCTCTCAAGGGACTGCAGCACAGGGTGCCTGTTTATTTAAGTACTGGAAATGGGTAAGTCTGAAATGGAAGAGAATAAAAAGCAAGAAGGAGGAAGGTCAATAGCCAAGCTACCCAGTAGGAATGCTAAAGCTGAATTTTAATATATCTGATGAATTAGCAGAGCTTCCAAACTGTGTGAAATCCAATTAGCCTCTGGAAGAAAGGTTAGTTTGTTATCCCCATTCCCCATACATATGGAGGGAGTATGAAACAGATATTCAGGCTGTTGATTCTTTTTATCTAGGAGAAAGGCTGGCTCTTGCATTCATAAGGGTATTAAGCTGAGGATAAATGTGCTGTGCAGTTTGGGGGCATAAAGAGCACAGCCATCGGAATCAATAGATAAAACATTACCCTTTTTCCAGTCAGAAAACCATAAAACCATAAACTGTAGGTGACAGATTGACCTTGAAAGGAAAGATTCCCAGCACAAATAGCCCTAAAACAGGTAGCACTTAACTGAATCCAAATCATCCCCCCTTCATCACTCTTGAGAGGAAAGAGTAGTTCTGGACTATGAAAGAGCATCAGAGACTTTGGAAGTAGCATGACTGTATGGCCAAGGTCAAGCAACACTACTTGAAACAGGAGTCTTGAAAGTAAGGACACAGGGAGCCTATCAACCTACTCAAGGTGAGGCTGAAGAGCCAATGGGCTGGAATGTCCAGTTAATGAGATTTCCAGCAACAAGCTTCAGAAACCTAAAGCTGTTGCTGATCCTGTTTTGCATATCTTCCTAAAAGAGAAAGGCTGCTGTTCAGCCTTGTGAGAGTCTATCTTTAACAAAGTACTGACAGTGGTGGAGAGACATTGCAAAATCAATCCTTACCCTGATTAACACATGAACACATATTGCACCAGGACTGAATGGTTTGGTGTGTGCCTACAAACAACATCCTCTGTCTTCAGGGAGCACAGAAAGAACCTTACCAGTGTCTGGCCAACAGGTACAGGAGGCTGAAAAGTCACACCAAGCACGTGAAGCTTGTAAGTGAGCTCTGAGGGGCTGGAGAAGGCAGTATAGCCACATCCTGATTCTGTCTCACAGCTGGTTCCTGCTTCCCCCAAGGAAACCTTATCTCTGCACCCTACACCACAGCACCCACCTGGTGCATGAGGAGGTCAGAGCCAGTGCCCCCTCAGCCACCCCTCTGCCTGCTGACTTTCAGCTGGGAAGGATGGTGGGGAAGGGAGGCAAAACTGTAGCTGTGATAACAGTTCCCATCCCCACACACAATGTGTATTGCCTTCTTGAAAGTCCAAGACAACATCTCTGCTTTCCTTGCCCACTAGAACAGCGCCTTGGGAGAGGCTTTCTCTCCTCAACATCTTATAAACGTTCCTGGCTCTGGCTCCTTCTTTTATCAGCAAGCATTACATAAAAATACTTCCTCCAGTTAGTTATTTCATGGTCTGATGCATCAAGAACTTAATTCTCAGCGTAAACATTTCAGAGGACAGTCCATTGGCCAGCTACCAGAGAAGGGTCCCTTTGTACTTTCACCCACCTGGATACAGTCATGGACTTCATCCCAGTACATCAGTGGCCAAAGGTGAACCCTCGCTTGGGGACAAAACTGGTAGATTCCTGCATTTCCATTTGCTAGGGGCAAGTCCACTGTCTTGCAAGCCACCCATTCCACCTCACTCCTGCCCAGTGTGTAGTCCTGGGAGCAGAGGGCAGAATGCCTGCACGGTGCTTTCCAGCAGAACAAAGTTCTGACAAAACCAAGGTTACACAGTTGTAGGAAATAGCAGATTTGCTCCTACCTCCTGGGTGATGTGGTGTAAAGAGACATAAGAGAGGAAATTCTCTCTCCAATAGTGGCCCAGAGTGATGAAGGAAATGACATTAAATATGAACAGACTTAGTTTCTGTGGAACACGTGTATGTGTTTTACTCACTGAGGCAGTCTCCCCCTAAGAAATGGAGTTATTAGAGGCTGTCCCGGGTCCTGCTGACATCAGTAACTTCCTTCTAAAATAAGTGCTAGGGAAAAATCGGTGTCAGACTGCTGTTATTATTAGTGCATCAGGAGAGCTTGAGGACACTTCAGTTCAAGTCAGGCTGCACCACTGGCTTTGAAGGCAGCGTGTTTTGAACTGGCTTTGTCTCTCCCAGCACAGCAGCACACTGACACATTTCATTGTGGATAACCTTGTCTTCCTTGGTGTTTGCAGTAGACAGAACATGTTAATTAGGATGAAATCACAAAACAAATTTAAATCTTGCTTTGAAAGCCACAGTGACCTGGCCTTGTTTGTCCTACATAACCTTCTTTCCTAGAGTGGGGAATAACAAATAAAAAAAACCCAAAAAGCAAACCCACAATAAACCAAGAAAGTAACAGCAAAAATGCTTTCCCTCTCTCTTACTTGGTACTTGGCAACTGTGTTTGGAAAACTCTGTCCCATCCTGGTCTCCCCACTGGTGTGTGGGGTGCAGACACCAATCCTTCAGGTGAGGGGCTGGGGCACAGTTTTTACTGGGGAAGATGCCCTCTAACTCTGTTGCAATTAAAAATCTTTTCTGACTGACAAGACTATTCTGACAACTCAGTTTATGATGATTTGTATCTCAGCCTGCACTGGTTTTATTCAGTGTCAAGGTCTCCAACTACACAGCCTTTCAAACAGCTCTGCTATTTTCATCATGTCTAAAGGTACTTCATGAATTAATTAATTCTTGGATGTGTCAAGGAGCTCATATTTTGTACAGGTGCCCCTGTGTTTTGTGCAACATCTGCAAAATCCTACACACTTGCTCATTGAAGGAGATGTCAAAGAGTTAACATTTCTAACTCCTGCTATCTACCTTAATGGAAACAAGACAAGCCTATGGGATCCAGCCTATGGATCCAAGTCAGCCTAATTCTTGAATTACATGAGAAGATGCAACTGTTTCTGTATCTAATTAACACTGGCTTTGCATTTCCTCTTGCTCACAGCATCAGTGCTGTTGCTCAATTCCTTAAATATTCTGTAAAGGCTCCTAGAGGCATTTTGACTCGTTAAATTTCAATGTTTGTCAGGATCTTTATTACACTGTTAATTCTGGAGATTAATGGGAATTAAAAATGGTGGCCTTTAAAAATTAAATTGTAACAGATGCTACATTAAATCTAAAGGAAAGTAACAATTGCCATCAAGCTGGTTTTTCAGGGAGCTAAAATTTCTTCCTTAATTATAATTCTGAACCTGTTCTTTGTGTTTTGTGAGATTTCCTGAATTTACAGCAAATGCATATCCCCTCCCTATCAGAGCAGTTTTGTTTTCACCCTAATTTCTGTTAATCTTTGAATAAAGCTGTTAATTTTTTTTTCTAATTAGCAGGTTCTTTTCAATTCAGCTGACAGCGAACAGAGCAATGGAAAATTCAGCATTATGTCCTGAGCTAAGCCATATTAGGGTAGAAATTAACAATGTTAAGCAGGTTGGGAGATAAAAATACTTTGTACAGCTCATGCAGCAAGGCTGCTGAAATGGATATCCCAAACCCTTCCACATGAAAATGCCTTTTTTTCTCCTTTTTTTAAAAGGTATTTCATCCTTTCCATTTCTACATGGCCAGTGACAGGTTCTAGCTTAGTATGCAGTAATGTTAATGGAATAATTGATGCAGGAATACTGAAATAGATGATGTGTAAAATGGCAGGCAGCATAATTGTCTGGAGTGAGTTCAAATATTTCTGCAGTGAAAAATTGTCCTGTTTTATAATCCTATCACGTCTCCTTGCTGCTGTGTAGCAAGCAAACTTCATTTGCAGATGATCCCAAGATGCAGTTGATTTACTGGTGGGATTCTGAAAGGCAGGAGGTTAAAACCTTCTTACCCCAACTAAACAGCATCTGGGGGAGGCATTAGAGGGTTCACACTGGTTTGGGGAATAACCATTCAAATTACACCATTACCATAAACATGTAGCACATCAGGGTGAATCTGTGCCATTGAACAGTGGCAGAAGAGTACCTGATTAGAGAAAAAAAATACTACTTTTTAATATTTTACCCTTTTTTTTTTAAAAAAAATGGAATATTATGTGAAGGAAGAAGAGGGAATGCAAAGAAGCCCAGTTTTAAAGATTATGATGCAATTAATTTCTGCTCCTGTGAAACATGCAAGAACCATTACATTTGCATGGCATTTCTCATCAAATCAGTTGTAGACTACGGAAGCAATTAGAAGCTAATTGCTATGAGATTCCCCCAAGAGATATATGATAGAAACAGGAGGTGGCCAGAGGCTTTACAAGCAGAGCTGTATCTCTTTCTTTCTCGATCTCTGAGAAACAGCAAATTGCACTCGTGGACTGGTGCAGAGGTGACCGTGTTAGCTCACCGAGCAGCCCGCTGCAGATGGTTGCACACACTGACATTCCTTTGTGCAGTCTCCAGGATAATTGGGTACTGCTTTGCTTAGTTGAACCACAGAAATAATGCATCTGCATCTTTTCTTCCTTTCTCTACTGCTGCATGAATCCATGAGCTCTTCACCTATCCCTCATCTCCATCTCTTCTCCAGCCCCCACCTCTAGAGACTGACTGTCATTTCCATGCAAATTGGATCTTTTCTGCTGGTGTGAAGGACACAAGCCTGGCATCTGCCACATAGGGCTTCTCTTTGCTGCCACAGACATGGGCAGGAGCTGTGGCACTGTGGTGTGAGGCAGTAATAAGCACAAGGCAGCACCTTGTAGTGGTCTTCACCTTTCCAGGGATAGATATTGCAGATTCTTTACACCTCTGAACCTTCCTGCTCACCCTCCCCTCTACAGAAAAAAAAAAAAAAAGTATTTCTCTTTCCTTGCAGATTTTGAGTCAACTTCTGATCTCAGCTGTGCACAACCCTGGGTCAAAGCATCCTGAGTCCTCTTTGTGACTGTGGAGACCAGTAACTTTGCAACTACAGTTAAATCAAAAGGATATTAAATGATCCCTGTTAGGTTCAGTAAAGCTGATACCTTAATATCCATTAAAAGATGCAGGTGTTTTGTTTGGTTGGTTTCTTGCTGTGGCTTTTTTTGTTTGTTTTGAGCTTTTTAAAGTTTTGTTGTGGATGCCAAGACAGAAACAAGGCTTGCTGCCTGTTCATGATGGAAATACTGCTTTTACATATGTAGACACACTCATATGTAGACAAACTCATACGTAGACATTGCATAAAGACTGAACATACAGTTATGAAAAGAAATGTAAACAAAAGGGCCAAATCTGTATTGACACATGAGCCTCTTGGTGCAAATCTACTGAAGTCAAAAGAATTACACAAAGCATCAATCGGACTTTGCTCCTTGATTATACTGACAGCACTTCTGAAACTTTATATTTATAGTTTTCCCCCCTCAAATGTTTTATAGCTTCCCTTTCCTGCCTTCCCCTTTCAGCTGAGACTCAGATCATTTCTGACAGGTAATCCAGCACTATCAGCCTCTCCTGTGGCAATCTCCCTTCCCACAGTGGTTTGCTCCAGCACTCTCATAAACATCCACCACAGGCTGAGCTTTTTTAAGAAACTTTGAATCTCTGCAATTCCAGTCGGGTTCAAGTACTGCAGGAACACAGTTTTTCTGAAGGGATAGCAGGAATAAGTGGAGAGAGGTAATTGTAACAAAACCGGTGCAGAACTTTCACTGATGTCTCTGAAGAGATACTGTTCAGTCCATAATATGTATTTCCATCAGGAATGTGGTGCTAGAGTTCACTAAAATATCCCTGTACTAAACCAACAGCCCTTTTTCTTTCTCTTATTTTCCCCTCTGTACCGAGGCAGTAAAACATCAGTAACCAAATAAGGCAACACATGAGCATCCTTTAAAAAGAGCTAAGGAATCATGTCCTGACAATTAGCATGCTGGTGCAGTCAATTCTTGGAACATCAAATCAGCCACGATACTTGCACACTGCAGCGATTTAACAAGCATTTTGCTTTTGCTGTCTTGAACTCAAACACGCTGAAGTAATTTTAAAAACTTGACACTGTTCTTCCCTTCTAGCCCAGGCTAAATATTTTGTTTCTTTTCTCAAGAGAATACATAATCCACACTATTGTCTTGTTTCGGTTCCAAGGCAGCCTTCTTGGATACAAGCAGAAAACTGGCTGCCTAGAAAATGAACCTTATATAATGAATGATGTATTTTTCTCTGCAACTCCTTTTCACTTCTTTGTAACAACAAGGCAAGTATTAAATTCTCTTATCCAAGCTGACTTATATGTAAAAAGTTTTAGTGAGAACTGTGCTGTCCCTTTTCCCTAATTATCTGATCTGCTTCTGTAGATCCACCCACTTTCTCTGGTTGTTGCATTAAGTCACAGTTTTATACAGCTGAGTTCCAGCCATGGAAATCCCTGCTTGGGCACACACAACATGTCTTGGGCAGGGCTGTTGTTGAGCACAGGACTGTGATGCTCAGGAGCCACAGGATGCTGGGAGAGCAGTGGGAAGCTCTCCAGGAATTCCTATGCAAACCAAACTCTTCTGGTTACTCCTCACTTAGTGAGACACTGTTTTGCATCCAGACTTCCTTTGCTGGGAGCAAATCCAGACTGTATCAGTATACAAATATTTAAGGGCTACCAGGTGCTCATATAGCTAAGAATTATGTCACAATAACACACGGACTCATAACAAAAAGTGCAGCAGTATCACATCTTGTGGTGCCTGGGGTACAGTTATAAGCCATGTGAAGAAAAATGCCATTCAATATAGAATCTCCCTGCATTAGATTTAATTTTGTATGTACTGATGATAACCTGGCCCTTTTTTTTCTGCAGGTAGCATCATACCACCACACAAGGCATCCCATTTAAATTGTCTATACATTCATTGTGTTGTAATTTCCCACTCATGGTTATAGCCACTAATAAGATGACTATTGCTCTCTTGTTTGTGTACACAGCCCAGACTGCCATTTGGGGGTTAATGAATGATAGCAAGTGAAAGCATGAAAATAAAATTAGCAATGCCCAGAGCAACCCACTTTATCAAACTCACCAGTTTATAGGATTAGCAATGGATTCTGTGCAAATCTCTGCTATGGGTATTATGAGCAAGATTTATGCCAATTAGCAGTAACAGTGCAGATTATTTGGGAAAAGCATTGAGTTAGTAAGAAGAGAGTTAGAAACTCCTGCTACTTTTAAACTATGTTGTTAGGACATCCACTTCAAGCATTCATGTCCACTTATAAGAATATTTTACTCATCTCCCAAGTACTATTTGATTTCTTATGTGCATTCATGGCAGTTTCCTGAGGCAGAAGAAGACTAAATCATTCATTTTCTAAGATAAGTCTTGCAGTAGATACTTTCAACTTCTTTGGATTCAGGCTGGGCTGCTCTCAGCAGAAGCCAACATGTATTATATATTCCACTCCTCTATAGCAGATGTGATTCTGATCACACAGAGCTCAGTGGGGAAATTCCCTACTGACTTCAACAGGTTTTGGATCAGGCCCTAAATCCCCATGGCAACTGAGGACATGGAGTAAAGAATTACAGTAATCTGTTGGTAGGTGCCACTTGACCAGCAGCAGACTTCAGGCTGTCTCCAGCAGAGGAACATTGCTGGTGGCATGTAGCTCCAGGCTCCTGCAACCTGCAGTTCTCCTGAGGGCACCAGGACAGCACATCCACACATAAATTTCACTGACAACCAGATTAGAAAGGGACAACTTTGTGGAAAGTAAACTTTTCTCATACACCTACAAGACAGTGCCATTGTAGACTAAAACATCCCTTGGAAAATCAAGTTTTTTTTTGTGGAGGGAGGAGCAAACCACATTCTAACAAATTAATAAATTTCCAAGCCAGTATCCTCTCATCTCTGCCCAATGGTTTATTTGGAGAACCGGGGGATGTGTGAGCTGGTACCACTCTGCTGCACCTGCAGGGACAAGGGTGGTGAGTTTGGTCTGATCACACACACACACGTGCTACAGATACACTAATAGACACCTCTGGTTTTGCTCTAAAACAGTTGATAATCTCCCAGCCAGTTTGTCCCGAAGAAAAGCTGGTTAATACAACTAGGTATTTACAACTGTGACAATTACATTGAAGCAATTTGTGTGCGGACATAATTATGTTCCTAATGAAGATTAACTTAAATTAAATGCTTTTAATCACAATTTACGCAGCCTTTGGCTATTGTGCAGACAGTACTCTGACATCTATGCCTCACCAGACACGAGATTTACACTTTGCTGTGTCAAAGCTGACCATAATTATTCGCTGGATATTTGATGTCAGATGCTGCTGACACTGCAAAAGGGCTCAGTGCTGTAAACCACAGTGTGGAAGGATCAGAGATTGAACCTTTCAAGAGCTATTTGCTCAAACTCCTCTGATAATACTCCATCTGCCTTTATGACTGAAATTACTTCTACCTGTCTGCTCCAGCTTTCTCCAAAAGCAGAGAGAATTTTGCTTTTTATTTCACTAGGAGCTTGTGGAGACTTGCATATTTATATAATTTGCCAAAGACCCTTCTTCTTGAAAACTACAGGAGCCCAGCTTACATATTAGATCCAAATTTAAAAAAAATTAATTCCAAAGGGTCCTTAGAGGCAGCATCTTCATTATTCAGAAAATCTTGGCATGTAAACTCCACCTACCAGCATTCAAAAGGAATGAATGATCAAAGCCAGATTACAAATTCATTAGTGATTAATCTGTTATGGAAAACCTTCCCTGGTGCTTTGCAGGAATATGATAGTAATATGATTAATAGTAATAACTGCAATAGGATATGGCCAACACCATAAACATCTGCTAAGAAACACAACCAGAGAAACCTTGGAGTTTCATCCTAAAGAGACCTTGTGTGCTGGAGGTGTATTCAGAGCTCTGTGTCCTCTGAACTACTATGGCCACCATGCTGGAGACTTTTACAAGCTTTAACATCATGTTGAAGAGTTGCTAATAAGAGACCTCAGCACTGGAGTTGCCTTTCCCTCCCAGAACTGCAATGTCTTGCCTCCATTATGCCCTCTAATGTCTTCCGTAAAACTGAATATGACACAAGTCAGGGTAGAACAGAGCTCAGGGCTTCTCCTTTTGGGGTTTGGCTCATTCTTTCTCTCAATGTGTGGGGATGGGAACGAGTTACAGAAAATATTTCATCTCTCCTCCCTTCTTTTTTTAAGAGACTGCCATAGGAAAGACTATCACCATGGGCACACATGACATACTTCACCTCCAGGCAAGACATCTCTGTAGCTTGGAGGTTTCATCAGCATGTTGTCCTTGCCCAGGAGGCTGTGACAGCTCCCTGCCTGTCCTCCTTTTGAAGGGGAAATCAAAAGGTGCTAATTGCCTCTTTAAATCATAATCTCAACATAGAGAAGGAGTATTTTGTGGAGTAAGAAACACAGAAGTTCTCCCACATCCACACTGGGCTTCTCCATCAGCAAAAGTTAGAGCCAGCCTGATTTAACTCATAGGACAAGACACAGAATGGTTTAGGTTGGAAAGGACCTTTAAGATCATTGAGTCCGGCCACCAATCCAGCACTGCTGAGGCCAAGCTGAGAATCTTGCTCATCCCAAGTATCCATTCCAATACATATTTCATCATGTTGATGCATATTTTATTGCACTTTTTGTACCAATTCCTCTAGCATTTTTCTCTTGTAATTGTGCCTAATAACCCAGATTGCAAGTAGCCCTGTGAGCACGTTTGTGACTTGTGCAATTCCCTCTTGTCCCTCAGCAGGAATGATCTTTCCAGACTCCTAATCTTCCTATGTACTGCTTCCAGTTTAGTTCTCTCTTCCTGGGTTTCTCAGCCCACACAGAGGAAATGACGACACAGTTTCACCATCAGATCTTCAAGGACAAGGTGTTAAAGCAGTTATTTAAGGCCCTACACTGTCAAATTAGTTCCTACAAGGAAATCATTCACTGTCAACAGTGGCTTCCATGACCCATGTTAGGAATTAATGCAGTTCAATAAAATCTCCCTAAATGTATCAAAATAATTTAAAACAATATACATGCAGAGTTATGTCTTTTTAATAAAATTCCACCTATCTTTTTGCACTCAAATGTAACACACGAATTTTAACCTGTTCCCTAAGAGAAATCTAATACACAAATTTCATATGTATTTATTTCCAGCAGTAGAAAGTGCATCCTCTTCCCAACACACTTCAGGGCAGATTTACACAAACTAATTAAAAACTCGCACACGTACATGCACACATACATATACATATATATATATATACACACACATATATATATATGTATAAGTATATATTATAAAGTTATCATCTTTGTGGACACCCAACTATGCTCAGGGAAACACCAGAGTGAATAGCACTATTTACACTTCTTCAATATGATTCAGGCATGACTGGGCCACTGGGAAGGCAGTTTCCAAAACTGAGGGCTTGCAATGTAAAGCTACCCTTGAGGTTTTGGATTTAGGGAGTCCTCAGGCCTGAGCCTTTCTGGTGCCTCAGCACTCAAGGCAACAGAAGAACTCTGAGGAACTCATTCCCCAAACTATCTGCAGTTTTGAAAATCCAAGTCCACACCCCAAATTTGCGCTTGAAATGTAGCAGGCGAGAAGGGAAAGAAAAAAGAGGAAAAAAGAGAAAAAAGGGGAAAAAAGTGTTCTAGCAAGCAATGGTCCTGCACCTTTTTCCCCCTCTTGATGTTCCCTAGGCAGAACACAAGAGAACAAAGACCAAATTCACAGATTCCAAAGGGCTGGATTAGAGTATTGAGACCCAGCTCACCAGAAGCAGATGGCCACAGAAGTCCCCTGGGACAGTAAATCACAGACACCAAACCTCGTGTGGAAAGCAAGAAACAAAGCCTGTTCTCTGTGACAAGCACATGGAGAACTGGTCAGGATCCCTTCCATGACCCTGCTACAGCCAGAATCTTGTCTGGGTGGGCTTCAGCCAGTTTGGTCTTTGGCCAGGAAAGCACAGATACTAAACGGGCTGAATTTAGCTAAATTAAAGCATTCCACTCTCTTACTGAAGGTAACATAACCTAGCTTGTTCCCCACCATCCCCTGCTTCATCGTAATCAGCACAGCACTGAGGAGGACTGACACAAACCAGGTTTCAGAGGTCCATCACCACAATTCAAGCACGAAAACCCGGTGCTGTGGTGTCCTCTGACTACCCCTGTGGGTGACAGGCAGTGACTTGGTGAGAACCAACCAGACATCCATTATCCCAGTGGCCAAGAGACTTGATCATGAGGGTCAGGACACTCCCTGTGCATTCCAAGTGCTCCCAATAACAGGTAAGGCCACTTATCTAATCACCAAAACAGCTTGAAAAGCATCTTTTAGTACTCTTCTATAATAAACAGCAAGCTTCAATGTTTGCAAAAGATGCTGAGAAAGCACTGTTGGCTCCATTTTAGCTAAGTCCCTTCCTCAAATCCTTCTGTACCCTCTGACAGATTAATAATAAAGAGGCTCTCCTGCCCAACCATACTTGAGAAAAGAAATGACCCCAAGCTTTAGGTCACCAGCCTGTTTGCTGCCCTCTTCTTTCATCTTGTACTCTCCATGCACATCTTTCCCACAAGGAATCTTTTGTTCATTTTAGGGCTGTGAAAAAAATCAAGTTATTTCAGCTGTTCACACCTACAGACCCATTTCCACCTCGAGGTTCTCCAGGGATAAGTGAAGATTAATTGTGCTCTCCCCAAAGTCCTTACTTTGATAAATGAAGTTTGCCTACATGCTTTGTCCAGGAAGAGCAATTTTGAACAGGTTTGGAGTACACATAGTGTAGCAGTTAAGGAAATGCAGTTGGGAGTTTAGTTTAATTGACAAGGAAAAATAGAAATAAACCTTCCAAGTACTGTAGGGAACGAGGCTACATTAGTGGAGGAAGCAAGAAAGGTGTGGAAAAGGATCACTCAGCTGGGGAAGGAGGAAGGGGAATGCTGAAGTCCTCTATTAGCTGTCCTACCTGCTGGGTGACCTCGACAAGCCAAGAGGACTAAGGGTGTAAAGCAAAGAGAGATCAACGAGGGAAGAGCTCTTGGCCACTTTGAGGACCATGGTGAGCATTTCCTATCTACAAAACAAGGACAATAAAACATGGTTCATTTGCAATGTACCTGAGCTGCATTGGTAACCTGCTTCCTGAGGATGCAGCAACATCTCCCATATCCAATACCAAGATCTCTTTGGCACTATTCTCCAAGTGTACTTCATTTCCCTGGATTTTGCTCTCATTCACCCTCGAATAGCTTAACCAAGCATGAGGTGCCTAAAGTATCCTTACGCTTGACTAACTATTTGTTTTGGAAGGTGCTCTTTTCCCCCCAAATTTAAAGGTACACTCAGTCAAAGTAATCCTATTTTGTTCATGTGTAAATCCATTTATGCAAGTTACCATTCAACTTCTGAGGGCTGGGAAACTTAAAGAGTGTGCTATATTGAACTGGATGGCAAGTACTTATCCATTGCATCAATATTCCCTGAACTTCCCACTCTAAAGTCCTGCAGGAGAGAGTGTCTTTCCCTATCAGTGTTCTTACACTAAAATTTTTAATCTTTCATGCTGCCTGCTGGGACTGTCTGAAAAAGGAACCCAGAATAACCACAGCAATCACAACAATTCTAAACTCTGAACTTAAATTCATCCATTTGGCTCCTGTGATTACTGAATTTGAGCTCAATTTGACACCACCCTTATTTTGACACAGATTGTCATAACACTTCTTTCGCCATATGCCAGTTCAATTACAAATACCCTGTCTCCACACTGCTGCCTTCCAGATGCACTGAACTTTTTATTCCATTACATCAGGCAAATAAACAAGACTAATTTGCATTAAGTTAGTACATCACTTACAACTCCCCACACTACTTTTTTCTTCTGAAGAGATACCAAAACAAACAAAAAAAAAGCATCCAAACCCCATGCACTGGTAATTTGTATACTTAAATATCCATACTCATTCTAGGGAGAAAGACAGGGATAGAAAGCAAGAGAAGTTGTTATAACATCTCCCCATGGGCTCTCTCATATAACTGAATTATATCACTGGTGTTCAAGGGCCAAATTGTGTCTGAACTTAATTTTCAGTCCATTTTATTTAAATGCTGGAGTAAGAGGGAAGAGAATCTGGCCAAATTGACTAAAATGGGTGAATAAGGCACTGGACATTTCCCTCCAACAGATATTTTTTTCTAACTGGTAAATCTGTTATAATGCATCCTGTGATGATTCTTAGAGCAGCACAGATCCATAGACAAAGACACCAAGCAAATGGCTCTGCTTACTCTGCTTATTCCCCAGCGAGCAAATCCCTGGCAGAGCAAGTGCTCACTTTGCCTAAGTCCCTTCAAACCTGAGATCTGCTGTAGGAAGCAAAAGAGAGTGACCTATTTGATATAGATGAAATAATAAAACTGAATACTTCTTATAACCAAGGAAATAAACTTCTGGACCTTACTGATGCCTCTCCTGTGCTAAACAAGAAGATGAACTTTTCCAGTTTAGCACACATGCACTGGCCATGCTGGATTTAGACCATCTGAGCATTAAGATTTTTTTTC
>JAWWTY010000138.1:17139461-17156684 GCA_035222235.1 Margarornis squamiger
AGATGAACTTTTCCAGTTTAGCACACATGCACTGGCCATGCTGGATTTAGACCATCTGAGCATTAAGATTTTTTTTCTTTCTATTTGCAAGAAGGAGGTAGCATAACCCTCAGGCACCATTTCATTTACCTGTGCAGACATATGTTTTACTTCTCTGCCCACTGGGGTGTGCAAAAATGTGTCTTTCCTTACCTGTCTCCCTCCATAGCTACATGTGGAAGCTTTTGTTGCTGACCTTTCAGCCAAACATACTAATATGAATTGGTGCAGCATCTTGGAAATGGCCTGTGTGAACCAAGGCCGTCTCCAGAGCAGTTCTACCATACCTAGGCAGAAGAGCCCTGTATTGGCTTCAATTCTGATTTGCCATAGCTCTGGGGACCTCACACCACCAGAACTCTTCTCAGACCACACTGCCTGCAGCCCCAGGCTTTGATCAGTCCTTTACAACATAAACTGAGAGCAGGCTGCAAAGGAAGATGGAAAATCAGGGGTTCTGTGGACAGCTGAGCAATAAGCAAGTGCCTCCACTAACAGGATTAAATCTCTTGCTAGATTAAAGGTGTGTTGAGTTTACAAACAATCAAATTTGGGCCATGGCCTCAATTTGCAGCTCTTGATGCTACAGGTGACAACTAGCTCTGGGGCAGGCACAGGGAGCCTTTTGGTGCACACATATTCCCATCTGGAAGTTCAATACAGTGCCCTTATCCTCTCTAGTCAACCATTTTCCTATTTTGCTTTCAGCACATGAAGTGGATTTCTACATCACCCACCTCTGAGCAGGTTCAGTTCACCTGTCCAGCCACCAAGACACGAGCTTGCTGATGGGCTCTGCACAGCAGAGAAGGCAAGTGCAGCCTGAAGCAGATCCTTCCCAGTGAGTAAAAGAAAAAGTCTGTAAATTTACATAAATTAAATTAATTAAATAAATTAAATTCCCATAGGAATAGGGGAAACCTGGGATCAGAAGTCTCTCTTGTCTTCTGGAGCATAAACAGACCTAGAATCACACACACAGAGGGACCCACAAGGACAAATGGCTGGATGGATAAAGTCGGGTTCTGCTTACAGATCCTCTGATGAGATTTGCCCCCCAGTATTGCCTCGCTGCTCCAGCCTGTCTGTTTAGTACAGCGTTGTAAACACCCTGCAAATTAACGAGGCAATGTAGGATCTCAAAAGGTGCTTGTCTTACCCCCGGCTGATGGAGCAGAGGAAAAGGGGCTGTGTCCTGGCAGGGGGAATGCTGTGGACAGAAGGAGTTTGAATGGCTCACAATCCAGCTCCGACATGTGCCAACAGCACCAACAGAATGAAAACAAGACAATTAGGAAAGCATCTCTAAGGAAAATTTCCCTTCTGAGGCAGACAGGAGAAGTTATTTCTCGGAGCTCTTTGCTGTGAAATGCAGCTCGTCTACCACAGCCCAAGCTGCTCAGCTTTTCCACGGAGCTGAAGCAATTCCTCAAACAAAGGATGTGCTGGGAATCGCTCGGTTACATCATTGCTGCCGGCTCTGGCAGGCTGCTCAGGGGATGTGTGATTCCATCTCCTCGGAGATGCTGCACGGGTCAGTCCCGGCCAGCCCGACTGCCCTCACCTTCCCTTCTGCTGAGCCAAGTGTGCTACAGGGATGCAGCTGCTTAGAAATTATTCTGAGCTGCTCAGGTTGGATAAATTAGAAGGCGTTTTCCTTCTGCGTATTTTGTTCTTCCTCTGCAGCGAGGAAGAGGATAAATATTGAATCTACTGCCTGGAGCTGCCTCAGATGGTCGGTGTTAGTTAGCAAGCTGAAACAGTAAAGGTTGTTTCACAAGGTGGTCATCTGGTGACTAAGTGGATAAATGGCAGATTTACCCTAAGAGGAAATTGGGTGATTTCTGAGACTGGCAGAACAATGATCTTAATAACAGTATCATGTTCAAAATCCTCTGAACACCCTTTCCAAATACATTTTTAAACTGTTAGCACTTAAGCAAGGGACAGAAGTAACACTGTTAGAAAGGACAAGGGAAAAAATCATGAACTACATTACTTTGGTTTTAAAAAAGCTTTAGGAGCAGATTATCAGTCAGTGTAAGTCAATAAATCTGCACTGTTTTTAATAGAGTTTCAGGTTTACATCAGTTCTTCCTCTGCAAATAGCACCTCAGACCTGCCAATTTACAGCATCTCAAAATCTTGCTTTGGGGATATTCTATGGTCAAGAAGGATCTATTTTTCTAACAGGTTTCTTGCAAACACAACCTAAAATGTGACAGCCAGACAACTCCCATACCAGTCCTGCTAATGGATTGCTGCAAGTTCAAGACATGCATGCACTGTACTTTGGGAATACTTTTGTTTTGAGTGCTATCAGAAATAGCATCTCTACCACTGTGCCATCAATTACATGGGTGCTACCCACAATTCTTTTACAGCTCTCCACTGAGAGTTCAGCATCTTCCTCCCATCTGGAAGGAGGAAAGGGGATAAAAACGTAGAATATCATGCCTAGGTGTTACAAATCCACTTAACTGATAAATGATGTAGCTGAGGATGAAGCCTCCTGTCTCTCACATGAACTATAGCCCTGTTAGAAGCACAGAGATAGTTAGCCTGCTCAGGAAGGAGTTCAAATATTGAGGCATGGTGCCCAAATGGCACCAGTCAGAGTCCCTGTGACCTGACATCAGCACTACTGATGTGCCATGACCAGAGGAATACAACATGGAAAGGAGACAGCTGACGTAGATGAGAGTATGGTGAGGGCTAGGTGAGGACCTGCTCTGCACCATCTGGCAGGCACAAGATGTGCTCTGGGTCCCACTGAATGGTGCAGCAGTGGCTATTTGAATATCTGCTGCCCCAGTGATCTCAGAGGCACAGCACCTGCCTGGGGCACAGCACCCCTGGGAGCTGCTGTCAGCACACACACCACTATTGATCGCCCTGCGAGGACAGTGCTCAAACTGCTTTGTACTGAGAGCAAGGCCAGTGGGCATATGTTGAGAATCCAGCTCAACACCCCCCTTTACTCTTACTACTGCAGTGTAGCCTGATAGAAACAATAAAAACCTTGAGGCTATTTACGTTTATTGTGTTCATTTTCCACGTTTCTGTCCAGAGAAGCAACGCAAGGCAATAGTGAGCAGCTGCTGCAGTGTGGTCCATGCTGGTAACACCACTACACCACCAACACCCACACTCAGTCAGGTTCTACCCACAATCTCCTTTATATTAATCAGCACTTGCTACTGGTTTAACTTTCCATTTGACAGCCAGTGTAGGAAACTTTATCCCGGCCATAGCAGACTTCAGTATTCAATATGTGCCTTTCTCAAAGCCTGGCTGGTGGCTGAATTAAGACACTTGTGAACAGAGGTGGTTGTTGCACTGTGACTCTGGGGGATGTTCCCAGCCTGGGGCCAAGGTCTTCACCTGCAGAGTGGCACAGAGCTTAGTGTCTCCCTAAGCTTGGATATTTTCTTCCTTGCAGATGTCATTGAAAATCTGGTACAATGACACAGGGAAGGGGCAACAGCCACATACATTCCTGCAATCAGCATAATACACTATTTTTATGGGAGAACAAGTAGAGAGTGCTGAGACAGCACAGGGCAACAGGGAGCAGCATTGGTGAAATGCTACATGGGGGATCAGAGCTGGAGTAGCAGGAGAGAGGTAATGATGCTCTGATCCCTCCACATCCTGGCTGATGAGGCCGACTGGACACATGCAATGAATCTCTGTGAGGCTGGAAGAAACTTCTGGGGTTTGCCATTTCTGCCTGAACTGCAATAAGATACTTTTCCCTTCCTCATAATTTTTATGCTAAATTGTTTCAATTTCTTGTCTTAGGTATGTGGTAAAAATATAAAATGATGAGTGTGAGATAAACAGTCTGTAGGCACCTTTAGTACTAGAAAATGCTGACACAGGGCATCAGAAACAGGAAGTATCAGAATTGCTTTAGTCAGGCTGCAAAAATGACATGCAATTATCAAAACCATTAGAAAAGGCTGTATTTACAAGGAATCCACACAGAGACTTCACTGTTGCCACAGCCTCTGTGTTTCTAAGAGGTTCCTTAATGTGACAAACTGAACCAAGCCAGGTCAGGGACATCTGTATGAGGGGACAGCCCTTCTGTGGGACTTAATGCACACAGGTCACTAACTCCATGCTAGAGATGAGTAAAACAATACCAAATAAAAGCAGATCTTGGGGATGTTGTGACCTTTGCTGTTACAGAGTGGTTTATTCTAAATGACAGAAGCATTTAAATAACTGGGTAAGAGTTTCCCCTCCAAAATTGCATTTCTGGCTACATCAAACATTGCTGATTCTTAAATTATAGCTCGTCATGAAGTAGGTTTTCCAGTCCTTGCTCCACGGGATCTAGATGGGACAGTGATATCATTCCTAAGGAAAAGCCACAAACTCTTAAGTGAACTACAGTCAAATTCCACTAAAAACAACACAAGTATTCAGAGTTACAAAGAACAAAACTTTCCACATCTAGCTGGCCTGGCAAAAAGAAAAAAATCAAAAAAAAAATCAAGGCTTATTTTGTGCAGAGTCTGTGTAGCAGCAGATTTGACTCAGAGTGCTGGCATTTTGAATGCAAATGCTCCAAGGGCTGCACTAGTAGAATGGACTCTGCATTGAATAGATATAAAGGCCTGACTGTTGAAGAGCCTCTTTGGTGCATCCGTGAGAAGCAAGTCCAAACTGTAGCATCAAGTAACAACAGGGCAAACAAAGAGCAGCCAAGAGGGACTGGAGCTGCAACAAGAGAGCAGGCATGGAGCAACAAGCTTCTGCAGTGAGAAATAAACTAAAACAAAAGGCTGGTTTGGAAAAGCTTTGGCAGTGGAAATAACAGGACACATGTAGACAGATTTCTTCCAAATGGCCAGCTAACCACTGCTGCTTGTAAAGCTGTGCACACATTGTCTTCTGGGTTAGTGGTTAATCTGCAGCTGACTGAGATCCACCCTGTCTGTGCTGTCGTGAAGAGGCATGTAAAAACAGGCAATAGCAGCTCACCCAGGTGCCTGATTTGTACCCACAATTACCTGCACAACCAGGAGCACCAGAGATACAAACATGGGCCTTCTGAGACCGAGAAAAGGAGCCTCTGTGTGCGATGCGATTAGTTCCCTGCTCTGACATGAAACACCCTGGTGCACCCTTATTTTCAGAGGTGGCAATTCAGGAACACTGCTGGCCTTGGATGCATTGGACCATTAGAGGCTGTGGCCTGTGGAAGTGTTCTGTACACTTCAGTGAGCTTTGGATGAGGTTCTCTAGATGGGCAAGAAATGTCTCCGTAACTGAGAGATTAACACACATCTAAAGGATAAGTTCAAGGCACTTCCCAGGCCCTGTGGTGGGTACTTCAGCCTTGTTAATAGTTCTCTGAGGTTACATAATAATGGAAATTACAGGTTTATTCAGAATGACACCACAAGCACTGATGGACACATCTTCCAACCTGAGCAGTGGAAACCCAGGGCTCAGTGAGCACTGCCCAGCTGCAAGGCACAACCTGCACTGCTGCAGGGCTCAGCAGGGAATTCTTCTCCTCCCATTCCTACAGACCCAACTGTATTGCCCAGGGAGCATTTTCAGCTAAAGCAAAGAGTCAGCCAGGGGCAAAATTAAGGACTTGGTAGGCTAATGGTCTCATTTGGTGAGGCAAATCCTCTGAAATCCACTAACAATTTAGGAACATAATTCCCTCACTTTTATTAGGGACATGCTTTAGTCTTCCTTACAAATCAGAGACTACAGTTTCCCTACTTCACAAACCTATATACAGCGATTTTTCTCAAAATAGGACTCGTGAAACTTCCTAGTAGGAATGTCTTTGCCCCTGAACACTACGAGGATTAAGGTGTGAAATTCCTATTAGGGCAAGGGGATTAGGCTGTTGCATTTACATAAGGATTTGACACAGAGGATCAGTTCATGGGTCGGTGTGCGCAGGCTGATGCACAGACTCTGTGAGGGGCTAATAGCTGATGTGTCAGAAGACAGGGAAGCTCCTCCTTCACAAATGTGCTTACATCTTTCTGCATGATGCTGCTTGGAAAGGCCAATTCCTTCTTGATCCTTTCAGTGATCACTCTAAACCCTAAAGCATGAGCTACAGGATTGCCCCGATTATTGTCTCAATACATTTCCATCTGAGGCAGCACTTTGGAAAGTAATCGGTGAGGAAAACTGCTAGATTTGGAATCAACAATATCTATGTAAATACCCATGCATGCCAAAAGTATCTGGGAAGCAATAGCTCAGGGATGAAAATTATGCCATAAGCACCTTTATTAGAGTGACAAAACGTTTTCAGATCAAAAAAAAGAGACTATAGCTCAAGCATATGTTTTTTAACAAAGAAATGTCACCTGGGCTGCTGTGTCTTCACTGAAATGGTTCATGTAATAAGGCCCTGTGCATACATAAAAGAGGTCCAAAACCCCTGAGTGTCCCTTACAACACCTGCTACTACAGCTCATGAATGTGGGGCACTAAAATTCAGAGTCCTCATTCTCACAATCAGATCAGAAGATCACACCAGCTTAGTCCTTTCCCTCAGCAGCTCTGCATGCAAGATTCAGCATTGTGGTAGGCAGGTACATCCTTGATTTTAGCCCTAGGAACAGAGCAGCTCAAATTCTCAAAAGGTAGTTTTATTTCTTTGTACTACAGGGCTTTTGATCAGGGGGGAAAATGCAGAAACCAACAACACTTTCTGGTTTAGCAGCAGGTCTTTAGTACATTCATACATCAGTTTATCCATGTTTAGTGTGCATTTCACCAGTGAATTGCAAATATTCAGTGTTAGGGTTTATTTGTTTGGTTACCACGTAGCCCCTTGCATAATTAAATTACCCAAAAGCAGTTAACACCTGACTAGAACTTAAATATTTGAGGAGCAGTGTACTCTTCTGTGGTAGAGAAGTCATTAACAGCTGTTTCATAGATGTGACCTGCACAGCGCAGGATTATTACAAAGAATGAACAGTCAGGCAGTCACACACTGGATTAAGGAACAATGATTCATAAATCCAAATCCCTGTCTCACATGTTGCTTTTATATAGAACCTGGTAAAAACCTGCCCAAACCAGCAGTGGAAATCATGCCTTTTAATTTTATTCCTGCATTTCTGAAATAACAGGCCACTTCTGACAATCGCTGTCACTTCCCTGATTCAGAAAGGAAAAGGTGGATGTTAAAGAAGCCATAAATAGTATCTGCTGGTGCTCCCTTTTCTATTATGCTGACTTTGATTCAGGTCCCTGCAATTAACAGGAACAAGAGAAAGACAAATAAAATTATCCCAGCTGTTTGTGGCGGACAGCCCTGGCCTCCCAGCTGAGAGCTCTTTGTGCTGCTGAGAGCGTCACCAAGCAACCAGCCCTTGCAGCTGCCAGACTACAAAAAAGAAGTGAAAGCATGACTTATGGAAAGGAAGCACATGTGAAGGTTGGGACTAAATCAATCTCCGCTTTGTCTCCTGCCTAAATATGGCACCAGAGATCACCCTCAATGGATCTTACCCGCTGAGGGGGCAGAACCCGGATGCTTATTTTGTTTTAGAAGCCAGACCCTCGGAGGACTAAAACCAAATATTCTGTAAGCTGTATCTGGATGCAATGAAAAGAAGAGGGAGTCAGCCTGTTATGATGCTATTGAGACTTAGTATTCTTCATCAATCGTAGCTGGTGGTCCAAAAAGCAGCAGAAGGTGGCCCCCGATACAGCTGCCAGAATGACTATATTGTCCCAGTTGTAAGTCAAACCCACATGTAAGTCAAGTGGAGGTGAAAAAAGATTGTCTGATAATTGAAACAATATGGCAAGGAAAGCAAAGCAAACAGGCGAATCCCCGTGCACACAGGCAGGAATGAATAAAATGGGAGGGAAAGAAAGGAGAGCTAAATGACCATCCAAATTGTGCTCTAGGTATTACTGATTGTATAGCAGTGCTAAAAAGGTAAATGGATATTCTCCCTGCAGAATCTAGGAAGGGTTGAGAAACCCTGATGCCATCCCGGAGCCATATAATCCCTCCAGCTTTCATCTGTAATAAAAATGAGTCCTCTTCTGTTTTACCAAAAAACAAACTAAGACATAGATGTGTGAAAACTTATCTGCCTTGGACATTAAAGACAAATGGACAAACTCATTTCATCCTCCCTGTGAGTTTAAATGTGTCACAGCACCCCCGCCTGAAAACACCAAATTAATTGCCTTACCCTCAGTCACACACTGCAGCTGAATCCAGGATTCATGCCAGGAGCCCTGAGACCCAGCCTTGAATCCCTGAAGCACATTGCTTCTCATCTGTGACATAAGATATTTCCTGTAGCAACTACCTTCTTCTGCTTTTGAGAGAAAGAAGGTCTTTGTGAGCTACACTTCGAATGAAAAAGCAAGTTGGTTTTCACTCGGATTAAATACTGTGAGATCTGTAGATTAGTGCTCAGTGCACTTTTGACCCAACTTTATTTTTCCTTATTACTGTCCATTGTACACTACATTGAACACTTCACACATGCAACTGGAAGCAACCCAAACAATGAATGTCAGAATCAGATGGCATTTTTTACAGCATCTCTTTTCTGGAAGAAAAAGCCTAGTGCAGAAACAGTGCAAAATGGAGCACTTCTGCACTGTTGGGCACTAAATCAGTACCTGCTGCCAAGAGCAGTGCAAAAACTTTATGAAGAAGCTCGTGACATTGATAAAAATTCAAGGAAAAGCAGACATTTCAAAAGCTGTTCTCCATTTTAAAACTGCAAGAAATGCCAGGATTGTACAAATCTCTGTTGCTCTACAGTGCTAAAAATAACATTCCCCAACAACTCTGTCAAGTCTCTTATACAAAATTCAGCCTTATGGCTTTCATTTTGATTGTGAAATGTACACATCATTTTGCAACCCTCTGTGACTAGGGTTGTCTAAAATGAAGGAAATCCCCAGTACCACTTACTCCCAAAATATTAAAATTCACTAGAAGTAAAAGGATGCTTCAAATTTCAGCATTAAAAAATTTCAGCATCAGTGTTAAGAGATGTAAGTTCTCATTTCTAATCCATTATGAAGGGCTTTCAAGTAGGCAAGAATAACACTCTTAGTTCCTAATGTTGGCTATCTAACTCGACTCTTTGATACACTTAATTTACATGTAATCCTGCAGCCTGCCAGCAGTTGATAACGTTCCTGATATCTGCACATTTGAGAAAGGGAAGTTTAGTTCATGATGGGCTAAGGCTGAGCTCCATGATGGAAGGCTGCTCAGGTTTAAGGTTTCAAACAGATTCTTGCTTGTCTACAAATTCTTCTTAGCATTTTGCAAGTAATTTATCTGCTAAGTTTAAAATTCTTGACAAAGTTGAAATGTCCGCAGGGGATTTTTGCTTATTTCCATTATCAAAATAATTTAGGGGCTGCTGTTAATACTGGGTGGTGTAGAAGAATGGTGAGGGGCACATTTTTCTCTCCACTCCAATGATACTATTCTGTAGATAAAAAGACTGCAAAAGTTGCATATGAAAACAGTGGCTGAGAGAAGTTACAAATCCCAAGTTAGTGGCTCTACAGCACAGCACACCTGACTGAAGAAAGGACAAGTACATACACATCAAGAGCAAAGCTTTTGCAAGCACTGTATTTTGTGTATTTTGTATTTTGTGTCCCTCAAGCAAAGAGCATGAAGTTTTGACAAACCCATTTCTAATGTTTCACCATGGAATCATAGAATAGTTTGGGTTGGAAAGCACCTTGAAAGGGCATCTAGTCCAAACCCCTGCAATAAGCAGGGCCATCTCCAGCTAGACCAGGTTGCTCAGAGCCCTGTCCAACCTGACCTTGAACACTTCCAGGGATGGGACAGCCATGGCTTCTCTGGGCAATCTGTGCCAGTGTTTGACCACCCTTACTGTAAAAAATTTCTTCCTTATATCGAATCTAAATCTACCCTCTTTGAGTTTAAAACCATTACCTCTTTTCCCATTGCAACAGGCTCTGCTAAAAAATTGTCCCCCTTTTCCTTATAAGCCCCCTTAAAGTACTGAAAGGCTGCACTAAGACATCCCATGCAGTGGGATAATATGTCACCTGGCTGTGGAAATTTCAGGTATTCCCCATCCGCAGAGGTACAGCTGTAGCCTCTCCCAGCACCTTTTCATAACTAGATTCCTTCCAAAGGAAGGTCACCTCCATATCCCAGCCACAGGCAAACTCCCAGCTTCATACTTGCAGGCACAAAACCATAGGAGAACTTGGCAGCCATGGAGAGCCATGTAAGTCTGGGTGATCTGGAACTCAACACTCCAGACTATACACACTCTGACCATTGGTAACGTGCTTTGAGCTTCACCAAAGTCCCAGTTATACCACATTAACAGGAATCACCAAGAACTTGCATGAGCTACCCCACTCCTTCTATTTGCTTCAGGAGAAGATGAGAGCATTGCAGAGGGCTGCAGTGCAGCACAGTCACTGAAGAAGATCCTTATGTGTTTCCATATTCCGAGACACATCTGAAAATGCAAAGGGTTGAAGTGGAAAGGTAGATGAAATACAGCAATATTTTAAAAAGCTGCTCCTTTCTGTGTGAATTTTGAATGCACACCATATGCTTTAGCATGCTGTTTTGATTCTGCGCTACGATATTATTTACTAGCCTGTCTCAGCAAGACCAATTTTCTCTGCACAATAGTTATTTTTAATTTAAAAGACAAGTATAAGAGCAATTTCTTCCACTGTGTGCTGCTCTGCATTTACGGTCATCCATTACACCACCTGCTCATCTCAGCAAGTTTCTCACTTGTGTCCCAACTTTCTTTATTGCCATAATTCTTTCATCATTTTCACCACATGCTTCCCCCTCCAGATCATCCAAGAAGACAATAAACACCATTTGATACTTAATTTTTGACCAAGTGTCTTGATACTTAATTTTTACTCTGATAAGAAGTTATTTCTACCCTGGTTTCTTCTTCTAAGCCTGTTTTCCACCTGTGATAACATTTTCCTTTCTTATCACTACTTCAGGTTCCTTCACAGGTTCTTGAAGGAGCCTTTCTTTCCTTATGATTTTTTGAAGTCCAAATGTCCACTGGCTCTCTCCCATACACGATTTTACTTCTTCTAATATTTTACACAAATAGATGAGCAAGTGAAAGGTCTTTTTTGCATGGTATAACCCTGTTATGCCATGTTGTTTTTTCACAATTTCATCTCTCCTCTCAGCTGATTTATCTAACCCAGAGGCTGAATTTCCTGGTGTATTTTCACTGCCAGACACACAGAGGAGAACAGGTACCATCAGTCACCATTCCCAGCCTCTCTGTTCCCCTTTCAGCACTATTATGGGTGTGAGGGAGTGAGGAAGGGCACAAGAGATTATGTCAAGAGCTCAGGGGTGCAGCAACAACTTGAGGGGATGCTTCTTTCACAGAATCAAGCACACACCACAAGATGCTCTCCTAAACCAATTATTCTTTCCTCTTCAGAGAACCTGCATAAAACATCTGTAGCCATAAGCTGTTCTCCCATTGGGCACGGCGAGGTGTTTCAGGTGGTGGCTTGAACTGCTCTGCCACAAGCAGGGATTGATGCCCACAGCCAGGCAGTGGCAAAAACAGAGCTGTGGGTCCTGCAGGCACAGGGGACTGAGCACCAGAGCAGCAGCACGGAGCAGATGGTGGGGCAGGGGAGCATGAGGAAGGAGCTGGAGTCCTGCTCTCCTCTGCTGCCCCGCAGGCTCACGGGCTGCGTAATTATTCCTGTGGAGCCAATAAAGCTCGCTGTGCTCATTGTCCTCCAGATAACAGAGCTCAGACCTGGGCAACTGGCAGGACTGACCTCTCACGCCAGTTCTGACAGAAGCAAAATCCCCTGGAAAAATCCTTCTAATGAAGGGTGCATATTATCTCATCTTCCCCATGTCTGGTTTTTGTCCATAACTGTGTTCCCGACTTAGGCAAAAAAAGAGATTAGTAAAGGCAGAATATATTTTACACCTGCTCTGCTTGAAAAGTATTAGATCTGAAGTATTTTTCAAGATAAAAAATGAGAGAAAAGCACCATGAACTAATACTAGTTTCCTATTTATTTTAGATTATGTGGATAATTTAAAAACTGTTAGTAATAATGAGATTTGCATTTATCTCAAGGAATAATTTAAAAGTAAGCAGACATTTTCAAAGTGCAGTTAAAGACTGCAGTGGTAAAAGTAGGAAAGACTGCCTTTGGCTCTGGTTTATTAGAGTGTGGGAAGAAGAAATAATAGCGTGACTCAAGCATATCACTGTCAGAGCAATATAGTCCCTGGGATCCTTTAAGTAAGGGAAGAGTTTAGATTGCTTAGACAAGTTGAGCTGCAGAGTGGTGTTCTACAGCACTTAGTTAAATGTCTTTATACAGGCAGAAATACATATGTGTATTCATATACACACTGCTTGCTGTTAACCAGGGAACCACAACTATGTCTGTTAGTACAGACTATTAATGTACATCTACTATACATCTATTACAGCAAGGCCTGGCTGCATGTTCACAGGGGAGAGGGTGTGCCTGATGGCTTGGAGCAGTGAATGCTCTGGTTATTAGCCCTGCTTATTTTTTCCTATTCAGTCTGAGGAAATCTCCAGGAGCAGGCATGCAATTCCAACTCTGTATGATAATCGATTTGCCACAGCCTGAGGAGCCCTGAATGCTGGAATAGCCCTCAGCTTTCGTGGCTTCCCTCTGCACCTCTCCACATATGCAGGCCTACCTTAGCCAACTCTGAAAATCTGGATGGACTGGATCCAACTTTTTTTCTCTTCGACTCCTTTAGACACACTTTTATGACATACAGTTCTGTGCCAAGATCCTTTGTCATCCTTAGCAGAGCTGAGGGTGGAGGGAGGTTGTTCTCTGCACATGAGCAAAGCTATCACTCCTTCCCCTACTGTCCCATACAGAGACCTTTGGCTGACATTGGCACCGTGTTCAAAAGACAAAATGAGGAGTCTTTTGACAACCTCTCACACTGAGGTTGGGTCCTTTGCAACATGGATTCATTTCCTTATTATTTAAGCTCCGTCAGGACACAGGTACTACATACAAAATGAATAATCACTGCTTCAGTTCCATGGGCAGTTTCAAGGACAGGAAAGAAGGAAATAATGTTGTGCTGGATGACAGCTTTTCACACCACTTCTTGCCAGACTATGTCACCTGGCTGTCTGCCTTTAGCCACGCTTAGTACAGGCTCTTCCTAGAGAAAAGTGTAAGTATGAGCTGTGTCATAACTTACCTGCTACTGAGTGAAAACAGCCTTTTGGTTAAAGGCCACTGAGAGCTGAGAAGGGTAAAAGAAGTGGTTTCAGGCAGAGGAGAAGAACAAGTGGAACTTGCAACAAGATGTGGAACATGGCACCAAACACCAAGAGATTCTTGAGGTGTCTCACAAAGGGTGAATTCAGGGGCGTATTCACTCATTCTGGAGTCCATACCTTGAGGTAGACACTTGCCCAGAAACTTTTCAGTGTAAGCAGCTCCCTCTTAGAGCAGGAGGGACTCCCATCCAGCACCAAAAAGGAACCAGAAACTTAGTTTCATATGATGATACAAACTGGCAATGACAAAAAACCTACAAGGCTTTCTTGGCCGGTCCTTAGCTCCAGATATTCAGCCTTATTTCCCTTGCTCATTTTCAGCCCATTTATTCCTAGATAAACCCTCTAGCTCTACAGTGAATAATCCTCTTCTCTCTTGGGATTCAGAGTGAAAAGGGAACATGTCACTCTGTATGACAGAAAGAGCTGCTAAAATAAAGATGCTAGTGAGGATTGAATTTTTAGCATACGTCTCTTTCGGGGTGTGAATAGCACCAGGATGCACTAATAGGGGCCACGTACTTCTAGGTCACCAGGTCAGATCTGACTGCATCTTTCAATAATTTTGACAGCCTGCCATCTGTGACACAAGTAGCAGGTGTTCATGTGGGGCTTGGTCAGTACAGGGCTGATAGCAACACTCATGTTACTAGAAAATCAACAATTTGCAGCAAGCAGCAGCACAACTCTGGAGCCTGCTTGTGGACTGGTAGCCTTCTTGCCATCAGAGGACAACAGGTTCATCACAGATTTTCACCATAGCCAGTATTTGCATAAAAGCAAAATGCCAATGAATACACAGCATCCAAGCCCTGTGGATGACAGGCACGATGATGACACCTCGTCCAAGGCCTCACCAACCTCACAGTAAAGAATTTCTTCCCAATATATAATATAAACCTGCCCCCTAACAGTTTAAAGCCATTTCCCCTTGTCCTGTCACTCCATGTCTTGGGGAGCTTGTTGGAGACCACTCTGATGGCAACCAGGTCAGTCTCAATGCTCATAAAAGAACAGGTTTAATCAAGACTTTAGCTGCTGAGATCAGCCTCTTTCTGCTTTAAGAAGCACAGGAATTAGGATTCCCAGTGTTCCACATAGGCCCCTTTGCACCCCAATTCTGTGGCCCACAGACCTAAGGAAACAGAAATTAATAAGTACAAGGTTTCTGAATAACATCTCAGAAAGTCTTCTGAATATTTTATCATAAGTACTTAGATACACATTCATGGAAACTCAGCTTATTCATTCTGGCGAGAGCTAAAATCCTTGTGGGATACCTGCGGACTAATTGGTTTTGTCTGTGTTGGTGTCTAGTCACTGCATGAATCAGGCAGTGCTGAACTTCCAGCTTAGACTAAGAGCTCCCTAAAGATAGAGAACTAGGCTGTGTTGTCTGGAGCTGTAAGTGACTTGGGTTCAGAAGTTCTTCAGCCCATACATTATTACTAATCCTCCTTGCATGACACATGGCTGCTGGAGAGGAGTAATCTCACGCAAACACTCTTAGTCAGAGCAGTCTGCAACAGCACCGAGCAGGAGTGAAGCTGGGAGTTAATCCCCATTCTGAGTGATCTGCTTGTGGAGGCAGCTGTGGGC
Source organism: Margarornis squamiger (assembly GCA_035222235.1). Taxonomy (NCBI): domain Eukaryota; kingdom Metazoa; phylum Chordata; class Aves; order Passeriformes; family Furnariidae; genus Margarornis; species Margarornis squamiger. The sequence goes on from JAWWTY010000138.1 coordinate 17,154,446, forward strand.
AAAGATCCTGCCTGCATCATTCCCCTGCCAGTGCTTGAGATCCAGACCTGTCCTCTTGCTTTCAAAAGGGGAGATTTATGGGAGGCCTGGCAAATCTCAGCAGTTAACAAGAGGGGAAAGGACTGAGAAAGAGATGCAAGCCAGATAAAATCTTGTTGTTCCAGCATTGTGCAGCAAGGAGGGAAGCAGATTCACTGCTCCCCTGTTAGCACTGACTGCTACAGAACCTTTTGCAGAAGGTGAGATACCAAACACACTTGCACCCATCTCCTGCTCTTCCCTCCCATTGGCTTTGCAGCTAAATCCCAGGTTTACACAAGTGCATAAAACTGCTTTGTTCCACAGTTACTCCAATGCACTTTTTCAATATCCCAAAGGACAGTCAACTACCCACTCTTAGAAGGAGTTCTGACATCCTTCCCCTCAACATGTGTGATAACTCAAACCAATTTGCTTGCTTTGTACCCTTAAGCCTTATGCCTCAGGGTGTAAGTTAACTATCTCCAGGGTTCTAGAGGGAATAGTTTCCCTCTGATCTTCCAGCAATGCAGATGATACTTAGGTACCTCATGGGGGTATTCACCTTCTTGAACCTCAATTACAGATTACAGCCATTAGAGGCATTTTTCTGTATTTCAGTGCAAACTTTGTTCTGTGTCTCATTGATACAATTTCATTAATATAATCAATAGAACTACACTGTCTTGACAAAGTTTGGTCCACTGGTGGTATCTAGACTTGAATTTATTAATAGTTTATTTCCAAATACTAGCTTAAATTCAGTGCAGCAGTTCCAAATTTTGGTTGTTTTCTTCAGTGCAACTTGTATGGATGCCTCTAGGGAAGACTTTTACTGCTAGTACAGTACTTAGGAGATGCTTTATCAACTAATTTCTTGACTTTGATCACAAAGTCCCAACCTTCAACTTGTTGTGAGCTTAGTCATCCTGCTCCTCCCTCTGCGGCTGCTGCCTTTCCTCAATGCAAGAAATATAAAATGAAATGACAAATTCTTCCCTGGCCAGGAGAGGTGGGCTGGCCCCTGAGGCACTGGCATCAGCTTTGCAAACAGAGAATGAACTTCACTCATCACCTGCCACTTGATATCCTTATCAAAGCAAAGGCTGCTAGAGGGGACCATTTTATTAACACTAGAAATTCTTTGGGGAGCACAGTCACACATGCCCTGACATATGGAAATGTATGTAATTTCATCTGATGAGACAGCTAACACTCAGATGGAACAGCAGCACTCTGTCTGGAACAGGTAACAGCCAATGAATTGTGTATGTGTGACTTCTCCCTGTGCTTGATGATTTCAAAGGCCAGAAGAGATCACTGCATGTTATTATGGCTGAAGACACAGTCTGTTCCCTGCTTGTTGACCAGAATATCTATATTCATGTGGAACTGAAGCATATGAGCTCTCCCTGCTCTGAACAGCACCTTATTCTGCTTATTTGGTGATGCCAATTGAGGGGTCACGGAATGGGGTGTTTCGGGAATTAAGACATGGAAATACAGCAGATGGAGAAAAAGTTGGAATTCCATACCACAAAAAATATCTTAATGCTAAAGTACAATTGAGCAAGCCTCATGAATTTCTGTCATTCCAGAGTATCACTCACTCAAGTCAAAGACCACAAAAAGGGATTTTTGTCACTACATTTCTTCATACACTTGCTGAACAACTCATAGGTCTTGGAATAAAATATATGGAGATAAAGAGAAGTTCAGTGTGTACAGAAGACAGCAGGTTTTACAGGTTTACAGTTTCTTAAAAGCAGGAATGAAGGCAGACAGATCCCACTTGCAAAGCAAGGTGCAGAAAGCAGGTGGGCACTGGGCTGTCAGTGATGAAAGAGCCTCCTCTTTGCCAGAAAACACTGACTTTTTGTACACCATGGTGAGAAAGAAGCTCAAGCACAAGCAGGATAATAAATCTATACAACATTTACTTCAGACTAATGTATTCAAAATATCCAAATGCAACTTCATCCACGGTCTCAAATTCCATTTTCTAATTTGGTTTATTAATGATGTGAGGCAGAAACTGTCATTGTGTGTGTTTATAAAGTACCCAGTGCTCCCAGGAATCCAGACTCATTTGGGGCACTGGCTATAATTAAGAGTTTAAAAAAGGAGATAGAATGTACCAAAACAACTGTTTTACAACATGATCCATAGACCTGACCAAACTAAATCCTGCATATGTGTATTTTAATTATATATATATTAC
>JAWWTY010000138.1:17156784-17173657 GCA_035222235.1 Margarornis squamiger
AACTGTTTTACAACATGATCCATAGACCTGACCAAACTAAATCCTGCATATGTGTATTTTAATTATATATATATTACCCATCTCAGCACAACAGCAGTTGTAGTTGTGGAACAAACCACTGAATTTGATCCATTGTAGCAATTGTTTAATGCACTGAATTCTTTGCCCTATACCATTTCCTATATGCTCATGAAAGGTCCAAAGTTAAATCTCTGTTGTGATTCCCTGTCATGACTCATTTTTGGTCAACCCCTTGAAACCCCTTTTGAGGACAGGGGTGTCCATCAGGAGGTGATGATATGCTCCAAGGAGGATCTTGAGTACAGACAGGCCCAAGGCAGTAGAAATATGTGCAAGACCAACTTAAATAAACTACTTAAACACAAGATGCTAATTTAGCAGTTTCAAGGGCCTTATTTTTACAGCTAAGCTAAGACATAAAAAGAAACAAAATTTCATTAGAATAACGTAACCTGACTGTTGTTTTGAGTGCTACATTTATTCAAACACAGCCCATCCAGCTCTCAATTAGCTGCTTTCTCACACCAACTGCAGCAGATCTGCAGTGCATAGAAATGTAATTATTCACACACCACTCTGTCATTGCCACCACTGTCTGTGCTTCTAAAGCATCCTGATTACTCTGCTGATGAGCACCATGTAAATGCCTATAAATAAAATAATCATCTCCCCTCATTAAGTTCCAGCTCATGGACTGAGGAAGGATGATTTCCCTTTGTATGTTCCTTTTGTAAATTCTATCATTTCACAACAGAGGGAGTAACGTGCCTCTGATGACACTCAAAGAGACAGACTGTCAGGATTCTTGTCAGTATTTCAGCTTTGAGCAGCTTGCATTTTTGCATGAATATTTTCTCCTGAAAATAAAGTACTGTTTGTCAGAATTATGCATTCAGTAATCTCTTTCTAATGTCAGAATCAGATGTGCAAAAACCCCTAATGTCATGTCAGAAGGTCAGATTTTATGGAGCAGTGTGTCATGGAAACCCTAACAGCAAGCACTGCACCCACAGAATAAGCTCAACTCTAAGAACACACTTAAGTGGAAAATTTCAAATAATCTTAGATATAACAAAAAAACCCAAACAACCAACACTGAAGGAAACCTTTCAATAAAAACAAAGCCCTGGTGAAACAGGTTTGCTCTTCAGGAAGCATCGACAGTAATTGACGCTGCAAATAAATATCAAACATCCCCTTATTGTCAAATCACAAAATCTCACTCTTTTTAATAAGTGAAATACTGGATGTACATTTGCATATACTGAAACTCCCAGTAGTGTCTCCAACACACAATGAAATATCACATTTCATAAAATGGTGAACTATAAAGCCAGCAAAACAAGTAGAATGCAATATCCATAGTCAAGACCTCAAGACTTTACTTGAAATCACATTTCTGCAACAAAAATTGATGAATTTGTTGGGTTGCCCCAGTCAGACCAGTGCTGAATTAAGGCCCCATTCACTGTACAGAGTCTGACAGGAGGAAAACCAGATTGCCTTTTATTTTTGGATTCAAGAAGAGTCATGTATGGTGTGGTGCTTGCAATGGGGAACAGTTTGCAGTAGGAATTGCTAAATTGCAGAGATCTTTGCTCAGCTGTAGTCCTGTCCAGGGCAGTCTCTCCCAAACCAGACTGCAGCACTAACCCCCTGCTAACCCACAGCATCACTACTCCAGGCAAGCTGTAACCTGAGGGCAAGCAGCATCTCCCAAATCCTGCCTTGGGAATTAACACAATTTCACAGGCTGGTCACCAGACCACAAGCTCAGGTCAGGTTATGGGTTGATCTTGTCTTGCTCTCCAGCCAGAGGTGAAGGGGGAATCACCACTTACTCCTGTGACTGAAAGGGGAGAAGAGAATGGTTTGATGGAAGCTTATGGGACATCCCTATTCCTGCACACCGTCCAAAGTAGCATCTCATCTCCCAAATGCCAGTTGTTGTTAAAGAACTGAGGCCATTCACAGATTCAGATGAAATCCTCATTTCCATCTGTGAGAGCAAAGGTAGTCTTTGTGTCAGCATGAGCAGGGAGCTGCTCTCAGACCAGATTCATTTATTAAACCCTTTGTAAATCTGCTGTCATCCAGCAGGCATGATCCTGTGCCCATGTATGATTTCCTCAGCGAAGAGAGGTCATTTGACTCTCTCTTTTCTCACTCCCCAATCTCTTCCAAGGTTCCCAGTACATCACTCTCTGTATCACTGCTTATTTACAGCATGCTACTGTATCTATGGATAGTGTAGCTGGAGTGTCACCTGTTCATGTTAAAACTACACATCTTAAGAAGGAAAAGTGTTGGGTGGAGACAAGTGGAAAGGAAAGCTTTGACAGGCAGATGAGATTTTTGTATATCTGAAGCTAGGACCAGCCACTAATAATGTGCAGAATACAGAGGTTGGGATAAAGCAAAAATTATAGAATCACAAAATGGGTTGGGTTGGAAGGGATCACCTGGTTCCAACTCCTTGCCTTGGGCAGGGACACCTAAATATCAGACAGGGTAGAGTGACATGCTACTTTCAGCTCCAAGGCACTATACCTGGACTGTGCAGGACAGTTTATGAACCTGCATTTGGGGTTGGAAGGATGAGCATCTTCATATGTAAAGTCTGAATACTCATTGGACAGAGCCAGCACTTGAATAATTTTCTCCAGAGACAATAAAGAGTTAATTTAAAGCAATAGCATCAATCCCCAGAACAGCCAGCATCCAAATCCACACAATAGCTGTGCTGCCTCACTCCAGAATCTGGAGCAAGGAAAACAGTGACAAAAATAAGATCAATCCTCAATTACGAAAGACAGAACTGTTAAATCAAGCTCAGAGTTGTTCTTGAAGAATCTAGCTCTTCCCAGCTCTAAAGATTATCCCCCACATTCCTTTGAGGGTTTTCATAGATACAGCAATATGAAATGGCTCATTGCTGTGTAGCTGCTAACAAGAGACAGATGTTCCCTGCAGTTCCAGGAACATGTAGACATGAAGCACATTATGATGACCCACTAAATACTTCTGACTCTTTCTGCATGTTATCGCTTCATGCATTTAGTCAAGAAGAAGCAAGACAATTCCTGCTAACTACGGAGCTGACCAGAAGAGCATGCTTGGAGCAATCACTTGATCTTAGCAAGCCTTCATCAGAGGGCAAGAAAAGTCAAACAACACATTTTCTCTGAGTGAAGCCAAAGCTTGAGACTTCTTGCAGTTACTCCAGAGCCAAATCAGCTGGTGGCTGTGAGTCATGTTATTTATTTAGCTGGTCCAGAAGACACGCACCGCACGCCGGCGCAAAGGACAAGCATCTGTTCCACTCAGACCTTTGGCTACATTCTTTACTTGATATTAATATCAGGGAAAATTTAGTAACTTAACCACTGGCATGAGAAGTCATACTTCTAAGAGAACAGATGGCAGTGATCATCTTGGCTTAATTTTAGGCTTCAAAAATTGTTCTGAGTCAGCAAAGCCTCAAGGTAAGAGAAAAAAAAAAAAAAGAAAAGTAACATCTGTAAAGTCTCCTACCTGTTTCCCATCCAAGGTATACAGCTTTTTGACCACTCCTGTCTCCAGTTTTATAGCTTCAGTGATGTCAGTGAGAACTTGCTCAAACGAATGGGCAGTCTTCTTGTTCAAGAGCACCCGCACGGCCTTCCGGGGCTTCACCCCGCTGCGGATGATGGTCACCAGCTTGGGACGCACGAAATCTTTGTTCTCCTTCGCCTGGGCGCTGTTGCTGCTGGCCAGAGACTGAGGTGCTTTCTGGTTGGCAGATGTCTTCACGTTGACAGACCAGTTGGGATTGACGTTCTTGGTGTATTCCACCTTCTTGAAGAAGTTGTCAGATGAGCAGACGTAACTCTCCCCTTTTGAAAGAAATGAAATTCTACAGTTACTACAAAAAGGCTGCTGGAAAACAGACATTACACTTTCCCCCCACTAGTCATGCAAACCATCGATTAATTGTTTCCATCAGCACTTCCATGACAGTTTGTTATTAGAACATTTTCCCTCATTTTAATGTTACGATTATGATTATTTAAAATATGACTAGCATTTCCATGAAGTAAGCAAGTCAGCCATAGCTTGCATCAGCAAATATGTACAAGCAGTCAGCCACATGAACCAGGGGTTAAAAAAGGTTGAGTTATAAAAGTATTTAGTTACTTGAAGATGCAACTAAGCTAAGAGCTTCAAAACACCAAATTCATTTGACCACCTTCATTATTTTGTAAATTTGCCAGCTTCCTCTCCATCTTTACAGAGCTAGCTACCACTTCAGTGTGTCATTCCCTGCCAGGAGGACATCAACATTCATCCACAAAGTACCTTGGGATCATGCCTGAAAAATACTGAAAATCTTGTACTGAATTGTCTCTACTAAAAGTAGCATTGATAAATCTAGCAGGCATAACAAATATGCTTTGTTAAAGCATCAGTGGTTTATTAGAGAACAGACCTAGTGGCAGCTGAGATTAAGCACTACACCAAATACCACTGCTTGTTTTCATATGGCTGGTACCAACCAAAAATATATTAAATCTAAATTTAGACATGGTAGAGAAGGGTTACATGGTCTTGTTAGTAATTTACAAAAAGCCCTTCCCTATCCCACCCAAAATTAGTTTCAAGCTTTGTCTGTAATTTACAGGATCCTCTCTATCTAAGGTTTTAAAAGCACCTTAAAGGATTTGTAGGATCTTCTTTTGGGTCTGCAAATCTGATGGATGCTAGAAGAGTTATTACTAGAAGGAGACTGTAAACCAGTATCCCTGAGGGAATGTAGCTGTCTAGTCTGAAATGACTCAGGCTGCTGAGCACTTGAAGATGCACTGAAAAAGAGTCAGGAAGGAGCCCTTGTCTCGCCATTATATAAAATTTTAATAGGAACTGAGGGCATAACCTGTAGGGTTTTAGAGTTTCTTCTGGTGTTTTCTTGGGCTGATCTTACAGAATTAAGTTCTTCACGTATAGGTTTGAAATCAAAATATAGATTTAACTATTTTGAATAAGAAATTCCTTCTTCACATAACTAGACTGGCTGCATTTCCTTATCTGTCCCTGCAAAATGCAGACTTGGACATCTTTGAAAAGCCTACCCAACAGCCCAGTCTGGCTTCCCATTTCAGGATCTCTAGGGCAGGATTTGACATCCAATTGGCAAAGGTATAAATATGGATTTCCAGACAGCCTATTGGTTTCCACAGAGCCCAGGCACACAATTGTACCCAGTATAATGTTCATACAGTCACCCTTCTGCTGACTAAGCTGCATTTTTGATGAAGGCATCGAGATGGTCCCTTCATGGAACACATGGTGGGACCTCTAACAGGCAATAAACAACAAACAGGAGACTTTACAGGCTTATAACAATGGTCTGTGTAGTTTTTATGCCCCTATTACTGATAAGGGTTTGATGTCACAAGCAGCCATACAAAAGAGGCAGGATGCTAACTTATTTTAACCTTGACTTTGTACCCAGTTTGCCACAAAGTGATGCACACCCATAATGTTTACATCTCTAACCGCAGCTCTCCTCTATCAGTTGCATAAAAATGACCAAAATCCTTTATCAACAGGAAGCAGATATTCTGTTTTCCCTTCTAAAGGTGGAATGAAAGTGCAGAAGGGAGACAAGACCTGACAAGGTTCATGATGAACACTGTCAGTTGGGCACTTTGTCAACTAGTGTACCTCAAACTAATGTAATAATCCCACCTGGAGGTTCTGTTGGCTTGTCCAAACAGTAAAAATCTGTATTTGCTGCCAGAAAAAAACCTAATTAAACTGACCATGTAGTAGTATCCATAGCTGAAGCTCCTTAATTCCTTACATTTTATGAATCTGACTCAATAGAAACTTAAATATACTCCACAGAGTACCATACGTTATAAAGAATTCCCACTGGAGATATCATTTTCCAGAAGGACTGAATACCTCAGATCTTTCTGATTAATAAGTGATAAGTTGTGGATAATTCATCTGCTTCAGCCAAGTACCACCTGGTGTGGAGTGGACCCAGACTTCTCTCCAGTTTCACAGCTGAGTGTGAAGGGCAGCGAGGGGAGTTTGGAATGCTCACAGGGAATTATCCCTGTCCTAAGAACCTGAGCCCTCCCAAGCCCATAATCCCGGGTGGCAGAGCCTTTATAAGTGTGTTCAGAACAGAACTGTGCATTATCCTTTGAGAAAATGGATTTCTCTGTTCAAATGGAACACTAAGTGATTTGAACACTGCTGTCACCCCTGCCCCAGGCTTCCCTGGGGAAGCTCCTGACCTCACCTGCACCTCTGCTTCCCTACCTGAAAAACAGAAGTAGCAATACCAGCCACTGAAGTATGGCAAGGCTTGACTTTCACCCAGTGTTTGTGCAATACTTTGGGATAGAAGATGCCACAATGAAAGAAAGTATATATTTGCACTGTGTTCCATAAACACATGAGGTGGTGGAGTGTATTGTCCACTAAGAAGTTCCATGGTTTAAAGCAAGCAGAAGATATTCTTGGTCTCTTTAGTACAGTACTGTTACTCTTAGTTCCAGCTGAATCCTTTTAAATTCCATACTGCACACCACAACTGTCTAGTGTATTTACACCAGTGAACACCAAAGGCAATAGTGGCATGAAGGCAATACTCTTGTAGGCTTTTCCCTCAAATGTGGTGTTAGGTGGTTGTACAGACCTACACACTGGCCTTCCAAATTGTGCTCACAGTCACAAGCAGAAAATGGAATCTACCCTTTCTCGCTCCGTTCCATTTAACCCAAACCCCAGCAAATATTTTATTGGATTCTAAAACTGGAAAGAAATTTGCTTGGAGTGACAATTCAGGATAGCAGTTCAGAGCAGCAGCTCTTCTCAGTGCCATTTTTGCAGTTATAGCAGTAGAGCTCCAGGGAAGAGGAGCTTTTCTTTCCTTCTTCTCTGACCCAAAGATATAACCTGAAGCTTTAACTTAATTTAAAAATCACTTCAATTTATGTATTCCCAAACTCAGCTTATGACCCTCAAATAGTAGAAAAATTACCATTCAGGCTCCTCAGTGAGACATATCCATTTGCCAGCCAGGAACACATGCTATCTCACTTCCCACAGTGGAGTTTTCCCCAAACCTTACTGCAGTGGATGCAGGATTAAGCAAGCATGGGCTGGAGACCTGTGAACTTTCCAGCTTTGAACAAGCATACTGTGGCCAAGAGATCATGAGAAAAAAGAGAAATCTCATGGGGAATACTGCTGCCTCAGAGGGAGGAGAGGTGCCTTGGTTTCTCTGCCACATCTGTCTATGCTAAGCCTATAATGAGAAGTCAAGGTGTAGGATTGTGCCAGTCAGAGTTTGTAAGTGATAGACACAGTGTGGTTGCAGGAGACGTGCACAGCATAACAAAAGGAATGGGAAGTGAACATGAGATTTTGTGATATGCAAAAGAAACAGCTCCAAGATGTATATACAAGCACAAAAACGTGTGTACAAATATTTGAAGGAACACGTCTTGAGCCAGCAAGCAGCTGTGCACATGTGCAGAAATCCAGCTGTGAACCATGAGAAGGCAGGATGAACAGCCACGTCGTTCCTTCCAAACAAAACCCCAAATGGGAGCCCCAAAGAGTCACACTTGTGCACTGGGGTTGGGAAGCATCATCCTGGCAAGATCTAATCTGCTGCTGAACACCAGCTATGGCACCAAGGACAGCATTTGTTTAGGACCAGGTCAGTGCATGATTCCCTTTCTGCACTGGGCAATCAAAGCCCTGCAGGATGATGTGCATTTGTCATCATGCCAGTGTGTTCCAGAGGTGTCACAATTCCTATCATGCCACCAAACCAGCCAAGCCATTTATTTCTGTCCTGCCCTTAGCAATAAATGAACTGACTGCAGACCTTTGACCTTAGGTCATGATCATCATATTTGCCATTTGAAGCCATGGCTTGTATCACACCGAATTACTCTGGCTACAAGTGCATGACACGTTCCTGTGCTACCAATTTGACAGAAGCACAAGGCGATTATTCAGTTCCTTAAAGAAGGGATGATCTCAGCAAAGATAAGGTTTGCCTTAGAGAAGGTTTCTTAGAAAAACCCTAAGCCCCAGAGTAGTGCTAATCCTTCAACCCTCTTACAGCAGCTCCTTGTGACAATACTAAAAATGACAGGCTGCTCTTTCAGAAAAAGTTATGCTTCCTCAGCACACACCAGTAAGTTTCCAAGGATAATGAAATGCGGGCAGAAGTCTTGTGAGAAAAAATCAGGAAAGCTGGATTGAGGCCATTTTGAAAGTGTAACTGTTAACACTTATTCCAAAACCAGTCTCTCTGGGCTGCAGTCAGTTATTTTGGCTGTTAACTCTGCTGTTGCAAAGTTGAGATTCTGCTACTGTGCTCAGCTTTTATGTTTAATGGAATTTACTACCCCTGCAATAGGAATTAAGTGGATTTAACACCTTGCAGAGTTCATTCCATGTGGTGTTGAAGTAGGCCTTAAGGTTCAAATGCATGAACTTGCTGCTGCTTTATGCATTAAAAAGACCCACTCCACCACGGCAAAATGAACTCTGGAAGAGCTTCCTTCCTTTGACTCTCCCACAGGGAGCTCTCCCATGAAGAGAAGCACCTCTTGTTCTATTGAAGATTGAAAGAAATGTGTGATTAGAAATCACCTTCAAAACCATTGTAAAAAATTTTGGGATATAGTGTGACAGCCAGGATGAGCAAGCAAATAAAACAGAACTTCAAGGATAAATTTTGTTACGTAGGATGAAATAATCTGAGCTATTAGGACAACAACCACAGAAAACAATTCCACAGGTTACCAAGGTTTCAGTATTGGACTACATGAATTACACTTTTCCAGGCAAACTGGAACGCACACACATTGGGTGGAGATCCCAATATACTTCCTATAAAACCCTCAGTCCCAGTACACAGTGGACGCCATATGGCTCCAGGGTGGAGCCTCTCCTATGATTGCTTTAAACACTCCTGGACAAGATTTTGGAAAATATTCCCAAGGGCGTGACAGGATACAGAAAGCTTGGAAACACCTTCTGGAATATCTCACACAGCCCATGAATATTTGCATGCTGAACAAAACAAAGTCCTATTCAGCTTTTGCTAGTGCTTTATCTGAAGCAAGAGTAAATTTCAAACAAGTAGCCCAGGACAGGGCATAAATCCACCTTTGGATGGGCCCTCTGACCACAATGCACAGAGGGTTGTGCCCTTCCCAACAGCCTGGGCATCCCAGGAACTGCTCAGGGAGAAGCTCTACAGCTTCAACTAAATGTTGAGTCATTCAAATTCTAGTTTTACTCTACATCTGCATTTCTGCCTTTGCTGACTATGTCTAATCCATGCTATATTTGTATTTGATGGGCTTATTTTCACATGTGTTTCTGGCCCCAACTATGCACAGCAAAGGGCACTTAATTCACATGAAATGAGCCCGAGTAGAAGAAGGTCACAGTTCCACTTATAACAAAAAACCTATAAATGTAAGTGCACTGACCAGTCAGTTCACAACATCAGCTTCCACCTTTACCCAGCCCTCCATTCCAAGACAAAGAGCAATAAGAGCTGAGGTGGGAGAATTTCCATCTCATCTCATTGAGTCTACAAGAAGACAGAAGCTCAAAAGGAACCAAGGAACAAATCACCCTGCCCAGATGTTGAAGGAACTAGATTTTAGCAGAAACTTGTAAGACAACGTGAGCTGCTCTACGATCAGCTTGAGAATGGCTGGAAAGGATGACACATGACTTTTTTAGCATCTTTCATATGCAAGTTTTATCACAGGACAAGGCACAGAATTATCTGTTGCAACAGTGACTCACTAATAAATGCAGCTTCATATATTGACTTCCTGAAACCTTGGTCACTGGAACCAATTATAATATGAATGGGAATAAAGATCACCTGGTGCTCTTTTCCAAAAGATTCTCTTACTGACTAAACTGACCATGATGAACAGCAGCACTTGGGCTCATCATCTACTCCTGACTCAGCCAAGGCAGCATGCAAGTGGGAGATGCTGTCAGCAGTTTACCTGTCGCCAGGATCAGCTGTAACTGCAGTAACAGGATGCTGTACTGCACTTAACCAGCATGTAAATTAAGGAGGAATACAGTCCTAATCAATGGCAGCATGTGCATTATTTACAAACACATTAAAACTGAATGCTGGAAATGGGGAGTCAGGTTTAAGACAATTACTACCATGATGGAAGATGGCCCTTGGGAGTGAAAGGAGGGAGAAAAAATCATCAGGCAGGTGGATTTTGAGAGAATTGCGAGATTTTGCTCCTTGGTACAGTATGGAAAAAGCAGCCTGTGACAGCCAAGGATGAAGTCAGCAGGCAGCAAAAAGCACCTGTGTGAGACAGTCCTGGGGGCTTCCAAAATGTGAGGCATTAGGGTTCAGAACAGGAAAGGACCAAGAGGCACACCCCAACTGGCAGCTAGGAGAGATGTGAGCAGAGTAGCAGAGACTTTGCTTGTTCCACCTTGGACAGGCTGAGAAGTAAAACATGCATCCAGAACCTTATGAGAACAAGGCTGAATGCCAGGGAAGAAGACTACCAGCTCTGGGTCTGGAGAACAGAAGAGTTATTTCCAAGCCCCGGTTGATTAGCGGTACAACATGTGGTTTTTTGTTCACCTGAAATGTCTGTCTCTAGAATATTGGTACTGTGCAATATCATCCTCTTCCCTCCAGAATTACATTCAGACAACACTATATAAGCACGTTTTTAAACCATGCAGAAATAATCAAGTACTTAGAACATGATGTGAAATATTATCAGCAATTCACCAGCTTTTGCAGCTGAACCACTGAGATGAGCCTCCTTGATGATTTTTCCTATGCTCTACTTGTTTATTGCAAATTACAATAACAAATTAGTCACATTATAGCAACTAGAACTAGTTTAGTTACATCCAGTCTCCAACCAGAAAGCTCATTTATATGACAGACATACAGTGCTGGTGTGTGCACTGTTCTTGTATGTCAGAGCCAAGTGTAACTCCCAAGTTCTGGTTCTCCATGCATGTATTCAGCACACAGTTCTGCAAACATCCAAACTAACAGCAGAATTTACCACAAGGTTGGTTGCAACCATGGTATTGTAAATTGCTTTTCTGCAATAGATGTGTAGGTCATCCCTAAAATATGGGAACATTGTTATCATTGAACTGTCAATAACAGCACAGAGATCTACTCTGGCATTTTCAAACACTGGATTCCTTTGTTTTCACTCTGTTCCAGTAATATTTTCCTAGCTGAGGACACAGCCACAGAGACAATCCTGGTGTGGCTTTAATGCCTCTTCTTTCAGTGCTGTTTCCAGAGACCATTTTGGCAGAACAAAGCCAGAATCCAAATGCCAGCACCTCCTGTCTGTACCTTAACCAGCAAAAAATATTTTCACGAACTAGGTGCCTTCTTACCTGCTGCAAAACCCCATGTGAAGCAGCTATGACAAAGGTTGCTTTCCTTCACTGACAAAAGAGGAAGAAGAGTACAAAAAGAGAATAAAGCACTGCTTTTAACCCCAGAGTTATATCTGAAGATTTATGTTAAACCTAGGATAGGCAGGACTGAGAGCTGCCATTAGAGAAAGACTGTGGCCATATTAAGAGACCAGAATGAAACATGGCAGAATCTCTAAAATTAAGGGAGGCCACACCTCCATTCGACAGCTGTAGCTGGGCTGAGAATAACTCCACTAGGATGCATCATCACTCTGAAAGGGAACAATTTCTTCCCAGGAAAACTCCTCAGTGTAAAACAATATTTCTTCTGTGTGCTTGTCCCCAACAAAGTATTTTGGGAAAATGAGTATCCCACTTGACAGACAAGGAATCCTAGGGAGAGATGCTTTAGTCAAGGTCACACAATGACTCGCTGTTGAGGCTGCCCCTGCAGTTCATGCCTCACACACTCACATCCATTGTCTTTTACTAAAAGCAAAAGCCTCGTGGATTTTCCATAGTGACCAAATCAGCCAGGTCACTCGCTTGCAGGAAAACGCCAAGGAATAGTGAAGAGCAACTCCCCTTTTGCAAGAGAATACTCAGGATATTCCAGGTCCAAAGAACGGAATGTCTGAATTGCCTGGAGAAGAGAAAAGCAGGGTGGCTGTGGGTGCCCTCTGTGCACCCCATTTTGGCTGTGGTGCTGGCAGAGCTTGCCCACACTCATGCCTTGGGCAAGGAGGCCAGACTGGCCATGCAGCCATTTCATCCCTGGGAGAAAGGCAGCACCCACTGCTGCAGAAGGAGCACCCCAGACACAGACACAGCTGGCAGCTGAGCTCCACAGGACCAGCACTGCCCCCAGGTCACCCCTTCTGAGCAGGATTGATTTTTGATTCATTCTTCACCCCACGGTCCAAGTGACACGCAGAAGAACCGGCACACCGACACCCCCTCTGGATACAGGGACACACTCAGACCTGCCCTGAGCATCCCCTGCACACTCAGACCTGCCGTGGAGGGGGTGCCTTCCCACACTGCCTCCCAGCCCTACCACAGCAACCACCCACCACACAGTCCCTGCAGAAACACCCCTCAGATACACCCCCTTACACACTCCCCCCCATTTGAACATCTCAAGGCACCTCCCTTCCACACAAACCCTGCATGGACAATATTCAGAGGCAGCACATGAACTCCCAACACCCTCTCCACACACATGCAAGGCTCTGCCAGCACTCCCCTTCCACACCCACAGCCCAACACACCTCCACACACTCCATGAGCACAAACCCCAATGCACACCCTGTGCGTGAACATCCTGAATAAAATCCCAGCACCTCCTCTGCAATTAACCCTTCACGGAGAAGCGTGTAAACCCTCAAATTTCACCAAGTGCAACCTGCCCAAACACCTTTCTCCATACACAAACCTTGTTCATTAATTCCCCTTTCTAAACACGCTCTGTGAACTCCCAACACCGCCCTCCACACACTCCCCAAACACTAAAACCCCGAACACCCCGCCTTCCACACCTCTATCACACACACAGCACTCGCCCTCCGAACACCCCACTCCACGCACACCCAAGTGACGGCCCTGACCACACCCCCGTGGGGTGTGCACACACACCTTGTGTGTACAATACCCCCAAAACCACCCCTATATCCTTCCCACACCCATTCCACACTCACTATGTGAACGCCTCGGCACCCCCTGCTTTTCCATCCAACCCCATCCACCCCAGTGCGAAACCCACAGCCCTTCCCAGCCACTCCCTGCACCCACCGGGAACCACTCCCCGCTCCCCCCAGCCCGGACACCCCCAGCCAGCCCCCGGGCCACGGACACAGCCGTGTCTAGTGTCTAGCCGAGAGCAGACACACCCCTCTGGCTGCACATCTGGGGTGGCCGCACATCTGGGCTGTCCCCCCGCACCGCCGCCCTCTCCCGCACTGCTCGGGCGGGGATGCGAGCGGGCAGGTTTGGCACAGCGGGGCACAAACACCCCTGCCCGCCCGAGGAAATGTGACCTTACGGGCAGAGCCGAGTGGTGCAGCCCCCTTCCCACCCCGCCTCCTCACTGCACCAGGCAGCGATGCTAATTACCTTCCTCCAGCTCGTCCATGCTCCCGATCTTCCGCGACCCATCGATGGTGTAAATGTAGCGGACTCCCTGAGGCAGATTAATGTTGTCGGACAGGGACCGGGTCAGGTCAGCCAGGAGGGCATCAAAACTTCGAAAGCGGTCGGAGGACACGGCATATACAATCCCCTTGAAGTAGCGGTCCCCGTTGCGATAGAAACGCACCTTCTTGGCTTTCTTCTCGTTACTCAGCGCCTGTAAGGTCCTGGTTCTGTAGAAGCTACAGTGAGCACTGTGAGTAGGGCTGGGCAACCCGTTCATACGTGAGCCTCGCATGTTTCTGGACGCCTTGTCTCTTTCGTCAAAGTGTCCAAAATCAAGTTCCATAGTTTGGTGAACCCTAAAGATCTGAAGCTGGGCAGGAAGGAGACGGGGAGAGAGGGAGCGCAAAGGGATGGGTTAGAACCAAGCAGAGCCACAAATTCCAGAGAAAACTGACACTAATGCAAAGGCTGCGTGTGGAGCAGGACAGATGCATTTGAGAAGCGCCCCCTCCCCTGACCCAGATTTGTATCGATTCTGGGGACTGAGAGTAGGAGGGGTCCTCGCATTTTGAAAGGGATCCAAGTGCTGGGGGCAGGGAGCACGTTTCTCGAGAGCTGTCTGCTCCTGCACCTGGGAGTTTTCAAAGTGCAGTACACTGGGACTTGGGGCCAAAGGGATGCATGGCAATCACAACTCAGCCCCAAAAAACTCATCCAAACACCAGTTGGCTATGAATTAAACCTCTGAGCCCTGGGCGGTTTCCTTTGGCAACAGAAAACAAGGAGATCCCAGTAAGTCAGCCCTTCAATCTGTCGAATCACGGAAGGACCCAGAGCATCTGAATGTTTAACATTAGAATAAACTGTCATTTATGAAAGAATGGTCACAGGGGAATAAGCAGTTTCTTTGTGACAGCCTGTTCAATACGGGTTAGCAATGAGATCCAGCCCACCCTTCCCCCTATCCGCAGCCCCCTCCTAGCCCATCAATCAATTCCCAGGACCAGCCTACATCTCTGAGAAGAAATGACTGCAAAGAAAAATCTGTCATTGAAACGCAGCTTCGGTAAGCTCTTTTCAGCCTTAGTCTCCTCTGAATTGCATTTTTTGCTCCCGTTTAATGAGGAGGAGAAAATAAAGGGGCTATTTCCACCCCCCCTCCGCCTCCAGCTCTAAGTGATTTAATTGCTGGAAGTGCCCGTGCCCCAGGGACACGCCGCCCCTGCTCCTCACCTTTCATTGTTCTGAGTACGGGGGCTCCCAGCACAGAAAAGCTGAGACTGGCGCTGACACCCAGCAAGCAGGAATTTTGCACGGTCTCTAGTTTATGCTCAAGAACAACCTTCCTCCCGCACCAAACCCCAACACAAAAGGAGAAGGAGCCCCCCAACCCTGCAATAGAGACCATTCCACTCCCTCAGCACAATCAGGAACATGGAACTCACGTATGTTGCTTGCATGTTAACACGGGGCTGAAAGGGGATTTACCCCAGTACTTGGCAGCCAGGTATAAATCTAGGAAAAGCTGTTGCTATCTCTTCCCCACCCCTTACATTTGCAAGAAGGAAGCTCCTTCCCTGTATTTTACAATGTCAGCGTGACCTGTGCAAGAAAAAATCATTGTCCCCAGCCTGCAGTGAAGCAAATGACAATGCAGCCACTCTGCAGAGAAACCCCAAGTTGGGAACATTTCCTCCACGATGCCAGCTGGGGGTAGATTCAGTCCGGTGTCATGCACTGAACAATGAAACATCCAAGCAACTTCGGGAATGAATCAGAGGATGCAGGGGTTTTGATTTTAAAATGAGCTGCAGATGCTGTAAGGTACTAAGAAAAGATTCCTCCTTTCTGTTACTTTTCTGCATGCAAGTCACTCAAAAAAGCTCTACTCACCGGTTTTCAGCGCGCAGGGTGGAGATGCTGAGAGAAAGAAAACCAGGCTCACTCTGCCTTTGTTGTCTGAGCTCCAAGCAAGAAATTCCTGCCAGGGTGGATGAGACGCCTCCTAGGTCCTAGTGCCTTGTTCCATCCCTTCACGGTAACTTTGCCTCAGTGATTTTTACTCTCACCATCAGTCGTCTGCTTCTGGTCGGTATTTGAGGGTAAAACGGTGGGTTCATTCCAGCTCTGGATAGGTTAACAGATAGGTAAACAAAATGTTTATAAAGGGGCAAATTTGGGGGTGACGTTTGGAGGGATGCAAATTTCTCCTTGGATCCAGCTGCACCAAGAAAGTATTTGCCCCCCTCAAAAAAAAAAAAAAAAAAAAAGAAAAAGAAGCCACAAATAAAAAAACAACAAAACACAGAAAGGAGGAGGGAATGGGGGGGAAGGGGGCGGGAGGGGGAGAGGGTGAAGTAAAAAAGAGAAGCTTTTTTTCTTTTTTCCTGCTGTTGCTGTGGCTTCCAAGCATGCAGAGCTAAGGAAGAGTAGTTCCCCACTTTCATCAGCCAGCTACATCCTTGGGATAAAAGGGAGCAGTCCGGAATGATGCTGAGGTTGCAGAAGGCAAAATAAGGCTTTGCAAATATGCCTGACTTCCCACGAAATTCTCTCCTCCACATTCCCTCCTCCCTAAAACCTGCCCTAAATGGGGGGGAAAAAACCCAAAACCAAAATACCGAAAAAACAACCAAAACGAAAAAAAAAACAACACACAAGGAAAAAAGTGATGAAAAGACACAACTCACCTTAACAAGGGGTGTTGGATGGGGTCAGAGAGGAGGAAGGGTATATAAAAAGATCTATTTTTAGCAGAGGTTGTGATAGTACTGAAACACACAGACACAGGGTTTGGAAGCAGGGGGAAGAGTATAAAAAAACGAGGGGAAGAGAAATTATCAAGAAGGTGTAAGTCAGTCTGGCAGGAGAGAGGAGAATCCCAAGGAAAAAAAAAATTAAAAAGAAAAAATTAAAAAAAAAACACAAAAAACCCCACAACAACCACCAAATGCCGAGAGGAGAAGGAGGGAGAGCGTGGCTGTGCCGGGGTTGTGTTTTGTTTCTCTTCGCTGGGGGCGGGCAGAGGCGGCGGGGCGAGGGGGGCTGTTCTGTTGCGCGTTCGGCGAGGGGCCCCTCGCTGCCTCCGCGGGGGCTGCCGCGGCCCGACCCTCTGCGCGGCCGGGCTCGCTCCTCGCCGGGCTCCGGCGGCTGCGGCGGGCGCGGCGCTCCCGCTCCCGCTCCCGCGGCTGGCTGGGGCTCTGCAGCCGCGTTCTCGTTCACGCCGCCGCTCCTCGGCCACCCC
>JAWWTY010000138.1:17180433-17210315 GCA_035222235.1 Margarornis squamiger
ACAAATTCAGAAAATCTATTTTGAACTGTATTTCAATAGGATAGTTCTCTAAAAATATGAGAGTATTTCACATTTTTAGATCTAACATTGATAGAACAATCTTAAATATAAACTCTTTTGTACAATCTTTTACTGTTATTTTTTGTGTTCATTGCAATTTCTTCAGTAAATTGTGACTCCAATTTATAATCCCTCTCAGTGTGTTTTCCTCCACTATCAGAACAGGCTGGTGTGAGAGGGCTTGGTTTTGCCACTGAGTTTTAAAACCAGCAGACTTTCTTTCAAAAGACATGGGGTGTAATATTATATCCTGTCAGTCTTACCCATTTTTCATGTTCTGCAGTGGGATATCCTAGAGGTGATTTGTTTGAAATGCTCTTTTCAGGGTTACGTGACATCTTACAGAGAAACTAGCACCAAGAAACATGTATGAGAAATATTGCTCCTTTTTCTTTTTAAGCTGTAGAAGGTACATCTTTAAAGATGCTACACATCTTCAGCTCCATAAATGTGTAGAAATGATGCCACTTATGTGTTCTTCAGAAAGATATAGAAGGTGCTTTTGAAGATTGCATTATTTATATGTAAAATGTTAAATTTTCATCTCTGGTGAAGAACAGTTGGGATACTACTTTTATTCCCATATTATTAATTTTTAAAGGTATGTTAGATTTAACTAGGAAAGTTCAGTATATGAAGGTCAACTCCTTGCAAATCCATTGTTACTTAACATCCCTAACAATTTTGAGACTTGATGGATTTATATTGAACTGTTTGTAGTATTGTCTGCAGGAGGCACTAACAATTCTGTCATTTGGGAAACTTTGGTACCCAGTATTACTGAAACTGGTTTAACCATAGTTAAAAGTAATGACAACAGAAATTTGTTGTTCAGATAGTATTTTTACATAAAGATAACCTTAATTTAATCTCCAGCAGACTATGACTTTTGCAAAAATACTTCAAATGGAAATCAGTGTCTCTTGCAACAATAGTCTTAAATACAAACCTTGGGGCTTTTAGATTCTCATTGTGTATATGTCAAAATCCATACAAAATAGCTGATGATTTACATGTATGTATGTTAGGTTTGTGTTAATACTTCAAGAAACCAAAAATGATTTGTATTATGTTTGTGGTTTGTTTTTCAACAGGAAGTTGAAAAAATCCGGATTAAAATCACATCCCTTGGTCTCACTGACTCACGAATTACATCAGATGAAACAATCCAACAGCTGTTTGTAGAATGCAGGTTAAACAATTTCCTTGCAGAGGAGACCCCACTGTCACTTCCAAAACCAACAAGTGGTCAGAGGATTCACTATAACTACAGCACTGGTGAGTGTGATGTGTTCCTGAACAGGCTTGTTTCTTCTCTTCAGGAGTGTGCCATATGAAAATGCCTGCAATAAAGCTACTTCCTATACATTGTAGCTGCATTCATCCAGGTGCCAATTGCATTTTCCAAATATTTGGGAAATAGTAATTGTGATTTTTAAGAAATGAGGTCAAGATGTAATTTTCAAGTGTAAAGCCAATTATTGAAGCAGCCTTATGTATGAAATGGTAACATTACAATGTATTTAACTATGCTGGTAGCATGTAAATTTTTTAATTGGGGTATGCATAACAAATTTATATATTCTTTTTGAAAGAGCATGATGAACTAACTTTTCTATTGTTACATGGCAATACAGCAAGCACAAAACTTTAACCATGTACAACTAAACTAAAATACAATTGAAAAGAGAGAATAGGTAATTGGACTTGATCATCACTTGCAAATACGTAGTATTCCTCCAATAAAAGCTTTTTAATATGGGAAACTATTCACCCAGGTTTAATAGTAATACTTTGCTAATTACTTCATAATACTTTATATTTACACTACTCGTGTTTAGTCTGAATTTTTCCACAGGTTTGTAAATAATTTCCATTTAAAATTGTATTAGATACAGAATTAGTAAACTTAGGAAATCCCATTTTGGATGCTTATGGGAAATAAGGGAAGAATCTGTTGATAGAGCAGCTCCTCTGAAGCTCTTGGTCTGTCCATCTGTGTCCCTGCTGCCTCATGATTGCTGCTCTCAGGAGCACTTGGCCAGGAACAACACACGTGGAAGGTCATCCACACACCCAGAAGAATAACAGATGGCATTAACAGCTTCTTTTACATTCAGAAAGTGAGAAGTTGTCGGTGAAAACTAAGGATTCAAAGATAGAACACCAGTGCTTTGCTTTCTGTTAGTAAAGGCGAAGGTGGTAAATTGCAGATTCCTTCAACTGAATGATGACTCAACTGGCTGGTTTCTGAAAGTACCCAGTTCCTTGTGACAGTCTGCTGGCCAAGAAGGAGCTGAGGAGCAGCTTTGGAGCAAACTGGAATATCAGGAGCTCTGGAAGGTGTGCTTCCTAGAAGGACTTTTAAAGAGATATGTCTTCTAATAAATTCCTCTGCAAGGAATTTAGACCACATTATCTCCCTTCATGCTGCTGAATTCCAGTACTCTCTGCTCCCTGGTAAATTGGTACTTTCTCTTCATACAAATAAGTTTATTTTCAATAGCAGCAGTCAGTATGAGATACTTAAAGATTTCTGTCAGCACATAGGAAAAGGAACCCTTAATGTGGCATGGAGAGTTAAAAAGGGCAGTTGTGAGTACAGTGGCAGGGTAATTAGAAGAGAATGAATAGTACAAATGTTGGAATTTAAAGACAGATGCGTTTCTAGCTCCTCCTCCCCTCAAAACCAAATGAAAACTATTCCAAAGAGCTATATTTGTTTCTCAGAGGGTTATATTCATTCAAGTTCTGTCCTAGCAATTTTTTTTCAGCTGCTTCTTTATTTTTTAAAAAAAGTAATTCCTTTAGCACTTTCAGTTTTTGCATCCTGAATTTTTATAATATTCCACAGCAGTTTGTTGATACTTGTAGATTGATACCTTTGCAAGAAAGCAGCTACTTTCTTAATACAAGATGCCCAAACTCTTCTCAAAGAATTTCTTAAACCCATATGTTTCTCCTTCTTTTAATATGTTTTTCACACCAAGGCTAACTTTCACTATAGGTCATATTAAATGGTACAAAAATGAAAAGCTGATCCTTGCATTTTAACTTTGCTTTCAGTGCATTCACCCACTGCCCAGACTGTGGATTTTCTCCAGTCCCTTGGTCTGGACATTTCTCTTATTGAAATACTGTGGCAGGAAAGGAGGGTGAAGTTACTGAGGCTGTCAAACAGGACAAGCACTCTGCCATACATTATCATTGTCACAGACTTCCTTGGTGGAGGAAATGCAGTCAATCATTTCAAATGCAAAGCAATAAAGACGACTGGTTTTTAAAACCAAGGGCTGCTATTCATTAACAGAAAGTAAGAGTTATGTGGCTTAGATGCTGCTTGGATCTTTTTTGACAGTGTGCACATAAGCCTTCCATTAGATCACATGATTCTAACATCTGATAACATTTTACCTTTCCCTTAGAAAAGAGGAAATATTTGTTTTTGTTCTTCATGCTCTTTCTTCTAAAAGGTGAAAACCATTGACAATTAGTTATATTAATTTCAATTTTCTTTGCAGTGATAAACGTGGATAAGGCAGATAACCCTGCAGAAAGACAGTATCTCAAGTCAATCCTTCTAAAGCCAGATCTGCCAGCTGACAGGTACAGATTAGTGCTGACAACCTCTAGTAGAAGGCTTTGTAAATAATGTTTCTGCTTTGCCTTTACTAACGAGCTAACCCAGGGAAATTAGTACATAACTAACGAGAAAATTGTTTCAGCTAGGACTGATCCTTGCATTCTGATGTAGCAGCTCCTCTTATCTCTTCCCTGGGTAGGTTCATGTGCCATGGAATATTGCAACGTCATCTAATGTTGCTTTAATGCTGTGATTTGGTTTTGGGAGAGTTTATGTTCTTGTTTTGTTGATGGGGTTTTTTAACAACTTCATTTTACAAAAGAGAGATTCTATCATCAGTAGTCTTATCAATAATGAATTTGAAAAGCCTGTACCTGTGTGATGGTAGAGCAGTACATTGGTTGCTTTCTGAATTCAAGGTATTAAAAGGAGTCTTAAGAGCTGCAGAAAATGTTCCTTGGCCCCAGAATTTCTAAAGACATACATATATACATACTCACACACACACACATACGGATGTAGCAGACAGCTGTTACATGAGTGCATATGAGAAAGATTATAGATTAGATTTGTTCAATTTCATAATAAGAAATTTGTTCCTACATTTGTTGATTGTGGTAGCATGTGCATTACCTGGAGACAATGAATGACATACTTTGATTCTGTTTTCTCTTGAAGGTGAGTCTTCATTAAAATGGAATAGTTATTGATTTAAAGATTCACTTAATTTGCAGAAGAGTAGAATAACTGATTGCATTTGAAGTGTCAGAGTCACTTGTAAATCTTTGAAATATGTATTTATTCACCGATTCACTCCACAATAAGAGTGATCTCTCTTCATTCCATTTCCCTTATTTTACTTGTATAGAAGTATAGACTTATTTTACTGTCTAGATTAAGGAAAGTGGGTAAATCAAGCCACCTGTTGAAAATAGCTGTGATATTTTCCCTTTTTTGCCTCCAGAACATTTGTTTAAACACACTTTCAGTAGGCCTCTGGGTTTAGTGACAAATATTTACCTATGTTTTCTATAATAAATATTTATCAGTAAGAGCCAAGCACAAAAATAAACCATTTGTCATGGTTTAGGAATGGTATTGCCTAGTTTAGTGTTCCCCTGAAGCACCCCAAACCATGTGCTGTTTGATTCCTGCCCTTCCCCTTCTTCAGGAGCTGGAGAGGAGAGTTCGGAGGCACAAAAGGCAAAGATCACACTAACTCAAGTCAGCTCTAACACAATGCTGCACAATTATGTGTTTCATAGAAAAACTGTGCTTCAAGCCAATGAGTGTAATTTAAGTTCATAGAAGAAAACCAAATTATTTAGTGTAGTTGTTGGTATAACCATATGAATAAGGATTGTACCATGGAGTGATGGGGGAGGGAGGGAAAATGAATCAATTCTATAAGCCTGAATATCTGGGGTTGCCACTTCTCTGTCCTTCTAGTGCTGCTAAATAATCCCAAAGGAGGAGGGAAGATTTCATAGAAATGGTCTCAATACTCTTGCATTGGAAAATGTTGAATATAATTAATAAAGAGTTTTTGCTCACTTTTCACTTGTAAAATACTGTGGGTTTGCCTTTTTTATGATTTTCAATTTTATTTTTAACCCTTTTTGAGCCCTCTGTTGTTTTTGGGGGGGGGCTTTTTTGTGTTTAGCCTGAAATTTACAGTGGTCAGTGATCCCCCAGAAGATGAACAGGATCTTGAATGTGAGGATATTGGTTTCGCTTATGTCAGTTTGAAAGAGATATTCCAGAAGCAAAGAGATATCATTGAACAGGATATTGATGGTAAGTTCTAAAGTCACATTCTTGTGAACTTTCGTAGCCTAAAAATTGTCTGTTGAATTTCTGCTTTTCTTTGCAAGCCTTACTTGTACAATGGTTTGGCATTGTTTCAGTAAGAAATTCTTTCAGACTAACTAATGGCTTCCACATTTGTTTGCAAAAGTCTGCAAAAACTGTCTACCAGGGTTATTCCTTAAAATCTCTTTAAAAATCTTAAAACCAAACACCATTCCCAGCTCATAGTAAGTAGTTTATAAAATCCAAGAACTTTCAAGCCATGTCCACTCACTGTAATTCTTTGTTCTCTACAACATCCTTCATTTTAGTAGGACTACAAATACATATTCAAATTTATGTCAGCAATTCTGTATTGCTAATGTTGGTATCTTATTTGAAGTTACACTGTAACCCCAGGGTACCTCGAGTTTGTGTCCTCCATATGAATCCTGTATCTGAGATAGGATGAAATCCTGGTGGGTTTGGTTAGGAATGGGTTTTAGTGAGCACTCTTTTGTCACAGACTGTGCCCAAGCTCACTGTGACTCACTAAAGCAAGGTGAGGTGAGCAGGACGTGTGAGATCTTCCATTTCCTGAGCCATAGGATGACTTGCATCCATGCTGTTACTGAAGTACTCAAAGTGTGCAGCAAAGTTTCAGGAGTACAATAAGAAAAATTCTAAGAAGAATCACATTTCCCCACTGTGGAAAAATAACATACAGATTTGATGCCCTTTCTGCTGTGGCTGAGCAACTTAAGCTTTACTCCACCAATATTTTTCTCCAAATACAAAAGGACATCTCCAAAAAGGTATTTTGTAATCTCTCACTGGAAGATTGGTTTTGTTCTGGATTTTCTGGCCATAACTCCATTGTCATAATTCCTGTTTAACAAGATTGATTAGTGGTGTAAATACAACTTCTGAAAATCACCTTTCACAAAACTCTTAAAACTCCTGATCATCATTTGAGAGAGTTACTGGCATAGAAAGGACTGGTTTTGTTTCTAGTTACTGTTCTGTCATTTACTGTGTAATGACAACTAACTACTTCAGTATTGTGAGGAACATTTCTTCCTCTAATCATCAGACACATGAACTAATTTTTCCTTTATGTGAATTATATCTATGAAAATTCTAATAACAGCTAGAAATACTTTTATTCTTTTTTCCATCCACACTTCTCCCTTTCCCTGCATATGCCATAAAGGTTTTTTGGGTTTTTATTGCATCCATAACATATAACATTGCATATTTTCTGAAAATTTAGGTCTTTCAGGGAATTGAAATTAATTTTACTTTAATATATGTCAGATCATGGCAAAAGGATATATCAGTATAGTGTAAATATATCATTGTGAAAGGATCTGTTCTTAAGATCTGGACACATACTTCAGTTACATTTAAGGGCACATTAAATAGAATTCCTAAGTAATATTGTACACATTCTCTGAGGGGAATATTGGTTAAAGGAAAAATAATAAACCTAGACACAGGGAAATTCACAGGACACTACCACATGCAGATACAGTAATTCTTAAGTTAGATATCATTGCACTCCTTCATTCTTTTTGAGGACTGAGAGCACAGACCTTTTTCATTTCCTGCCCTTTCATTGCTGATTGTGTCAAAGTGGTGTACATGAAATTTGAAACAATTAAGTGAAAAGCTAAGCAAGAGGATGGGTGAAGAAGTATAGTCAAAACATGTAACAATATGTCTGAGATAGTATGACAGTATGAAAGCTGAGAAAACAGAATTAATGTTAACTTTTGATCCAATTAATTGCAGTTATCCTACTGTTCTTGTAAGTAAAAAGAATACTGTCCCCTGAAGTCTGCTCTTGAAGTCGACAGCTCACTGAGTGATTTGTCCAAGGATCTACAAAATGGTTTGGATCTCTAAGAATAGCATCAAATCTGTCCTATAATAGCTCTTTTAATGAAGTAAATGATGAAAGATTTATCCTGTGGTTTTCCTTCTCTAAACCTCTTCTGAGCTGTCCCAGCAGCCTAGAAGTTGTAGCCTGCAGCATCATTGCATGTCCTGGAGTGCTTATTCCAATTTATATAGTAAATACAGAACCTTGCCATTTGTCAGCTCTAGTGGGCTTTGAAAAGACGTGCTGTCAAGATTGTTTGGTTTTACTCAAATTCCTTCTAGAGTCATGTTAAGGCAGCTTCATTGCTTTCAGTATAATTGGCAATTATACTGAAATTTTTATTTCAAAGTTAATTCCAACAGTAATACTTTTATTGATGTACATTCTAGTTCTCAGAGTGCTTTGTTTCTAGTAGACTGAGGACCTGAACTGGAAGATTTCTTTATTTATTTCTCCTCTTTTTTTTTTCTTTTTAGCATATGCCAGTTGCCTTTTAATCTGTTCAAACACTAAGGAAAACCATTAGAACTAAAGTGAAGCCTTAAATTAAATTACTAATGCTGTTTTCTGATGCTTCCCTTCTAGTTTTTGATTCCCAAGATGCCAGTGCAGTAATTGGAAAGCTCACAGTGACAGTGGAGGCGCTCCAAGCCCTGCGTTCAGTCCATGAGGAATGCCAAACAGACTAGGAGGCAAGGAAGGGACATTTGCCTACAGAAGTTCCTGCTCCCAGTGTAAAGACATGCTTGATGGTGCATCAAAGTTGAGATCTTTGTCATTCTTACAGTGTATTTAATGTATAATTTATATGAAAAGAATACTTGATGTGTAGGTGTTAAGTTTTGTACCCTTTTGGGTCTGTTTTCCTATTTTTAAGGTCCTTACTAAATCATACTTCAGGTTCTCAAGAGTTGATAGTACCAAGGTCTAACTCATTCCTAACTCAGCAGAGTTTGTTTTCAAACAACACCTGCTTGTAAATTACTGAGGGTTCTTTGTCCAAGGAAATAAGTGATTGTGAACCTTCAAACAGAAATGCTTGTGGACTCTTACTAAGAATAGCTCTATGGCAGTAGTCTCTGAGGACAGTCCCTGGTGTTGGAAGTGCCCTCAGGTGGTCTGTGGCCCAGTCTGCTGCAGGATTAGCTGTTCTGTCAGGCCTTGTTGCTCAGGGCTGTGTCCAGTTTGGTCTGAAACCTCCAAGGATGGAGCCTGCTCAGCTCCTCTGCACAGCCTGTTCCAATGCATGACTGTCCTCAGAGTGAAAAAAGGAGATGCATTTCTAAGCATTACTTCAATCCAGACCCCAGCATGTGGAGCAGGTTTTGCACTTAATGTACCATCTAATCATTTAATTATTTATTATTATTTTTTTAATTCTAGGGATGGCATAAGCACGACCACGTTTGTCATTTGTTACAGCCATTTAACGTTTTTCACAAAGCCAAAAATAACAAAGCATTGCAGGGTTGATTTTCATGGCTTGCACTATACCATCAAATTCCATCTAGTTTTGTGAAGCAGTTGACAAAAAAATAGTTGTTGTTGGTAACAATGTGGTTTGCTCAGATAATCTTTCTGTAGATTTCAGTGGTAAACAATTTGTTATGGTTTATTCCTGGGTTGTTTGCTTTTTATTTATATTAGGGTTAGATTATTTTAAGAGTAAGAAAACAAATGGATGAATCAAACAGACCAGTCTCACACTGAAATTATCTTGATACCCTTCACTCATGAATTCTTAACACATTTTAGATGTTCAGAGAAACTGTTCCCTGAGCTGTGAGAAACAGGGATATAAACCTGTAACCTCTGTCCACACCTGCTCTTTGTATCAAAATAGTTCTTAGTGGTCCAGTATCAATAGCTGCAACAGTGCCAGATGGGTCTTGCACATGATCTAGCAATGATTCATTTAATGTTTTTGTGGATTTGGAAAGTAACCTATTTTCTGTTTAAACAAGCTGTCGTTGTTGAATGCAAAATTATTTGCTTATGTATTCAAGTCAGAAAGACTGAACAGTCCTTGAAAAAACGTTGGGAAAATGTGGTCCTTCTGCTACAAAAAAGAGCAATAAAGTGAACTTTTTTTTTTGCTTGAAAGACTGCTACCAACCAGTAGTTATTCTGATTATCTACTCATAAAGTATAAATAGCCACGCTAGCTGACAAGCTTTGAATTGAACAACTGAAAATGTTTTATCATATCTATAGGGCAATTCTCCCAGAGAAATAAAAGGAGACACCAGTCAGAATCTGACTCAAAACAAACAGTACACGCAGAGTAAACTAAAGTCAGCAAACTTAAGAACTTCAGGAAATCTTGACAGAAAATCCTCCTACATTTTGAAAATATTCTTCCCCTTCTTTCCCCTGCAATAAGCATTGTAGTGTATACCAAAATCAGACCCATTTGGAAACTTCCCAATAGATTGCTAATGTCAATGGTATAATTTGCATCCTAGATGAAAGGCACAAAGATGGATCTCTTTATAAAACAGTATCAGGTGTGTATCATGCATATGAACTCATTTTTCCCAACAATTACACATGTGGGCTGCTGCCATTGTTTCCTCACTTGTCAGAACAGGGGTACAGGGTCTGTGTTCAGCAATCAAGGACAAACCACAAGGATGGGGGATTTTTTTATTAATAATCTGACACAGGCCTGCTAAACCATAGAAATGTCACTAATAGTTTTAACAGAATTACAGAAACATCTTCAGTATTTGAGAATTTCTTTTACACAGTAACTTTAATAGAATATGTACCCTTCACAAACTCTACAAGATGTATGCTTTAGCTATTAAGCATGGAATGTCGGTGTTTCCTGAGGCCCTTGGATCTTTATGATGCCAGTTTTGTGTGAAGGATGCAAGGACTAACTCAACACCTTCATCTTTGCCTAAAACCACAAGCCTGTTGTTCACAAACACTTGAAGAAAAGGTTATACTCTATGTGGTTTGTCATATTTACATAATGCAAGCTACTAGCTTTTATATTTTGCAGGATTTATTTTGTTTTTCTCATGGAGCAAGAATCACATCTGTACTGAATTCAGATAATTGGTGTTCTGTTGGCTGGTATCAATCCTCTGCAATTAGTTTAGAGTTCTTAATAGATATGTATGTGTGTCCTTTTCCTCCTGAAGTTGCAGGCCATGCAAATACAACAGTTGTAACTTTCTACTGAAGTGTTAATGTATAATAAGAATGAAAAATATTTACTTTTCTCTTGTAAATTGGTAATGAAAACAATAGCATGTACTATATTCTCTGTATGCAGTCATGGCCACGTAGAACTGGCTGTACAGAGAGTATGGCCATTGCAAGGGAGGGCTCAAGCCTGCCCTGCTGAGCAATTTGAAACAAACAGCTTGTTCTGAGTTGTCTTACATGTTCTAGTATTTAAAGTTCATTTGTCCTACACAAACAGCACAGTAATGATTAGGTATCTGGAAGCTGTCTTTTATTAAAAAAACCAAACACCCCCAAAATCTGGAATTGTGTGAGCTGTGTTTTTGGGAGTAGAGGGGCACTGAACCACCTTCTTGACATCAGGCACCTGTGCCTGTTACCTGATCTACTCCTCCCTTACATGGTTAATTCTGAGGGTTTTGTCTTATTTGTTTACTCCCGTGGCATTCTCATGACAGGTCTCGAGGGCTTTGCCAACAGATTTGTCACTGCTCAGGAAAGCTGGGCTTGCATCCACAGAGATGTGGAACATGGCAGCTATTTTAAAAAATCATAAAATCATAGACTATTCTGAGTTGGAGGGGACCCATCGGGATCATCGTGTCCAACTCCTGGCCCTGCTCAGGACACCCCAACAATCCCATCATGTGCCTGAAAGTGTTGCCCAAATGCTTCTTGAACTCAGACAGGCTTGGGGCTGTGACCACTGCCCTGGGGAGCCTGTCCAGTACCCAACCATCCTCTGGGGGAAAAGTCTTTCCTGATACCCAACCTAAACTTCCCTTGACTCAGCTCTTGCTGTTTCCTTAAATCCTGTCACTGGCTACGAGAGTGAAGAGATGAGTACATGCCACTCCACTGCCCCTTGGGAGAACCTTGAAGACCCCAATGAGGGCTCCCCTGAGCCTCCTCTTCTCTGGGCTGAACAAACCAAGTGCCCTCAGCTGCTCTGCCTTTGGCTTCCCAATCCTCATGACATCCTTTGGATGTTCTCTACCCACTTAGTTTAAAAGCCCTGATTGTTTTAGGGTTTGTAATTAGGTTGTAGTTATCTGTAAGAATTCCTTTGTTTCTCTGCCTGTCTAAACACTGTGATATGTAGCCACACTTAGCCCTGCTCCTTACTCAGCACAAATGCCATCTTGTTACACCTACCAGCCCTGTATATTGTAGGACATGTTTTCAATAAAGGTTTTCAGTTATTGCCCCTTAACTAGGAACATGTAGATTATTGACCATCATCATTTGCTATTCCTTCTCTTTATTATTTTGAGCCTGTCATCAGAAGCAGAGCTGAAGCAGGAAGAAATGTTGATAATAAATTGTATGCAGAAGCAGATAATGTGCCTTCTCCCCTGCCATAGCACAGGACTAAAATCCTAGGAAATGGAAATAGGGATTTTGCTGGCATTGGTGGATAAGATAGAAAATTCCTCACTCTTCCAGAAGTGGAAATAGAGTATTTGAAAGCTTTACAGAGAACAGCACTCACACTGAATAGACACAGACTTAGCGTTTCCTAAAGCCATCGCCAGAGAAGGGTTGAATGCCATTACAACTCCAGCAGTCACATGGGAGTGTGGAGAGTGGACCTGGCCCAGAATGTTAAGAGTCCTTTAATGTGGGTACATGGAACTGCTGTTTAAATAACGACAGGGACCTGCCAGAGAAAAGGTTGGTCCTCAGCAATGGCCCAGTGTCTGTGTGGTGTCTCCATTGAGTGTCCTGCCCTGCAGCAGAGCATGTCTCATCTGGCAGCTGTTGCCCAGAAAGGAGAACAAGGAGCCTCCCTTTCTTCATCACTTCATTTTAGTACAAGATCTGTGTGCCAAAATGGTCAGTTTGAAGCTGATGCCTAGGCACGAGAGCAGTCTGGGCTTTAAGAAGCTGGGAGAAGGTGGCAAAGTCAACCTGGGGCATGGATAAAAACTGCTTTCAGTGAGAATAAGTGAGGTTGTGTAGAGCAAGGAGGGTAAAAAGACCGAGTGACCATGAAGGAGAACCATGTGGTGAATTTTTTTAGGTAGAGGTCTTTGCCCAAATTGAAAACATGTCTTCATCTGTGAAAAGTGAAGCAACAAAGCAACTTTTGTCATTAACAGCCTAAAAATAAAGAGATCAGTCTTCTGTTCAAAAGGAAGGGTTCAATAAGCTTTTTGTCCAGTCTCTTCACAGAACAGTGGCTTCCCAGACAATTTGACCTGGAGACAGAAGGGAAATGTATTTTGTGGCACATAGGCTGGAAGGGGGACCAAAACAGGCTATTAATAACCACACATATTAGTTAAGCACAGTCACACAGTGACATTTACTCTTTGCTTCAGCAAAAATGAATGAACAGTAATTAAGTGGAACTGGCCAGTGAGTTTGTTCTGTTACTGACCCCAGAGGCTGGGCAAGAGGGACCTTGTGACTGCTGTTAGACAAAC
Organism: Margarornis squamiger; assembly: GCA_035222235.1. Lineage (NCBI taxonomy): Eukaryota > Metazoa > Chordata > Aves > Passeriformes > Furnariidae > Margarornis > Margarornis squamiger. The sequence goes on from JAWWTY010000138.1 coordinate 17,193,377, forward strand.
AAGGGCATCAAATGGAAACACCCCTGGCCCTGTATAGCAACTGCTGCCCCAGGACAGAGTGAGGGTCTGCCTGGGCTGACATCCTGTCTCCACTCTTGAACAGTAGATGCCAAAAGTTGATGTCTAAAGAAGCCTTTGGTGAAATGAAATGGGAACTCAGACACTATGCAGTTGTTCTTCACATATCTTCATACTGTCTGCTCTCCAGCACTCAAAACTCCAGTTGGGGATGAACTTTGGAACCATCTGCTTGGAATCCACTTGGAATTGTTGCCTAATACTGTATCTGACACAAGTGACCAGTGGGATAAGCACCAGTGGGTTCTCATGCCCACCCACAGATTAACTCACCTGCCACTTAGTGCTGTGGCTATAAAGAACAAAACATTACAACAAAAATATATTTATAACCAATGTCCCTGCCAAGACAAACAGCACTAAATGCTGCCCTTCTTCAGCAGTTCTTCCATAGTGACTTTCTCTCTTGTTCCTAGCACTTGCACAGTTCTAGGTGGAGACTAGGAACTATCCTGGGCTTTGGAAGCACAACTCCCCAGCCAACCACCTCATGCAGAGCCAGTTATCCAACTCTCCTCATGGCAGCAAGGGGCCTCCAAGCACTTCTGTGTGTGGCCAGGGAGCAGTGGGGAAGGCAGGAGAGGTAAAGGACAGGTTTTTTCCTATGTAACATGTCTAATGTCAGCTGGGCATCTCAGGACTTGGACCTTGTGGCCTCTAATCCTGAAAACTCAGAGAAAACCGTCTGTTTTCTCTCTCATCTCGATGCGTGCACCAAGCTGTGGCTCTTTCCTGAGTTAATAAACAGCCTCTGCATTAGCAAATGGGACCTCTGCTTGGCCCTGACCTCCCACACACCAACAGCCCCAAATCACAGAAGGTTTTTAGAGCTGAGGGCTTGAGGAAACCATTCTAGGATGTGTCTCCCACAAAAGGGACGTGGGGGAGAGGAGTGCACAGCTCTTATTCCATTCACAGCAGCTGCACTGCAAGCAATTTCTAAGACCCAAAGTATGCATTTACTAGGTTCATGGGATTCGTGAATTTGTATAACAGAAGAATCCCTTCAGAAAAACACAGATTATACTCACAAACAATCATTCAGAGATCTTGTTTGCTTTTTGTTAAATTCAAAGTTCACCCTAAGACTCGTTGGGGATCATTGTGAGAAATATGTGTAAAATGATCTGGTATGAAACTTGAGACAGGTCAAACAATGCAAAGGAAGAGCCCAACAAGCTCCCTGAGCTTTTGCCCCCAAATTCTTAATGGCTGGTTAAAAAATTATATTCACTGGGTTCATATCCCTGAGTATCTCCAAGGGAATTTGTACACCTTCATTTTATGTAGCACAAATTTGTCATTGATTGTCCCCAAAATCTACATACTTCTCAACAATTCAGGAATTCAGCAATCATTCAGTCAAGTATTCATCAGCCTCAGCTGGTATAAATTGTGGCACTATTTAAAATTCATCTGTCTTTATTTCCTGCTACAAAGGAAATGAGAAATCTAAGTGTACCCATCCAGCAAGCAGCAGCTTGGTCCTACAAAAAGGAAAGATAATTTACTGCAAAATCAACAAAGGGGGAAAAAGGGAAAGATAATTTACTGCAAAATCAACAAAGGGGGAAAAAGCTGAGCAGATAAGCTGAATTGCATAGACAGGGAGAGCCTTTCATTTCAGCACTGTTCATTAGCATTATATAGAAAGCAGGGATGCTGCATTTCAACACATCTGTCTCTTCTGGTTCTCATAATTCAACCAGCAAAATAATTCTTGGTCAAATAGTGGTCTCACTTACCTCTTTTTAAATACAGGGACATGTACCAAGGGTTTTGAGGTGCTGTCAGGTAGTTTGTTGGTAAAGCAGAAGTTATACCAATTGCAGGGGGAAAATGCACAGTCTTACTTTCTGCTTTATCATTGTACTTTCATTCCTATGTGCCTAACAGAGAATGGTAGTATAGATTGCAATATTGGAAAAATATTGTACATGATAGTACTGCACATGATATTACAACAAAAGAAATGTGAAATAAAATCAGCAATCAAAGCTGCCTTTTAAGTCTTGGTTTTCAGAAAGTTCATCCCATCACAGAAGCAGGAAGGAATTGTTTTTTTCCAGGGACAATGTTTTATTTCTCTAAATAGTGCTGCAGTGTAATAATACACTGTGTGTGTGAACTCCAGAGACTGAAGAGCCCTTAGATACAGTACAGCCCTCCATCCCAGGAGGATGAAAGAGCTGTGCAGCTCTGGGTTTCATTACCTTTTGGCCCCTTTGCTCAGGCTGTGGCCATGAGAAACCAGAGAGGGAAAGCTGTTCTGAGGAGGCAGTTTTGAGATTAAATGTCTCTATTTTGTCACTGGAAGAGCTACAGAGAAAGAATTAATGTGTCTTTCCCAAAATCCCATGTGGGACCCAGTTTTCAGAGAAGCAGCTTGTTACCAGTGCCCCAAAAACAGGCCAGGAAAGACAACCTGGGAACTGCCACATGCCAAGTGTCCAGCATGGGTGTATGGGTCAGGTTCACCCCGTGAGGTGCCTCCTGCCAATCCAGCTTCTGGGGCCCAGGGACACATGAAATACAGCTGCTCAGTGCTCAGAGCTGTGAACTGCAGCCTCTCAGCCCATGTGCTGCTCACCTCCTCTGCTGGTGACACCTTGGGGGCTGCTGCAATCCACCCCAAACTGACATCTGTCCCCAGCTGAATGGACCACCATGCAGAAAGCAAAGGAAATCTTGTTCTCCATCTCCCTTCTGAAACATGCACACAACTAAAATTATGTTGATTCATTGATACAGTTTATCCTAATTTGTATCATAACAGAAGAGGATCACGAAAAATCCTCACTCTGTCAGCTGTGGGGAGTGAAGAAACACAGGTCAAAAGGTGTGGCAATTAAGAGGGATCAGCTTGGTTTGGGTTCTCACCCAACCGTGGCTCCTTCTGCCTCATTTCTATGGTACCTTGTAGATAGATTTGTGCTTCACACATTCATAAATTAGCACAGATAATTTTTGCCCACAACACTGCAAAGTTGGGTTTATGTTTCTTCACACAGAGTTTCAAACTATTCAGGGGACAGAGGACCTGTGAACTGAATATAAACCACCAAAACCACCCGAACCACCAAACAGTAAGCACAGGGACAAGAATACCTCGAAAGCTGCAATGCCAAAGAGCAATGCTTGGGGACTGTTCTCAGGGTCTCAGCTGAAAAGTGACACTTGTCCATGCTCCAGACAGGAACCCAGCTGGGAACCATCACCACGCAACCCTTCCCAAGAGGCACCAAATAAAAAAACCTTTGCACCCTCCAGAAAATTAGAGACTTATATAACCTATTCTCCGGGCTCATGCCTCCCTCCTCAAACAGCAGGCAGCTCAGTCTCGTTTACCACTTGCAAGCACGAAAGAGTTAACACGAACATCACACAAACCCCCTCCCTTCTGTCCTCGCCTGCTGCCGGGAGCAGCAGCACCGGGGCTCTGCATCCTCAGTGCCCTGAACGCTGCTCCTGAGCGAGGGCACGGGCTGCTTCCATCCAAGCAGTGCAGCCCCTGGAGCGATGCCTCCTTGCCCCTTCTCCTACTGCCTGTGAAGGAGGCAGCAGTGATGCTGCTCTGCTGACATCCCAGGATTCGGAATAAGAGCAATCCCTGCCAGCAAACCATGTGAATTCAAGAGCAGAGGAGAAGAAAGTGCACTTGGCTGAAAAGACACCATCGTGACTCCAGCAGTAAGACAGCTAATCTTTCCTGCACAGATCCCACTCCCTGGGAGATGTTCCTAGATCCATCAGCAGCAAGGTCCGGATCTGAATCAGAGACTCTCGTGCCTTGTCCCAACACCACTGCCCACTCTGAAAGGTAACTATGCTTTATTCCCCTCTCCCCCTGTGCACTGCCACAGCTGAGACACCCTCATAGCCTTTACCTCAGTATGAGAACAAAAAATCCTGTATAGTACTAAGAGATACCATCCTACCCCCCTCACCACCACTTTTCCTCCCAAAAAAAAAAAAAAGGCAAGTCATGGGTGGAATTGATACTTTTGATGTTTTGTTTGCATTTCTTCAATGCCGGTATTTTTCTGTAAAGGTGACCTAGACAGAATATAGCCAGTACTGAGTGTTCAAAACCAAACTGTTCTGCCAGACAGTTCACTTTAAATTAACAGCCTTGGGGGAGCTACACAAGTAAGTGTTCTATTTTGACCTACTTACCTGTTTGTAAGAGTCAGAGTCTCATGTGAAAAAGCAAAATAGAACTCAGGAAAGTTGCCTGCACTTTCAGAGATGCCGTGCTGGCAAGTGGCATTTACACCCACTGTGGGAGTAGAAGGAAGCGAGTGGGAAAGACAGGACATTTACTGCAGTTGCAGGATAAATTTGTGCTCTCCGTGTGCACTGTTTTGGGAAATATCTTTCTCTCTGCTCCCCTGGGACCTATAAGGGTGCAGAGTATGGCTGTGCAAGCTTCATAAAAACTCCCCAAACCTGAAGCTCCCCACACCCTGATAGCTGCAGTGAGGGGCTGGTAATTTCAGCACCCATGAAGTTTTGGCTGATGAAATTCCTGTCTCAGTGACACACTCTGAGAAGAAACCTTTCTGTTCTTGTGTATGAGGCTTCTATTTTCATTGCAGATTTTTATTACATGAAATATGTTGTGTTTGGGGTTTTTTAATCCCTAATTAAAAACAACCACAAACTGATAAAAGTGTCTGCTTGGAATCAATCTGTACCCACTGAGCACAAGCGATCACTTATGGTGCCTGGCCCCTCTCAGGACCAGAGTATTGTCCAGCCAGAGAACCACTAAATCTTGATGAGCAACTGATATCACAGATATGGGCTCCAGTTATGATGCTCTGCTCTATAACAAACTTCTGTTTAGTTCCTCTGACCATGGACTTGAGGGTTTCTCATGGTAACCAGTGAAGTTTTGCCTCCTGTAATCTGAGTCATACACAGTTATAGTGCTGACCTGCTTTATACACAGTTTTTTAGAATGATTGTGTAGCACTTATTTTCACATCACTTTGATCTCTACAGTCTTCAAGCCTCTGTTCCTTAAAGGGGGTTGTGCAAAGCTAAATCTACTGATATCCAAAGAGGTGTGCTCAATGGGATAGTTGGGAGATTGAAAAGCAAAAATCTTTGGGGTTGCCTGGAGCTACTGAATAATTTCTGGCTCATTTCTGGAAAAGATGTGGTTAATGTTATAGTTTTCAATAATCTGAATAGTTATTTGCTCCTGACAAATCTATAGTTGAGACTAAAAAGAAACAAACTGTGCCAACTCCCCAATGTTAATACTTCTTACTATTAATCTGCTCCTTTTATCAATAAATGCCCAGTTGAGCTTTGTTAATTCAGTGTCTTGGTTTATAGTTAATCACTGAACTTCATACTAATGTCCTTAGCATTCTGCAGTCTAATTTTTTGAAGTATGTAAAGCCACTAGGCTCTCTGCTCTGTAAGGAGAGAAACTAGCTCTGGCTTTTGCTTCCAGTAACAGAGCAGATGGGATGGGCAAAGGCATTGCTCTGTACTGGAATTCACACGAGCATCAGATTCCAGACTGATTGCATTTCATTGTCAATAGAGAAATCATATTGTAAGAACAGAGGTTTAAGTCAGCCAGTTACTTCACACCCTCTCTTTTGCACCTGCTGTGTAACACAGGAATATTCTTCAGGGGGAAGGATTTTCCATTTATAGATTTGAAGTGTGAAAACCACAGTTGTTGCCCTGTAATTGAGAGCAAAAGTGCCTGGCTGCCCCACAACCTTCACTTTCATGTCCCATGCCTCTGCATCAACACCAAACCTGCTGCCAGAATAACTGGCTCCAGAGGGCTTGGGTCAGCCCCTGGAAAAAGACTGAGCAGCCCTTTCCTGCTGTGCTTCCCCACACCATCCTACACACTGCACAGCTCAGACTCCACTACCCAAGCAGGGGCTGCAAAAGTCAAATCCCTGGGCTATTTTTTCCATCAGCAATTTGGCCCAGCCTATTACTAAGGTAGATCAGGTCCAATATTCCCTAAACTGGATCACTGTTACCTGAGACACTTTGGCACTGAAGAAGGTACTGCAGGAGCTGGAAGGTAAAGTGTAGACAAGCCTCCATGCCCCTTCTCCAAAATCTCAGCACATCAGATGTTTCCCCATCACATGGCCAAAGCTGGTCTGTCTTGATTGTAATAAAAGCCTGAATATCAGCTCCTTGATGACTCCAGATTTCAACTGCCTCTCTCTCAAGAACAGCGAGGTGGTGTTCTCATTAGCGCATAGGGAGAACATAACCAAATGTTGTCAATGATTCAGTTATATTTTACAAACTGAAGCCCATGAAAATCAAAATGCTTTGCAATATGTCTTTAAGGTTGAAATTTAAATGTCAGAGCTTTTATCATTTTGACCTAATGTTTCATTTTAATCTGAGTAGCATAGTATATTACCATGTTAATATTACTCTACTTACCTTTCAGGTAGGTGTATAGGGAGTGAACATGATAAATCACTACACCAGTTTGTTTCAGTGCTATCATTTTTGTTTCAGCTAAAACCAAGATACTTGTCTTATCAGAGCAGAACATGATGCTTTTGGATGCACCATTTACAGTGAAATTTCAGCATTTTTCTTTTCTGTTTCCAGCTGTAAGAACTGAAAATTGCTAAAAAGGTTCCCCCCATTTCTAGCAAGTTCTGCTGCAAGGAGGTGAGTGAAGTGTCATCCTGCAGCAGAGTTGCTCCAGTGGGATAGGTAGGGCTCTGGACACCCACCAGGTGTACCTGGTGCCAGAAAAAGAGGGTCCTGATAAACAATAAACGAGACACATGGTAAAAAAACCTGATTGGATTCCTATCTTCCCTTCCTCCGTGACATCTAACTCCATAGGCTGTGGGGCCTTCTCTTACCCATAAGTAGTATGAGTGTTACCAGAGGAGACTTTAATTACATTGGCATGGGCTTTTTCTAAAGTTAAATACTCAGTGCTTCTCCTGATTTCAGTGACTCACAGGAGCATAAGAGTTTTCTTATCTTTTCATTCTAAAGATACCACATATAGACTAAGCTGTTCTGGTACCTGGCTTCATTTCATTCTCTTTCTCTCTCTTTCATTTTTTTTCCTTTTAGAAAGCTGACTTTTTGACTGTTTACAATGAGGAACTCAAAACTCCATCCCCTTTAAGCAGGTATCAATAGCCCAGGATTAGGAGAGAAGAGATCCCTCAGCAACCTGGCAAAGCAGAAAACAACCTTCCCTGGATCATATGAGGATAAACCACCTGCTGTGGGAGAAGGTGGTGGAAAGCTGATTGCTCAATTTGTTTGAAAAACAACACCAAAGCTGTGCAAACTTTTGCAGCTCAGTTTGAGAGAAGGACCAAAGCTTTTCACCTACCAGAGGAGGTGACCAACGTACTCTTAGCACAAAATAAAAGCCAGGAGGAAGTGTAGAACACAAGTCTAATGTTTGTTGTCATTGTGATAGCCACTTGCAAAATGATTTGCAAAGGCCTGTCCCATGCTTGACTGAGTGAATCAGCAGCCTTGACACCAACAGGATGGAGTACCTCTTGCTGAAGCCATTGTGCCATCTGTCCTGTTTCCTCTTCTGACATCCTTTGTGAGTCCGATTAGGGAAGACAGGGAATCTGAAAGTTGATAGGGAAAATGGACCAAAGCTGATTAAGCTTCAGACCCCAGAGAGCAATGACTGAGACTTATTTAAAATTTCGTGGAAACCTGACCGGCCGCATCCACCTTCCAACTCTGGCTACTGAAGTAGACACAACAGCAGATAAATATTCTGGCCTCTATGTGTATGTGGGATTGTTCCTAACACTTCTGGCTTTCCTTCTTATATTGCTTTTCTCCATGCTCTTGCGCCTGAAGCATGTTGTTTCCCCAATCACCACAACTCCAGAGAGCACTGAGAACGTCCAGCAGTTCACAGATGTGGAAATGCACAGCAGGATTCCTACCACTTAAGAGACCCCAAAGCAAGGAGTGTTCCGTGCTTGTGAAACATGTTTTGTTCAGCAAAATGTGGTGGGAAGAATCTCTGGCTGCCTGTTGAGCCCTACAAAAATATGTGCTGTTCACAATTAAGCCAAGTCACATCAAGCACAAATGTACTTTTAGGGAGGAACGAAACAGTACTCTGTGTATGTGCAACTCTTCTAGCTAATTAGCACCTTGGGGTAGGTTGTTCATAAACAGAAAACAGTAAGGGACCAATATATCCCAGCTGCCCCTTGTGTAATGCCAGTCTCAGAATCAATGAAGATTTTACCTGAATCTTCACCAAGTCATTGCCTCATAAAATCCAAAATAAAATTCCAGGTTCAGAAAAAACAAAGGGAAGGATTTTGTCTATGATGACAGAAATCTAAGGCCCTGGGGGGGGACACGGGACACTGCCTGCTTGAGATGATGTTTCCTTTTGATCTTAGACATGAATCATTTATTCAATATCAAAGTTCATTACATTCAGTAAAATTAATTCATTTTACAAGTTATGCCAGAAGTGTCAACATGTAACTGTAAGTGCTGCCTGGCAATTATAGCCCTTTGATAAGGGACAGAAAAGGAACATTAACTGCTTCCTGGCAAAGGCATTGGGTCGAGTTCAACACTGTCTGATAGGAACGTGATGCTGTTCTACACAGTGGTGGCCCAGCAGCCTGCAGGTGTCCTCAGTCCAATTTCTGATGGCCAACTGCCCATACCCCCACTGGAAGTTCAGAGCCATTACCAAAAGGATTAGAGAGGGACCATGCTGTGAAGTGTGAAGAATTTCTCAGCCTTCATCGCTCTCACTCCCCGGCAAGGCAAGGAAAGCTCACCTGTCTGTACATCTGCCACGCTTCACCACACTTCTGGATTGATTAAAGGCCTCAGTCTACCCTCAGCCACCAGCCCAAACTGTGATACACTTAAAAAACAGACAAACCAAACCCAAAGCCCTTCATTTAGACTGATTGAACCATGAATCCCCACTTCAAGATGGCACAATGACAAGAAAGGTGCTTTGAAGTGTGGTGCTTACAGGAAACATGGGTACACAATGCCTTATTTAAATGAACACCCACATTTAGTATCTGAACAGCTCTTTGTTTCATCAGAAAAAGGGAAAGCTGGGATTACTGTGGATGGAAGTACAGGCAGCTGTGCATTAGTGTGCCACAGGGCGAAGGAAACAGGACTATCCTGAGCTCAGAAAAGCTTTCTCTAGAGACAAGATAATGTAAAACAGTCTTGTTTTGACACTAGTGCATGCAGCAGTAATGACTCTCCCAAATGTAACACTGAGCTCTGTTTTAGATGTCAGTTCAATTATACCTGGGAATAATCTGGTCCAATATTTCCAAGTAAATTCTAGAGAGATTACTCATTTTAAACAGCTGAATGTTATGAAAAAAGAAATCCTGAGAGAAGATTCACCATTGTATGTTGATAGCTAAGTAACTATACATTTATGAAGTGCATAGGTGCACATACTCAAGAGTTTTTCAGTTGTAAACATGTCTATATATCTTTCTTAGACATCCCTCTGCATACATCCTTAGGACATTAAAAAATAAAAGCCATCATTTTTTATCTTTGTGAAATTCATCACATAATATTAACCTTCTCTTCCGCCTCTGCATGAAATACTTCTAGCATTCCTGGTGATAAAAAGAAGGCCATAAACAGGAAATCCATGCAAAGATGTTTCTGGTATTGATTCTTCTCAGTATATGCTATATATCATGCAAACAAAAAACCTGGTGGCCCAGATCTGTTAAAGAACCTCCAAGTTGAGCTCAGTGGTTTTGGTATCTAGTGGCTACTTTGATCCCTAATGTGTAATGGAAACAGAATCACAGAATCAATTAGGAAACTAGACTGCTTGTAAATAATAAGCTGACTCCCATCTTACTAGCACAAACAACAAGGAGAGAGAAATGAATCGTGTCTCTGTCACTGCTGTTAGCATCACTGAAGATGTAAGCTTCTCCTTGGTGGGCTGTGAGCACATCAGTGCTGAAGCAGCAATGGAAAAGCAAAGTTTTAACCCATTCTGCAGAGGAGGAAGCTGCACTTTTCCTCCTCTTTCCCCAAGCCCAGGAACTGCTCCTGCCTCCCAGGAACCTCCTGGGAGAGGTGTGAACATGAAACAGACCCCTACTCCATTCCAAAGTCTTGGGAATGAGGCAGAGGGCACAGTTCTTCTGAACAAGACTTGCTGGAAACAGGCAGGCTCAGTGCATGGAACACCACTCTGTCTTTCAGACCTTGTGCAGATCTTTGTTGGATATCACAGTTGATTGGCTGGGAAGTGAACTTCATTTGCTTTCATGGTTTCACTTTGGTTTTATAAGCCACCTTGAGAAGAAAAAACAGGCATTGCAAATCAGAAGATGCCAATACTATGCAGAAAAGATGGAGAAAAACAGAACCTGCAGCCTGGGTACCTTTTGAACTCCTGGCACAAATGCCACTGGTCACATCTGCCCAACACCCCTGCTCTGCTCTTTGATTTTCTGGCAGAATTAGAGCAGCTTTTCATTAATTGTAGGGCTCATTCCACTAGTCCACATACTTACAAAATCCATTTACTTAATCAGAGGATGGACTTTGGTATCCCTGAACACTTCTGAAGAGCAATTCAAACTGCCTACATAAACTGCTGCTGCCAAGAGCCAGTTCCTGGAGAACTACAGGCAAATGGACAGAGGTGAAATTTGGACTGAGTTCACCTCCCTACCTATTTTTATGCTGCATGGCAAAGAGAGATATTTGTATGTACTTGCATAATTGGGACTGGCTGGGAAAAGGAACTCGGCTCACTTGGAGCTCCTTCCTGAAGACCTGTGACTGTTGGTTTACTTGAGCATAATATTCTAATTTTCTTCAAAAATGCACAACAAAAGGAATAACTGAAACATGAATTCCACCTCAGTGCTTGTAAAAATACATGCAAGGCACCTCAGGATTTGATGATGTGCACCAGCAAAAGCTTCCTCCAGAGAACAAAGCTCAGTTGATTTTGGGGAGGCTGGTTTGCTTGGATGAGAATGAATTTTGAATAGATTTGGTTGTCTGATTACGCAGGAATAGGAAACGGCAGGGTATTCACCCCGTAGATTGCTGTGAAGGTGTTTTCTGGTGGCTAGCAGGCAGGAATAGTGGTGTGCATTCTCCACAAACAGCAAGGAGTACTGCCAGGGTCTCATGGGCAGAGGTTCCCTGGGGAGCTGAGGGTACCAATTGCCAGGAGACATCACCATACTGAGCCTTCACAGCCAGGATAACACTCCTTGAGTCAGACCTCAGATTCCCTCCTACCTCTGCATACTGGCCTGGTTTGCACAACTCTTCAAAATATGTCCTTTACCATCTCCCAAACATCCCAAGCACTGTTGGAAATTACCAGCTTTAAGAAATTTTCTTTGATATGAAGCCCATTGCCTGATTTTTTAATGCAAGTATTTCACCCTTGACAGAAACCTAGCAGAGGCATCAAGCATCATAAGGATCCAGCTCAAGGCCTGGTACAAATCAGCTGAGCCACAGTCCTGGTAACAAGGATTGAAACAGAGCACATTCTGTATCCCAGTGTAGGGTTGACCTTCTGCTTCACAGGCAGAGGAAAGACCAGCACCACTTTACGTTCATAAATGAGTAAACCCTGAGCTCCTCAAAGCCAGGTCTCAAAGAATCATTACATTGTTTAAACACAAAGCAAAACCAGAGTAACAAACAGATACATAGTTATAGATACATAACCAATATTATTTATGTGTTGGTCTTCAGGACCTTAGGATTCAGTGAGTTGACTTCTGTGTCTCCTCTTCAGAAGCATAAGGCCTTAAAAATCATGATTATGTAATTCCAGAAGCAGGGGCTTCAAGGCACACCATCAAATATGGCAAAATTCAGAAAAATCCCTAAGGGTTGTTAGATTATGGACACTCCTTCCAGCCACAGCCTCCCCTTCCACTTCAAACATGCAATGTTCATTCAGCAGACAAAGTTCTTCCATGATGCTTCTGCCAGTCAGCCCTGAAGAGAAGGTGATCCAACATTCCCTCAGCTGTCTCCAGCCTGTCTGAGCCTTTGTGTATCTGTCAGCTACCTGGCAATCCAAGTGCCAAATAACAAACCCACAAAGAGACAATTCAAAGGATGGAGAAATGTTGTGATGAGATATTTCAAAGTATACTATTGGCATTTGCCTGACAAATGCTCCTCTGTTATTTACCCAGATCAAGCATCTGTGAATCACAGTAACATGAAGGAACAATTCCCCAAAATATCCTCCATCTGATTTTCACAGTTCCCTACAGTAGCAGAAATATCAACCCTCACAGGTGTCACACTACATGTAAATGAGAGAGGAAAAGGAAGCAAACATTTTTTCAGTTCAAATTTATACAACGCCAACCAGAAAGAGAAGTAAGACTAACTTCATTTTGCACATTTATAAATATATAACGAGTACCTAAATATAATGTAAATTTAGTGTGGAGAAATATACTTGCTCTCTTGTGCCTCATGTCCTCTGTTGCACCATTATATCGCCAACCAAATGGAGAATCAAACTGTGCATAAAATACAAGGGATACAAAGGAAAGACAATAACTATCCAGTCATTGTCTTTTTTTTCCCCTTCAAACAAAATCAGATTTTGTAGGCTTACAGATTTACCTGTTGGTATGTATTTTTAAGATTAATTTTTTATTCACTATCTGCAGCCCATCCAGGGGTGGCAGAGTTTTATTGTGACAGTTGTGAGTCAGTCTTTAAACTTCAAGAGCAAGTTGATGTAGTTTTCAGAAACCAAGACGTGAACTGACTAGTTTATTTTCACACATTTTCTTACTCCTTAATAATGCAATTATAGAGCTTTCAGGGCAAACTATGCCAAGCTGAGCTGTATATATAGCAACAGTGCTCAAAATTGAGCCATCCAGAAACATTTCAAAGGAAAAGAGGGGAGGGATAAATCATTTCTCTCACACACACAAAAAAACCAACTAGCTTGCACTCATGCCACCTTCACTTTCTTGCCCAGATGTTGCCACAGGAAGAAAATATCAGACTATAAATTATGCCATATAAAGCACAGATGGGAGCAAGCTCTCACAAGAACATACCTTCCACTTCAGCCCTGTCCCAGCCTCTCCCTGGGGTCCTGCACTACATTATGTCAGATTGAGCCTGTATTTCTGGAATGTCCCTGATAATATCCCACACACATACCTTGGAGAAAAACAATTGGAACTGCAAAGAGAGACTGTCCAGCCCAAGCAGGGCCTGGTTCCCACCAGGTTTGTCCCAAAGACGATGGGGACTGAGCTGACTGAGCCTCACAGCTCAGAGAAAGTAGTTGGAGTTGCCAAAAGTAATGAAGGGGTTTAAGCATTTAAACCAGTCTAAATCCAAGGTGCCACCATTCTGCTTCCTCCCTTGTGTTAGCAATGCTGCTTGTGCAACTCAGGGACCTGATCCAACTGAAAGCAAATCCCTGTGAGATCAGTTCTCTGAACTGGATCACTGTGTGGCTATGAGTGTAGGAACACAGAGCAGAGGTAGCAGTGAAACAAAGCATAGCACCAACCCTGGATTACATGATCTCTATCTGCCTTGAAACTGTATGGCATCAGCTCCAAGTACCTCATCCTGAGAATGTTCTCTGTTTCTCATGGACCAGGGTATAAGCACTCATGGGCAAAATTCTACTTATTTCCTACACAAGAGTCCTACAAAGGATGGTTTCCTCTTTTCTCTTCATCTTAAAGTCACCCTAACAAGCCTAATTCAGTGTGCAAGTGGAATGTATCCTCCAGTGAAAACTCCAATTCACTGCTATATTACTTGTGAAGATTTTTTTCTTCTAACCCATATACGACGTGATGCTGGGAGTGCACGTTGCAGAGGACACTGACTTTCAGTGACACATGGTAAAAAAAACAAACCAAAACCCATAACATTTAATTATTCTGTCCTTTTCTCACAAAGATTTACACATGTGCTGAACCTCATCTCTAACACACCTGAAAAATTTAGCATCTTCCTTTCATCCCAAAGACTATCTTATTATCCACCAGCTGTCAGGACCCTGGCTATACTAATAGGTTTTAATTGCCCAGACCAGCCTCAGCTGGGCTTCCATTCACACTCTCTAACGGGGACTTCATTTAAGCTTGAGATGAAATGGTCTGGGTTGGAAGGGACTTTAAATACCATCTGGTTCCAGCTCCTTGCCATGGGCAGGGATATCTTCCACTAGCCCAGGTTGCTCCAAGCACCATCCAACCTGGCCTTGGACACTTCCAAGGATGGGACAGCCACAGCTCCTCTGGGCAACCTGTGCCAGGGCCCCCCCCCAGGGAAGAATTTCTTCCTAATATCTAATCTAAATCTGTCCTTTTCCAGTTTAAAGCCATTCCCCCAGTCCTGTTATTCCAGGCCCTTGTCCAAAGTCCCTCTCCAGCTCTCTTGGAGCTTGTTTAGGCACTAGAAGGGGTTCTAGGGTCTCCCTAGAACCCTTTCTTCTCCAGGCTGAACAATCCCTGTCTTCAGTGGAGAGGCTCTCCAGCCCCTGATTGTTGCCTTCCTTTGGACCCACCTAACCAGGTCCATATCTTTCTCATTCTGGGATGACAGAGGTCAGTTGTAGATGACTGCTGCTAATTCTGCTCCTGGATTGCTGTTTGGGTTCCCTGGATTGAGCTTCTTGTCTTTGCCTGATAGCCACTGGATCACTGGAGCTGTTGCTGCCAGTGCTCTGCCTGCCCTTCTCTGATGCAGTGAGACTGTGCCCTATTGGTGAGGGCTTTGCCTGCCTTGAGTTGTGGTCATCCTCAGCTCCCAGCTTCCTTGTGCAGGAGGTGAGCAAGGGACAGCAACTAGATAAGGATGGGATAAGGATAACCAAGGTCCTGTGCACTCAGGACTCTGATACTGTATTGTTCTACTGCATTTTTCCTCAGACAAAGAGCCACCCTCCTCCTGCTGGGTCTGCTGTCAGTGCTATGTGCTTTAATCAAAGGATGACCCCATTTCAGTGGGGCTCATTATGCTAAATGAAAGCAACAGGGGGCTAATATGCAATGTGAACGAGCCAATAAGGTGGCAATCAGAGGTTAAGACAACTGCATCTTTTCTGCATCTTCTTAGACCACTCATGACCTCATCTGCTAAATTTCATTCTAGCAATAGATTTATATGTCTAACTTTGTTTTCTTTTTGTAGTGTTGTTGGAAATGATTTAACTTTCCTAAAATTTTAATTAATGGTAGCAGTTAGCTAGATTCCTTTTACTTACAGACTCTTGTTGATTTGATCTTTAAATCACTGGAGTTTTGAGTTTCTCTGGACTAGCCCTGATAAGCTTCCATAAACAAAGCTTGAGGGAGTTGAGGATTGGACATCTGGAACCTTAAATCTACAGTCCTTCAAAGACAGGTTGGAGTGACCAGAAGAATAGTAAGAGGATCAAATAATGTGGACCAGATTAGCTGATAAAGGACTAATTAAATGAACTGTGTAACTTAGAACCAATGAATATGATTTTGTTTCCTAAAATCCATAAATACATGAAAAGTCTTGAAAGTGTTATAGGTAGCTAGAATGATTTCCACCTGTCTTTGGCCAGAATAAAGTAATGCCTGGCTCACCAACACTTAGAAGGTGTCATTGAAGGGTTTCCTTTCTTCCCAGGGGTTTTCGGCGACAGTATTACCCATTGTGTTACACTCGCAATTGAGAAACAAAACTGCCAGCTGAGTTTGTGCAACTGCTCAGGGGGCAGCCTTAGCCTTCAGTGGACAAGACTGTTTATTAATACAGTCAGCAAAACACATACATGTTAGTCAGCACAGGGACGGTGTCTGTGGCCTGCCCTGGGCACGGCGCGCCCCAAGCGCTGAAGTAACAAGCGGAGGGCAAAACGTTCAGAATCCCTTTTCCAAATCTGCTTTACTAACCCTTCCCCTCCTAAGTCTGAAAAGCTTGCGGCGATCCCGCTGGGCGCTGCCGGACCGCGGGCACCATCCCTGCCCAAGGGGGGCCGGGAGAAGGGGGGAAGGCCCGGGGGGGACCGGGAGAAGGGGGAAAGGCCCGGGCAGGACCAGAAGGCGGAGGGGCCCGGGGGGAGAAGGCGACAAGGCCCTGACGGGGCGGCGGGGCCAGGAGAAGGGGGAAAGGCCCGGGCGGGGCGGCGAGAAGGCGGAGAGGCAGCAAGGCCCGGGCGGGGCGAGAAGAAGGCGACAAGGGCCGGGCAGGGCCAAGAGAAAGCGGCAAGGGCCGGGCGGCACTGGGAGAAGGCGGAGAGGCCCAGACGAGACCGGGAGAAGGCGGAGAGGCCCGGCCGAGGCCGCCCCTCAGCCCGCCCCCCGCGCGGGGCCGCCATGTCGGCCGGGCCGGGCTCCTTCAGGTGTCCCCTCGGCCAGCCCGCAGCCCTCAGCCCTTAACTCTCAGCCCTCAGCCCGCGGCCATGAAGTCCGTGTTCGTCACCGTGGGCACCACCAGCTTCGACGAGCTGATCGCCACGGCCCGCTCCCCGCCGGCGCTGCAGGTGAGGCGGCGGAGAGAGCGGCCCGGCCCTTCCGGGGGCCGAGGGGGCGGCAGCAGCTCGGGGTGCCCAAGGGGAGAGCCGCGAAGTGGCGGCGGAGCAAGGGCAGGGATGCTCTGTGGGGAAGGGAAGGGAAGAGGAGGGGCAGGGTTACCCCGGGGCTACAGGGATCAGGGCCAGGGCCTCCGGTGCCCGAGCTGGGCACGCCCCCTCCATCCACATGGGTTATCGCTGCCTCCTGTCCCTCCTTTCTGTCCCCCGTCCTGTCCCCCCCCCGTCCCCCCTTTCTGTCCCACTCCTGTCCCCCCCTCCTGCCCCCCCTTCCTGTCC
>JAWWTY010000138.1:17214449-17345283 GCA_035222235.1 Margarornis squamiger
TTCTGAGTAACCCACTGGACTGATGTTCCCACTGGTCTTGCTGGGAATTCTGAGTAACCCACTGGACTGATGTTCCCCCTGGTTTTGCAGTCAGGGATGTCGGGTGACTGAGCTGGAAGGGGCAGCTGACCAAGGCCCCCCCAGGCCTGCGCACCCACACCGGGGGCTGGAGCTGGCGGGGCCGGGGCGGGCGGGGGGCACAGCTTAAAATGTGGCTGGGCGGGGGCAGGGGCAGGTCCCGCGGGCTCCCCGGGAGCTGGGGGAGGCAGGGGGAGGCTGGGGGAACCGGGAAGGGCAGCAGGAGCAGGGAAGGGCAGCAGGATCCCGTGCCGCGGGTCCCGCCGGGCCAGCGCGCAGGTGGGCGCGGCCCCTCATTAGCGGCGCCTCATTAGCGGCCCCTCATTAGCAGCGCCTCGCTCCCCCCACACTCCCCGAGCCGGCAAGATGCAGAAGGGCTGGAAGAAGTACTTCGGGCAGAAGTCCTTCGGCGAGGTGGCCATGGACGAGTACCTGGGCAGCCTGGGGCTCTACCGCAAGATGACGGCCAAGGACGCCTCGTGCCTCTTCAGAGCCGTCTCGGAGCAGGTGGGCGCCTCAGGGTGGGCTGGGGTAAAGTGGGGTGTGCTGGGATATACTGGGGTGGACTGGGGTATACTGGAGTGTGCTAGGGTAAACTGGGATATGCTGGGGTGAACTGGGGTAAACTGGGGTATACTGGGGTGCTCGGGGTATATTGGGGTGTGCTGGTGTGAACTGGGGCAAGCTGGGGTATGCTGGGGTGAGCTGGGATATACTGGGGTGAGCTGGGATATACTGGGGTGGGCTGGGGTAAATTGGGGTAAATTGGGGTGGGCTGGGGTAAATTGGGGTGTATTGGGCCGAGCTGGGGTGTGCTGGGGTGTGCTGGGGTGAACTGGGGTGCTCGGGGTATATTGGATTGTGCTGGGGTAAACTGGATTGTGCTGGGGTAAACTGGGATATACTGGGGTATGCTGGGGTGAACTGGGATATGCTGGAGTGAACTGGGATATGCTGGGGTATACTGGGTTATGCTGGGGTTAAATTGGGGTGAACTGGGATATACTGGGGTGTACTGGGAGGGCCGCGGTGCCCCCGGCCACGGGCACTGCCCTCAGGTGTCCGAGACCCTCCACACTACCTCTTTTTTGTGGTGTTACCACTCTTACCACGGGTAAAATAAGCCTAGTGCAAAGCATAAAATAAACTTTGAATTGTTCTCTTTCGCTCCTTCGTAACCTTTTTGGGTTTTTTTCCAGCTGTTTTCATCTCAAATTCATCACCTGGAAGTTCGGAGGGCTTGTGTGTCCTTTATGAGGCAGCACCAATCCAGGTTTGAATCCGTAAGTAGCTCTGTGCACTCCTGGCTAGGGCTGGTGTGGGAGGGGTGGGTGTTTTAGCACCAGACACACCCCCAGAAACACGCTCTGAGGACATGCCATGCCTTGCCAGGCTCGGGGTGTGTGAGGGAAATGGGAAATAAATGGCACTTTTTGAATGGTTATGGCACAGCAGGCTGGTGAAACCCAAGTAACAGGGTGGGAGTTATGGGTGTATAATCTCTATAAAGCAGCCATTGCAGACATGAGTAGGTAGGAAATGTGTAGCACTTTAGATTAAGAAACAGATATCAAAAGATAGTGGGAGATTCCTGTATGTGTGGAATTATTGCTTGATGTCACAGGGTTTTGGGGTGGGTTTTTTGGTTGGTTTTGTGTGTGGTGTTGGTGTGTTTTTTGAGGGTTGTGTTTTCTGGGTTTTGTTTGGTTGTTTTTTTCCCTGTAATCACATTTAAGTGCATCATCTAAACTAGGAAGGGAGCTGGACCACAGAGTACGAGTCATTGACCTGTGCTTTTAATATTTTTTAGAATCTCTTGCTATTTCACATTGGTACCCCAAATCATTCCCGTGATTTAAGGCAGGGAAGAGCTGAAATCATACCCCTGGTTATGCCACAACCCTTCAGAACCCAAAATTGATAGGAATTGGCAGACTAGTCCTAAATTTGGTGTCTATGTCCCCAGCCACTGCTCTGCCCCTTCCATACAACTGCTAGTAGCTGTTATGTAGTGTTTAACTTTGTTTTCCAACTGCCTGAGTTTTCAAATTTGTTTTCTTCTTTGTTGAAAGTATGTGGAAGGCTCATTTGAGAAATACCTAGAACGACTGGGAGATCCGAAGGTAAGAACTGATTGAATACTTGTCAAGAGAGACTAAAACAGGAGGGTGATTAGGTGATAGCTTAAAATGCAGTTATTTGAGTTTGTGGGGTTTTTTAGATAGACCCCACTCCTGGGGTTTTATTTGTGTAAGTAATACCAAGGGTTTGTACTGAATAAACATATGTAAACTGTTTGTAGGTGTATAAACAATACCCCTTCTAGTGGGGAATTTATATGGGTGCAAAGAAGAGGGGGGACAGTAAAAGCTTACTCAAAGTTGTAATTTTTCTCTATGAAGAAAAAAGCAAAATACATGGAGAATACTTCACATTAAATCTTTATCAGGCTTTGCAATCCCATGCTTCTTCCTTTACCCCCAGGTTCAAATATGGGTGTTCAAACTTTTATTTTCTTTAGTCTTTAACCAATAAGCTTGGTGAATGCAGCAGTCTCTGAAAAAAATGTGGCTTTAATTTAAAAACAAATGTATTTTGAGTGATGTGCTTAAGAGTTGTTGCCAGAACTGCTGCATCTTACTCATTTTGTTAATTGTGGCTATCCCATCTTGCAGACCCCTTTCACCGTACCACACTGTCCCCCAAATCCTAATATCTCAACTTCCAGTCCATTGATCGATAGTTTTAATAAACTGATGAGTTTTGATAGGTGACAGAGAGCTAGAATAGAGTTGTTGATGTTGAAGATGCTTCTGCTCTTTCATGTAACCTTATGATCTTGCACAGGAAAGTGCTGGCCAGCTGGAAATAAGTGCTTTATCAATGATGTACAAGTAAGTATCTCTTTCTTAAGTTTTCTTGTTTTGGACTTGAGGGTGTGGGGGTTCTGATCCCAGAACCCTCTGATTGATTGTCACTGAGATGTGAAAGGTGGTGAGAAATTCCTCCCTAATAGTTACTTAACTAACGTGTAAATGGTGCCATCACAGTCCCTGTGGATTAAGAGGACAATCAGTTTCCAGTGATGTTTGCTTGTTATCTTTTTGCTGATGTTAAACTTTCTGGTGGCTGAAGGATGGAAAATAGGGGAAGAAAAAGGAGCTTTCTATAGTGGAAACACTGTGATAGTTAAAAGCATGACTAAAACTCACGTAAGTGTTTTTGAAAGCACCAGTAATGAGGAGTACCTGCCCCACCTGGTGTGGAAACCCTGATACTTAATTGAAAGGTAAATGTAAGCCTGCACAGGTGCTTGCTGTTATCCCGTAACAAGCAGTCTGGCTCCCCAGTGACAGAAATAAGAACTCTCCCTTTGTGGGCTTGTTCTGCCCCACTGCTAAAGGAACAAACTGAAGTTTGGCAAGAGTTACTAGTTCTCTGTATTGGGGTTCTAGTCCTTTTGCAGGGTGACTAAATTATTTAGGGATTGTCTCCTAAATTGTAAATTAAAAAAAAAATAAATTGTCTCAATGTCTGAGCACCCTTCTGTAAGCAAAGTATTTGATTTAATTTCTGAGTAAATGCCATGGGCTTTCACAGGTAATTTTTCGCTCAAAATGGGTGGCATTTACTCATCTATCCATTGCTTTATATTAGCATTCACTTATCAGGAAAAGTACTTTGCATGATTTTTCTCTAAACCAACAGTGGATTCTCTAAACAGCTCCCTGCAAACTTCTTCATAACATGGTTCTACTAAAAGTCTTCTTTCCTCTGTTTACGTAGGCGAGACTTTGTTCTGTACCGGTACCCTGGAAAGCCACCCACATGTGCTACAGACAATAACTTTGAAGACAAGGTGAGTAGAAGTGAAGGCAATTTCCTCCTACCCCTGATATCTTCAGTTCTGCTTAGTTGTAAAATCTTGCCACTGGAATTGAGCTCTTGAAACTCCGGTGCTCTTGCATACTTGAACAAAACCCCAAAGGTGACTTCAGCTCATAGAAAAAGCACAGGATTTGCACAACAGTTAACTCAGTTATAGTAGCTTTGCTTCCCATCTGAGGGATGGATTTGTGTGCTGTTCCTCTGCTGTTTTGTTACTCCAGCTTAAAAGTTTAATTTTGGCAGTAAGAGACAACATCACGACTCCAGAATGTTCTTTCATGTTCCTGAAGTCTTTGGGTAAAAACGCTTCCCAGGGCAAATTTGAATGGTCTGACAGTGCAGAATGAAATGCGTTGAGTTACAAATAGGTGCATTTCTCCTGTTGACAGAGAAGGTGCTCTGCCCAACCCTAGTGCCTCTTCCTGAAGTCAGATGAGGTGTGCAGCTTTTTTGTTGAAAAGGAGAAGTTAATGGGATTGGAGTAGTCTATTAAAACTGATTTCTATTACATACAAATTGATGCCAGTTAAGGATGGGAGCTGTTGAAACACCTTGTCTACATCAGAATTACTGCTGGGGGCAAAAGAAAGGAACATAAAGGAGAAATACTACATATTACCTTCCCTCTGAGTCCTCTTGTGTTTTTTGCAGCCATGTAGGTGTGCCTGCACAGTTATGTGGCTGGTTCAGTCCTGATGCCAGTGAAGTTGCTGTGGTGTGGATTTCAGTGTGGGCTATGTTATATTTACCACAGTGGCTAGTCTGCTCTGAATCTGTGCTGCTGCAGCTGTTGATCTCTGCTGATTAGTATTGCTGACTTTGTTTACACACACTTAGTTCTCTTTCTTTGTAGTTTCCTGTGTAGCTTAATTTAATTCCAAAATGAGCTGAGTTTAAAAATCAAGCAGTATGGTCTAAATGTGCATTTGTCCTCCGAGGCTTTACCACCAGAGCTCTCATTAAGTGTTGGCAGCTGTCTGTCATTAGACTGTACTCCTTCTGGTGTTGCTCATCCTCACTGTGAGAGGAGAGCTGCTGTTGGCAAAATACACACTTGTGACAGAATTAAGAACGCTGGCATCCCAGCTCCTGGTGGTTTTCTGGGAAGCATCCTTGCTGGCTGTGTGCTGGTAGCTGCCTGACTGCTTCTGCCAGTTGCAGTTGGCTATGGCCATATGCCAAGGGGGGATTTGATGGTACACGTGTATGTGGTGTGCCAATGCATCCACTGCAGCAAGTGTGCGTCCCTTCACAATGCAGTGTGATATTGCTTGTTAAAAGCAAGGCTTTGAGGGCTAGAGAAATAAATTCTAGTCCCTTAGGTAGAGAAGGATGAAATGTGCCTTTGACACTTGGACAGTGTGTCTTAGGGGTGCTGCATTAAATGGCTTGTATTTTTTTTACCTCTTGAGCAATTGGTGGTCTTGGAGGTAAGCTGGAAACAAGCTCCTATTTCATGTTTAATACAGCAGGATGTAGAAATTGATGGGTTTTGTATGAGAGGGAAACTTAGAGACTTTACCTATGATTTAGTTTTAAGCTGATTCTGCATTTAAGCTTTTTCATATTTACATTGAGAATATTTGTTATTTTCTTGATGAGTTGGTATCAACTATAGAATGAAAGAATAACCTAGTCTGGAGCTAGGATATCAGATAGAAAGAATTTGAATTTACATCATTCCAGCCTTAAAGCCCTTTTTTTTTCTTTTTTTCCTTTTTTCTTTATTATTTTCCCAGATTTTACTGTGTTGTTCCAGCAATGGCCATTATGACTCTGTGTATACAAAACAATTTCAGGAAAATGCTGCTGTTTGCCAGGGTAAACTTGAAATCCTTTTTCTGTGAAAGAGAATGACATGTTTTCGTATGTTTATAGGCAGGGTTTGTTTTGGCTTTCAGGGGTGGGGAGGAGAGAGACGGAAGCTCACTTATTTTACATTAATATAGCATACACTCATTTTTTTATCTGTTAAGTGGGATATTGGACCAAATGACTTCCAGAGGTCCCTTCTTCCCAGTGGAATTACTTTATTGTCCTCTCCTTAATTAAATTTAATATAACTAGTGCCTTGTAACAGTAGATATTTCTGAAGATAATGCTTATCTTGAAAATTGCAGTAGCTCTTAGGAATCTCATAGTGTTGAGCTTTTTGTTGATCAGCTCTGTTGTATGAGATCCTGTACAAAGATGTGTTTGGCATGGATGAGGAAGAATTAAGGTCTGCAGTTGAGGTGTTTCGAAGTGGATCCAAGAAGAACAGAAACAGTGGTCGTGTAGGAAGTGAGGATCCCAACTTTGGTTGTCTTCATGAAAAAGTATCCAGAAATCCATCAGACAAGAGGTAGTATTTTGGGAAGGGGATCTGGTGAAAGGGAAGCAAAAAAACTAAGAATTCTTGCAGAGGACAACTTTTCCAAGTTTAATTGAATTTTTATGGGATATTAACTCTTTTTTTTCCTATGTCATGACACAAACACACACCAAGTATGTTGTGGAAGAGTATATTGTGTGCTTTCCTTGGAGCTGGAAAGTGTCATGTAATTGAATATCTTCTGCTGTGGGCTGTGTTATAGTTGTGTGTTACTCTGTAAAATGACAGCTTATTTGTGAGTAAAATGGTTCCTTATTTTATCAGAGCTTTTATTATTTTTTTTAGTGAGACAATTACTGCTCTTCTAAGCCTCTATAATTCTGAAAGGCTTGAGAGCTGCCTCTAGCCAGTACTAAATGCTTGCAGATAGCATTGGTTTGATGGGACCTCGAACAGCGTGTCTTTTACTTGACAGTGCTAGAATTCAGTCACTCAGTGGGATCACCTTCATCCTTTCCTAACATATACAGTACACTCATTATGGGTGGGTATTGCAAGTTTAAAGCTTTTGTTCTCAAAACTTGGAAAAGGGTTGTCCTGTACTGCATTGCACATTGCTAGTGTTGAAGGCAAAATCTACCACTGGATGGCACCATGGTGCTTTTTCAGTTTGTGAACAGTTGGTTGATTTTAATCCCGGCTAGAAATCAATCATGTGTTGTATCTTTTGTAATCTTATTTTCAATTACTTAGAGTGGACGACTGGGAAGGGAATGATACTGACAGTCCCAAGGAAGTTAAGTTCAGACAAGGCATCGAAGAAGAAAAGGTTTGTCAGCTCAGAACTCCTTACAGTTTGCTTTTGTGTTTTTCTTTTCTGTTGTATGTTACACTTGTTAGGGCTAAATCCTCTTTTTGCCTTTCTAAAAACATATTTTTTGAAACTATGTGGTTTATTTCTTCCAACAGCTTGTCTTTTGGTTTTCTCTGTGGGTTTCTATTAAATTGGGATAATCCTTTTACCTTTTTGTAATTCTCTAGTTCTTCTCTAGCTAATTTTTATTTCTCCCGGAAGATGCAACTTAGCAGATGTTTCCTGGTCTGTTGCTTGTTTTTTCCCCAGAAATGGTTTAAATTTGTTCACTTTTGTCTTGACCATAGTATAAATCACTTTAGAACAGTTTTAGAAACTCTTCAGAAACCTGTTTTCAGATATAATAACTGAAATTCCCACCAACTTTTGTAGTCATGGCTTCATGGATCTGGTTAGCTTCCTTTGATTCTTTTTGAGTAAAAAAACATGCCAAATGTTACTCTTGAGCCAGTTTCTATTTTCCAAAATCTGCTTGCACCTGAATACCTAAATGTGTTTTCATACTCCTGAGTTTTAGTTCTTAGGGAAACATAGTGGAAGTGAAAATTTTGGAAACTAGCATCTGTACACTTGAAAATGATCCACAGGTGCTGACAGGTCAGAGGCTGTGCTGAATACATGAAATGCACTTGTTAATGCTGCATTTCAACTCTGTTTTTAGCCTTCAGAAAATCCTCCAAAGATGCCTGTTCCTTACAAAGTGCTAAAGGCGCTGGACTCTGCGATCTATCGAAACGTGGAGTTTGATGTTTGGCTGGACAGCAGAAAAGGTACCTTTGAAAAGGGGAAAGCCAAAAAAATCTTCCTGTACTAGGCTTAGTTTTAACTTAAAAATCTGAGGTCTCGTGTCACCTGTTTCTTCACAACTGAAATGTGAAGGATACAGATGAACCCAGCAGATAGTTGTAGGTAGGACATATTCTTGCTGGTAGCTGGTTTCTTGTCTGCAGTTCAGTGTGCAAAATACACTACTTCTGACACTGTATAATGGTACAAGGTTGCTGGAAAATCTGCCCTCTGCTACTTACTGACTGTATACAGGAAATGGGAGGGCTCAAAGCAAACTACAGAACTCTGTTGCCATTCTGTTGTATTGGAAAGCAGTCAAATTTGGGAGTGTTTATTTATGGCATGTGTGCAAGGACTTCTTTTTAGAGCATGATTTTGGCCTCAGAATTGTATAATAATGAAGATCTCAAACTTAGCATTGAGATCTATCGAATGAAATGACTTTTTCTTCTGCTTCCCAACCATCCTGGACTTAAACATTCTGGAGAAATTTCCTGGTCTTTGTGGCTTGGGCTAGGTCGGCTGCTTTTGGTCACACGCTGTGGCTGATCTGTAAAGCAAGAAGTTACCAAGAAAGATAAGTTTTTAAGTGATGATTGATGTCTGACCTGAAGGACTTTGCATACTGAAGAACTCCAGCGTTTTATAACTATGTAAGCAGTAATGTGGGTCATTAAAATTCTTGGAACAGAGTATGGTAACCAGTTATCTATGTAGAATACTGATGGGTAGTGAATCCAGGCAAGGAATGAAGAAAAATCCACTGAAATCTAGTAGCAAGGAGACTTTAGGCAATGTTAGCTTTTCCTGGATGACATTTCACTTTTGCCGAGTGCCACCAGGACTCTGGCAAGACAAGTCATGCCCAAAATTCTTAATACCAGGATTTGCACTAAATGCAGGATTAACTCTGTACCACCATAGAAGATATTGTGGTGTTGAAGTAGTAGTGCTTCTTACTGCATTATCTGGTTATTATTGATCTGTGACTTAGCCTGGTTATGGTCTGTTCTAGAACATCTGCAGTTACTTCACTGTTACTATGGGGAATGTTTTCACGTATGCATAGGAAATACTCGGTTGGCCTATAAATTACAGTTGGATGCTGACCTGAAGTTACTTCTAGGATACAAGAAGAAAGAACAGTAGTTTAAAGGCTATTTCCTTTTTATTTATGTATTCATTTATTTTTAGAGCTTCAAAAAACTGACTACATGGTGTTTGCTGGGAGGCAGTACTATTTAGGAGACAAGTGTCAGGTTAGTACTTAAAGGAGCCTGTTATGATAAACTATAAAAATTGCTTTAAATGGAATATGGTAAACCATAGGATATTTTATTTCATAGAATTTTCCAAGGCTTCTCTCATTCTCTTCCTTGTAGCTATTAACCTAACTTTAACATAACTTTTTCAAAAATCTACCTTTAAACCTTGGGTAGTGTGAAGGAAAAGCAGTTTGGAAATTCATTGTGAACCAGTCATACACATTCTGTGAATGCAGGCAGAGAGCTCAAAATGCACAGGGTGTGTTTTTGAGGCAGTTGTCTTTAGATTTTCTTCACTGGGGATCAGCAACAATTCTGCATAGTCTCTTTCTCAACAGTGATGTAGCAAAATATTTATATAAAACAGAAAGGGAGCAGTAGCATGGTATGGCCAGGAGATGCAGAAAGAAAGATCAGTTTTTGTGTTCTGATGCTGTATGTAGTCAGGGGGTTTTTTGTTTTGGTTTGGGGGTTTTTTGTGGGTTTTTGGGTTTTTTTTAATCACTGTTTAAAGTAGTGCTGGTGATTCACTCAGTGACTTGTTTCTTGCTGAGCAGAGCTTTCCTTTCCAATTTTCTGTTTTATCTTCTGTTCTCAAATTCCAAGGTAGTGGTGTTCCTTGGTACTTATCTGCATGGCACAGTGTATAAAAAGCAGTTAGGAAGCAGGTATCTTGCCTTTCAGTCACTCACAAGCCTGATTTTATTTCTTTTTTCCTTCCTTCCTGACGGTAGTACAGTACTCTTTATTTTGCCTGGAATTTCAAAGAAGTATTTGAGCCTCCTGGGCCAGCTCAGTAATACAGGATTGGCTGGGAGCAGCCTTTGCTGTTAGTGGTTTGTAGACAGTACTCTGATGCCATTTAGGTTTTTTTAGAGCTTCCCATATTCTCTATCCAGGTACGTCTGGAGCCAGGAGAGAGGTATTACAATGCTCATATCCAAGAAGTTGGACAGGATAGCAACACATTGACTGTATTTGTTGAGGAGCTGGCAGAAAAGTAAGCAATCTGGGATGACTTCAGGTTTGAACTCTTTCTAGTTGAATTTGTATGTTGACAGGTACTTGATGTGGGATTGTTAAGATACTTTGAAAGAGAACTTTGGCTTTTAAATAAAAAGTAAGGCATTGCTTCCTTACTGGCTATCACTCTTCAAAGAAAACATTGCAGGAAATTTTTTCTTTTGGATTTCTAATGACCAGAATCATTATTGTAATGCTTTCTGTGAAATCTCGCTGCACTTCCTTCACTGGAAAGTGATAGTGATCTTCAAAGTTTGGGCTTAATTCACAGATAGCAAATTACCCTCTGTTTTTATGTTGTACCCAACAACTAAGTAATTTGCACTTTTGGTGAGTCTAATCCCTTTTC
Organism: Margarornis squamiger; assembly: GCA_035222235.1. NCBI lineage: Eukaryota > Metazoa > Chordata > Aves > Passeriformes > Furnariidae > Margarornis > Margarornis squamiger. The sequence continues at coordinate 17,225,030 of JAWWTY010000138.1, forward strand.
CCCCCTTGCTGTTTAATCATTCACCTTCCTCCAAATCTAGGGTTTGGCTTGATGAGATCCTCCAGAAATTCTGTGTAGTCAAATGTTTTCAGGTATGCCTCTAGAGGCATACAAATGCAGGGAAGAGAGACTTGACCTAGGAAGTAAATAGGGTTGAGACTAAAGCCTAGCTTGCCTCTTTTTATTAAGAAGCAGTAATGTGTGCTTGGTGACGGAGAAACAGATTAATATTTCACAAGCTGTTCTGTTTTCTTCTGTCTGGGTGTTCCTTCAGCTTGTGTTGCTGTCCAGTTATGCACAGGTATCATTGGGGCACTGCTAACATTGATGTTCTCTGTGTAGACATACAGTTCCTTTGGCAAACTTAAAGCCAGTGACACAGGTGGCTCCCATGCTTGCTTGGAATATGGCTCACAACCGAAGAGGAGCAGCCTATCAGAAAATAACAGGTGGACACTTCTCAGGAATAGGTTTGTACAAGGTTTGGAGAAGCATCAGAGCTGGGGGGAGTAGGGGAGACATTCATGACAGTTGTAACTGTAGCAGTCTTTGGATATTGGAAGTGTTTTAATTCAGCCTGTTATATAAAACTTGGTCACTGCAGGGGCTTGATGTAAAGTTATCTTTCAGACAGGGATGAAGTTGCCTTTGCAAAAGGGCAAATCCATTGAAATGCAGAGCAAATTGGGTATTGCTCAAAATGACCAAGAACAAATGTGTCAATTGAGAACCATATATAAAGATTGCATCAGTGAAGCAGAAAGCTTCTCTGATTTAGCAGAGATGCATGGACGGTCTAGGGCTTCCCCAGCCGATTAAATAGGGATTGTATTTGTTTAATTTGGAGGAGCTGTTGTGATTTTCTTTATTAAATAAGTGCAACCTTCATAAAGAGATTTTTGTACTGAGAGTACTAGTTTGATCAGCTGAAGGTGGGAAGGTACTGACACATGGGGTGCTTGTATTCTCATAATGTACAATGCTTGCTTGAGCCTTCAAAAGAAGGGCCTGAACTTTGTGTAATTACAATGCACTTTTTCTGTGATAGGCTATTGGCTCGCTCTTTTCTGTGTGTCCAAATCTTAGATCTTCTTAAATGATAAAGAGAATATAGTTCAGGTTTAAGGTATAAATCCGTCCTTTTTTTGTCCTGCAGACATGCATATGAAAACACGAAAGAGAATGCTTAAGAAAGTTCGTGGAAAGGAAGTCTTTATGACTGTGGCTTATAGCAGGGGTCAGCCACTTCTTCCCCCCCGCCTACAGCACAGTGTTCCTTCAGGGTGCTCTCCTCCAGTTCGCTGCTCCCAGGGTGGTGCAAACATGGCACCTTACAAACCCTGTCACCAGCAGAATCCTCAGAGACATCACCGTGCATTTGGGATGCCAAGGTAGGAAGTCTTGAAAAGCTGTCTTAGGTGGCCACTTGTTTTCTATTCATTCTTGCTGCAGACTAATTAGGAGAGAGTTGATGCTGCTTAAATAGGTGAAACCACAGCTGAGTTCCACCTGAGAGGCACTTTCTGGTAATTGCACTTTTCCCCTTTAAACTCAGGGGATCTGCCCAATTTATAAACAGGCACAGTATGGTCGGCCCTCAAATTGCTTTCTACCCCAGCCCAGAAAAGAGAGCTGTGACAATTTGTCCTGCAGGTCCTGGTAAATGACTGTAAACCTCTTTTACCACCCATTGCTCAACCAAGCATTGGCGAGGGTAATGAGACATGGAGGGCTGAACTGGCTGTTAGTGACACTGTATAAAACAAAGGAGGTTCTTGTGGCTCTGCAAAAAGAACTGAGTTAAAATTGAGCACCAAAACAGAGGTGAAGCAGCAGATAGTGGTGATTCTTAACCTCCTTTCTTTTTCTTAAAGCTCGTACAACTGTAGCCGCCGCCAGATGCAGTGTGAGAATAAGGAATGTCAGTATGGGTTTGTAGCAGGGAATGGAGTGGAGCCTCAAGGGCCAGAAGAAACTATAACATTCTATGAACCTGAAGGAGAGAATGACACTACTTTTCCTACCCTGCCAGTAAGTTGTGAACAAAGGGTAAGCTGAAACCTCTCAAAGACAGGAGGAGGGAAAAACTGTACAAATGCACAGCACTTCTTTACCTAAATATACAGTGGCTTTTGGTTTTTGTTTTTTTTTTTCCCTTGGAATAAGATTTAGCAGTGAATGTTTTTGAGAATGGAAGACTGACATTAGTTGAAATACCGTAAAACCTGCTTAAAAACTCAGTTTTTCTAAGTATTCCCCTTCTTTCTCTGTACCCTCACCAACAGCACTTGGTTTTTTTAGTACATTTTCATAAACATAAGGTCACATTTCTCCTTTTTATTGCAGTTTGAAAACAAAAATCTCTTCCTCCTGTGGATGTCTGTCTCACTCTAAATATTATGGGAGAAAGCTTTTCACCTATTTGCTACACTATTGTTTGGGTAATGAGATTCAGCAACTGGATGGTGATAGCCTGGATTGTTCCTGTGAATTTGTAGTTGTGATGTTTTGGATTAGCATGTTGTTCCTGCAACAGTTTATTCTGCTATAGAAACAAGAAGAAAATATGAAACTAGACACTTCTTAAAACAGTCTTTCTGGTAATTCATAGATTAAGTGGGAGAGTGTATTTTTAAACTTTGAAATACATCTTTTTTTTGTAGTCTAAGCATAGTCAAAAACTGTGTGCACTACAAAAAAAAGAAATCAACTGATACACGGGTAACTGAGTAGAAAAGCAGATCTTTTAAAAACAAACAAACAAAAGCTGGTAGGTTTGAATTTGTTTTACTGTTAAAGCAGTGAACTTAACAAATGTGCTTGGGAATGTGTGCAGGGCTGTTTCAGCAGCAGTCATTTTTTCTTTGCCCTCATGTACTAGATCTGTAGTCTTTGCTCTGATTTTCCCTCTAGGAGTGCCAAGGAATAAGGACAGATTATCCTGCAATTTCTCTTTTCCGATAGGAAATCAATACAGCTTACTGGCTTTTTCTCCCAATTGCTAGACCATGTACTTGCAGCTCCTAAAGAATAGACTTTCAAGTTCATTCAGTGCCTGTGTTATTGTCAATACCAAAGCTTTTTCTGTCTTTTCCTTGTCTTGTTTACTAAAGGAATATGACATTTCCTGGGGAAAGATGCATGGAGCAGAGAACTCTGCCATCCTACTAACAGGCCCGGTGGGAGAATCTTCTGACTTACAACCTGTTCTTCAACTTTGGAAATCTTTCAAGCCTCTCTAAATACTTTATCGATCTTACAGTCACCATGTCTTCTGAGGAGAATTCTGAGTGTCACCTTAGCCATCACAAAAGAGTGAATGAAGTTCTTTTACTCTCATCTCAATCCTATATTCCTGCTTCAGAGAACTGTATCTTTCAAACTGTGGTGCAGCTGTGTACTGACTTCGGTGCAAAGACAAAGGGCATGTAAAATGTTGGAGTCCTGTGGGAATACTTGATGTGTGCTGCTCTCTGAAACAGTCAGGCTTGCATGTGTGGGTCAGGTTAGTGCAGGCAGTAGTGTCTGTACCAGTAGCCACCCATGGGTTTCACTGGTGGTGACTAAAGATAAACTTTCTTCATGATAATTGGAGAATTTGGGTGAACTGATCTGCTATTCATAGATTGGAAGCTTCAGAACGAGGAATTCAATAGCGTACGTTGGAGGTAGCAGTCTTGGTTGTTGTCTGGGGTCTGCTCCCTCTTTTTCAGCTTTGTTAGAGCTGATTAAGCTCTGGGAGGAAGCAACTTGACTGCATGGCATAGAAGAGTGGTAGGTCTTTAAAAAAATTGCCTTAAGCTTGTTAGACAGAACAAAAGGTAAAGGAAAGAAATGTGACTGCAGCTATTGCAATCAAGTGCGTAGGAATGGACACACGGATGATACTTTTAGCTTTGGTTGCAGAAAGCTTGGTCTCCCAGCCTGTTTCTACTGTGGGCATGTGTCTGTGTAGAGCATGGAAAGGCTTTAAATTATTTCTAAATGTGTGCTTCTGATTTGCTTTTCAGAGCCAGAGCAGTCCTGCTCCTGTTGTCCACAGTCCAGCAGGATTCTGGGTAGCAAGGAGAGGCCAGAACTCTGTTTCACCTTGCAAGCAGACCTTGAATTCCTCAGAGGAGGAGGAAGAAACCTGTGAAAATGGTGAGTCCTCAAAGGATTAGTAGGCAAAAACTCCCAGATTTAGAGGACTTTCCAATGTACTTTTGATTGTCAGAGGGGTTCCTTAAGTCCCCTAGACATCTCTTTATTGTGAGCTTTGAACATGTGTGTGAGCACCTTATATTTCTTGTCTGATACAAATGTCTGTCTTGTTCAACCTTGCTGGACCAGCACCCTTGTGTAGGTTTGTAGCAAGCTAAGTTGCTGCTTAAAAATGCATTATTTATGTAATTTAGTAATGACAGGCTTGAGACACCATTTGTTCTTCTGCTAAGTATCTTCAGTATTTATTTACTTTTTCTGCACAAAGCAAGATGATACTGAAAGCATATTAGTAATGGATGCACTGAAATGTAATGGTAACTCCAAATTTAAGCTTTTCTTTTTTTTTTCCCCCTCCCTGAACCAAAGCTTCCTGTTTTATCTCCTTTGTAGGAAAATTTCCTGAAGAATATATTTATGCACCTCCAGGTAAGTAAAAGTTTAGTCTATACTGCTGGAATGTATGGTGACTGTAATACACTCATTAAGGTACTTTTATACGTTTCGGAAGGATTAGATTTAATGCATCTGTCTTCAATTAATTTTGCCTATGCCCTCCAGATCCTGACTGTGAAGCTGCAGCAGTATTTAGTACAGCAGAACCTACAGCAAACTTGGTAAGCTTTAGTCACAGACTGTTCAGATTTGGTATTCTTCATGTGTGTGACACATGTTTCGTAGAAACTGTCCTTGGATGCAGGCTGAACAGAGTAGGTCAGAGACTTCTTATAAAAGAAAGGAGTGTTTGTTTCATTTATACATCCCCTCTCCTTTTCCTCCCTAAATAATGAGGTTTTTATCTGCAGTCAAGTCTGAATTGCACTGGATACATGAATGATTTTCCACCTTTCCCTCTGCAGAAGAGAAAAATGTGTATTTAAGTGCTGTTTACTTTTCTTTTTCTGCTCCAGACAACACTTGCTTTTATCATGCTACCCTTCAAGTTGTATTCCAGTTAATCTTAGTCCTCCACTGTGGGACTGAAGAAATCTTATCTGTGGTAGAACTGACCTTGGACTTTCATTTTTTAATTTGAAACTGAATCTTTAGTAACCTGCTGCTCTACAGCAGGTGTGAAAGCAGTCCTGTGCATGTCAGAATAAAACTTGAGCTACGAAAGATGTTCTGTGTGGGTGGGGTCCATAAATTAAATAAATAAATACAATTTAAAAAAAAAATAAAAAGGGGTGTGGGGTGTGTGCCTTGTGGCTTCTTTGCCACTTCAATGGACCATGCTTTGCTTTGGAATCCCTTCAGGAAGAAGGGCCTGTCTCGGTGTCACCTCAAGATGAAGGGGCTTCCTACACCTATCCACAGAAGGTAGTATCTGGTACTTCATTGTCATAGGCTGTGGAGAGCTAACCACTCTGCTTAAAGCATCTTGCAGCTGAGAATACAATTCCCTGCAACAAGTACAAGCAAAACAGAAGAGTGAGAAGATGCCTTGCAGGTGTCTGCAACTCTAAACTGGTATTTTCAAGCCACTTTTTAGAAAATTTGGATGGTTAGCTGCCTTTACAGCTAGGATTTTCACAATGCATTTATGTGAAGTGAGAATTTCTGAAGTATATGGTGTTTCTGTAGTCTTTGTCAAAGCCAGTTGCAGAGGCGGTTTGCTGAATACTCTGACTCTTTTCCAGGTGTTGGTGAACTCTGCAGGAGTTTCAACCTCCACAGATGTTTATACTGCTCCAGCTACAGGCCTCTCTTCAAATTCTGCTGCCTCCAGTCCAAGCAGTGCCACTACAGCATCTCCCCTGCAAACAGCAGTTCAACCTGTCATAGTATCTCCCTTTTCTGTAGGGAGGCCAGGTAGAATGTACAGACCACGGACGTGGACTTGGATTTCTGAGTTTTCAGTTCCATTTTTTTCCTCCCTCCCCTTCTCCATCCAAAACAAATGTTATAAGGTTTTAAAAAAGAAGTGTCACTTGCTTTGGTTTAAAATGACTTAGTTGTTGTTGTAACTTGACTGCTGACTTCTGGTTTTGAAGGAGCAGTTGCCTCCGAATTTGCATAGGGATTGGAGGTTTCGCCAGAAAGTTCTTCGTAAAAGGCAGAAGTTCATGGCACCTCCTGTTTCCAACAGTTAATTCTGCTCTTGAGATACTGTTCCAGAGGCTTTACTGTCTCTTCTACACAAGTCACTGGCTGTGATGTTTCAGGATTCACACAGGTGTCCAGTTCATTTTTGTGACCCTTAGTGATTTCTGTGCAAGCAGATGAGTTTTGTGGCTGGTCACATGGTGCACTTGCCATCTTAGATGCATCTGCTTTGCTCTTGGAAACATCTGTTAAAACTTTTTTTCTCTTCTTGCAAAGAGGACTTTCTGTGTCTTCTGTAACTCTTCATTTAACATCCAAAAAACCTCCACCTTCCATTCTGCTCAGTTCTGTATCACTTCTCTTAACCTTTTTTTTTGCTGCTCTCATGCAGAGTTTAGTCAGTGCAGCTCTCAAAGCTGTCTACATACTGGTGCCAACCTGCTTGTGTGTTATTTGTTCATACCTAATGAATATTTAACAGTAGGCTGTTCAAAATATTTTTGACCTGATGTGTCTTGAACCGTTTGTAGGCTTATTGTCACACTTCTGATGACTTGAAGTGATTAGTCTGTTCTCTGTTGTTCTAGGGCAGACAGTTACGTAAAAGAAGTCTGGCCTACCTTCTAATATGGAGAAATGATTGAAAACCAGTTTTTCTTAACTGGGATATGAAGCTTGCAGATAGATATAGGCTTCAGAGATTAGAACCTTCCCCTCTGGTTTTAAAATGTCTTCTAGATCTCTTTTAAAGTGATTACTAAAGAGAATTTTGTTAGAGCCTGAATTTAGGGGCACTGAGGTGACAAAGTACATGCTTAATTATAACTTAGCACCTTGCTTGTTTGACATACCATGACAAAGTTGACTTTTTGTGTGACATTTTTTTCCTTCCAATTGTAGCAGTTTCTTCGGTACCATTCCCAACTTACTCAGCTCCTCTTCCTCCAGTGAGTGAGGTGGGAGAAGCTGGTGCTGTTCTGCCAGCTTACTCTTGTGATCCCAGTGGCAGTGATCTGCCTCGAGGTAATGATGGTATTTTGTGCTTTTACTCCTGCTGCTTGTCAGCACTTCTGACTTTGCCTTCTCCTAGGAAGCTTAACAGAATACCAGGAGTGAGAAGAAATAGCTCTTTGCAACTCACAGGGAGTGAGAAATAATATTTAGATGCTTATGGTGAAACGTTTTAATTCCCAGTTTTGAGTAGAAAGATTGTATCTGACTCAGATGTGTGATTGCTGCAGCTCTAGGTGGCATCCTAAATAAATGAATGCCAAGGGAGAGGGTACTTGGCCTATAACATACTGGTTTGTGGAACAGTAATCATTTTTCTCATAACCGATTAAAATAATAATTGTGTATTTATAAAGTCATGCTGTTGCACAGTTAAGTGAAATATTTTTGTTGTTTTCCTGTATGGCTCCAAGATATCATTTTGTATTATAAACCAGGGCTAAAGTGTAGGGTCATCTTGTCACTTGTGTGTGTAGCCTTGTCACATACTGTCATCAGTTAGGACCGTGTTTAAGGAACACTTTGGCCAGTAAGCAACAAGTGTGCAGAGACCAAGCCTGCTGCTTTCACAGGGTCCTGCTGCTGTGCTCTTCAGTTATTCTGCTGTCTTGCCTGTGCTCTCAATTCCCAGATTTGTTAATCTTGAATATTCTGTTTTGCACTTCTCTGCTGTGGTACCATCACTCTAGCTTATCCTATACACACATCAGTTCATGCTTTTCAGCCGTAGGTGAATGCCCTTAACTGATGCTTTTAGCACTTGGGAGAATTGGGTGTTAAGTGTCCTGACAAGAATCTGGAGTGGATACGGATTAATAACATCTTCAGACCCTACCTGTAGCTCTTCAGCTGAGTCACTTCACATAATACTGGTCATGTCCTTGGCATAGACTCTAGAATAAGGATCTTAAGGTTGTTAATCAGTTGAATGTAGCATTTATGTTGTTAGAGTGCTGTAGTATAATCTGAATGGCCTTTAAATTAAGAAATCCATCAGTTTTGGGATAGTGTAGGGTAAAGTATGTGGATGTACTTGATATAGAGTTCTGAGTACTTTGCTTAAAGATACTTGCAGGACTGGTATAGATGGAGGACCATGACTTGTCAACAGACTGAAGTCCTGGACCTGGGAAGAAAATCTGCTGTGTCTTAGCATTACTTGTTATATCTGCATTTGTTCCAGTTCTTATAGTCTCTTGGATCTTGCTTTAATGGCACTTAGGACTTGTGAGGTGTGTTTATTAACATGGTGACCTCAGGTGTCCTGCCCTTGCCTGGTCCCTTGTGTTTGAAGGAGCTGTTGCTAAAAGACTGCTGTGTTCCAGAGACTGCAGCAGTGGTCAGGACTGGCCAGAGCTTCCCATCAGCACCATAAAATCTTTGTTATGAGATTTTTATCAGCAGTCAACACAGTTTATGTTTTCATTAGGGATGGGTAACTACTTTTGGCTTACCTATTGCTTTGTAAGGTTGTAGTGTTTTACTGAAGACTTACTTGATTTCTAGATATCTGAAAGAGGAATATAAACAAAAAATGGTCTTCTACTGTACTGGCTTCTGTTCTAGCATTCCACAGGTGGCAGTAGTTCCAGTATCAGTTTGTCACTTCAGTCTCCCAACTCTTCCTTTGTACTGTTATCACTGCTATGAAGCAGCTGTTTCATTCAGTTCTTATGCTTGCCTTGCACAGATTTGCATAAACAATTGAAGAATAAAATTGGATTTAAAAAAACAAAACCAAACAACTTGTTCCAAATGTAGATGCAGTTTCAACTAGATACTAAAAAGTTGGCATTCATGTAAGCCTCTGGGTAATTTTTAATATTTTAGTGACTGTGGTCAGTATTGTAGCCAGATCACCAGCAATTCCAGGACTAAGTAAGCTGGTGCAAGGAAGGATCTGCATGCACTTCCTAAAATAGCTGTGTGGTTTGTTTCCCTGATCTGATATGCTGAACAGTAAAAGAATTGAGAATTGCAGCAATGACAGAGGAACAAATCCTCATGCATTTTAAGACTGGGGCTTGTATTGCTGACGCTGTGCCTTCCTGCAGCAAAATACAACATGCAGTACCATAGAGAAGCAGGGCAGGGTCTGTGTGGTACATGGGTGAACAGGGAAGCACTGTGGAGCCAGGGCTCTGGTTTAGGTGAGTAGAGAATGGACAGTAACTCTCAGGTGTTGCTAAGCTGAAGCCCTTAGTGGCTTGCTCCTTTTGGGTTGTCTCCCTGCTCTCCCTTTCAGCTCCCAGCTGTGCTATAGCAAAGTTTGTGTTGTGGAATAGGTGGCTTGAGGTTCCTGAGCTTTTAAAACAAAGCTGTGTTGGAATCTAAGCAATCAGTTTTTCTCATGCACAGTTCTAGAACTGCATCATAGGATTAAACACCTGCTCTTTCTCCTTTCAGTGGTCAACTTCAAAGGTTTAAAACTGCTTCACTGTATTTGGACAGCTGGAAATATGTTTCCAAGTTCAAAACCTAGTTGTTCTTGGAAAGTGGTTTCAAAGTTCCTCCACACAGCTGATGTTGTTTGTCAGCATTTCATGTACTTGCCTGGGGACAAAGGATTCAGTAAATGGAAGACAGAAGTAAAAGACTATTTGCAAGAAAGCAGGGAACTGAGTAGCCACGTGAGGAAGGGGAAGGAAGGAATATGTTCTTATTCCTCCTTCCTTGCCTCCATTTTTAACTTAATACAACAACTAGGGGGGGCCACCAAAACTAGGTGAGAAGGTCTTAGGATTGTTGTGTGTGTGGCCCCCCTTGACACATCTCTCTGGCCTGGCTCAGCAAAGCTCTAAAGATGGAGGTACTGGCAGATCTGGGCTAACACTGGGCACCAGCATGAAGCTGGAGTCTCTGTGGAGCTGGCATGTTGTCTCGTGTGCCAGCCCAGTAAAGGTATTCACAATATGTGAGCAGTGTGCATAATGTGTACCTAACAGCTTTCATGGTGAATTGCCTTTGAAAGGTATATGAGAGGGCTGCTCCTGCCTGTTTGCATGCTTCCAAATCCTTTCTCATTTCTGTAGTGAGGAAGGGAAGGCCTTTAGTGGTCAGCTTAATTTTGGGACTCATCAGATCTCTATTTGAGAAAATACTTTTTCCTTTAAAAACTCAGGATTAACAGGAAGCCAGAATTGCTTAAGTCCTAGTTGCTTAGACAATGGAAACTTGTCACAACACTGACAGGTAACACTTGAGTAGTGAAGATGAGAGAACAAAATTAAAGCTAATCTAGTCATTGAAGTAAGTTGGTCAGACAAATGCTCTACTATTGCACAAACATGTAACTGGATTAAGTTAAAAAGATAAGCTAGTATTATCAACCACTTACATTCAAGATACAGTCTTTACCCTTGAAACTTACAAGGAAAAAAGTAGTGCTAAGATATTCATTAAGTAAGAGTATCTTAAAGTAAAATGTTCTAAATGTGTGCAAATTGCTTTTGCTTCTTGGTTTACATTCCTCTGCTCTTTAATGTCATGTCCTTTAATTTCAGATACAAAGGTCTTGCGGTATTATTTTAATCTGGGATTGCAAGTAAGTGCTTTTAAAATTAGTATAGTGAATTGCCTGTAAAAACAGCTGGTTGTCTTCATTAATATAGTAATACATTTAAGTCTACTAAGTGTGCTAAATGTGCATTCTGTGCACTTGACTGTTAATATTTATTGGCTTGCTTGGTGGAGATTAATGCATGGCTCAGGAAGTGAAGTTCTAACTCAAGATATGAAGCACACCGTATGTATGTTAAGTTCTTTTACTCTGGGTTGTCGTGGTGGTTTTTTGGGTTTACTTCTGTTTTTGCAGGGGTTGGTGGATAAATATTGTGAAGATAAGGGGAAGAACCTGAGCCATTCTTAAGAATCTTTGTATACTTAGACAAGGTATCAGAGACCACTTAGAGATGTCGTTTGAGTCTTCTAGGACTTGTACAGCTGTGTTCAAACTGGTCAGCACCATTGTTCTGTTCTAGAAACTCCTGCTCTGATGAAGAGTTGTCCCTGTACCAGTAGGCATATGCAGTGTCAGCTGCTCAGGGAATTAAAAGAAGTAATGTGAGCTTTTTCAGTTGAGGAAATAAGAAAAATCTCCTTAAATATGACCAGGTCCATAGGTGGGAATCTTCTTTCTCTGTAAATATTTCTGATGTAACAAGAGTGTGGAACTGAGCTGGCCATTGGTGTGGGCATTGCAGTATCTTTTCTGGTAGGCTGTATTTTTTTACTATTATTTATTTGTTTAGTATCTCAAGGGGCTAGGAAGGTAAAATATGCAGGTTTTTCTTAATTATAGGGCTGAACTAGTAGCGATTTTGAGGAGAGTATGTGGTTTATATGCATGACCTTGGATTTTTTCCTTTCCTCAAAGTATTGCCATCAGAGCTGTTGGCCTTCCATGGTGTATGTACACCCAGTGCTGCCTCCAACTTCAGTAGAAGTTTATCCAGCATATGCTGAGCCGGTGCCTGTCTTAGATCAGTCAGTACCTCAGCTCTTCACTGATGCTGGGCAAACTGAAGTCCAGGTTCCCTTGGAAGCACCAGCAGATGGTTAGTATTTGAGTACTGCCACCTTCATGGTAATGAAAGATGGCATAAAAAGGTCAATGAATATGGTTGAAGTCTGTGTATGTGCATTTTGTTCTGTTTTTTAAGGTAACTTTCAAAATGCAGAGCCTCCACCCTTACCCTATGGGCCAGTGTATTACCCGGTTGTGTCGGACCCCTTCGGTCAGCAGTCTCTGCCTGGGTTTGACACTGTGGTACCTGCCTATCACTATGTTAGTACCTGGCATCCAGTAAATCCAGCCCATGGAAATTCACCACAAATGGCCAGTGCTGTAAGTTCAGGACCACCACACCAAGTCAGCTATATTGCCTCACCTAACCCTGCACCTCATGGCATGCCTCAAGGAATGTAAATCTGGGAGCTGGAAGCTCGCTCTTGGTTTCTCATTTTTTGTTTGTCAACTGTTGTTAATATAGTTTTGTAAATGTTATCCTGTCTTAGGGGGCTGGGTCAGTTGATCAAACTGCATTCATATTTCATGTTTCTCTTTAGGTTTATGCTGCTAGTTGACAAGATGTTTCAGTTGATTAGGGAAGCATAGGAAAAAAGTATATACTAACTGTAGTGCCGAGATCACAACTTGAATGTGGTTACAGAAAGTATGTGGAAAAAACATGCTGTCACTAGAGGCATGTTGTCATGTATCTCTGAGGGGTTGCACTGAACACTTGAATACCTGGTTCTTGTTGAAGCACTGAAAGAGGCTGCCACTAAAACTATAGATAAAAATTGGGCACAGGGTCATTAGAGGGTGGAAACGTTTAAAATAAGTTGGCTGTCTCAGATTTTGCAAAGCAAAGCTTCTTTGCCACTAATGGTCACATATTTGTAATTTGTACTTCGGTCTGACTTCATAATGTATAGGTTTCATGACTGGAAATGTAAGAATAATGCTTTGATTTGTTGTACATTGTTGTATATTTGTAAGATTTGTTTTGTGAAAGCTGTTGCACATATGGTGATAGTCTTTGGTGTTAATTTGCACTGACAGCACGAAATAAAAGCATTGAACACGTGAAAATGAGTGATCATTTATCACTGGCAAGTAATGTTCCTGACAATTAGTTATCCCACAGCCTGGACCAAAGAAATGTAGTTATGTGAAATAAGGCCGCTTCAGCCCTCTGTGAGAAAGTAGCAAAAGCTTTCAGCATGAGAATGGAGTTAACTCCTGGTAATTGCAACTTTCCCCCTTTAAACTTGTGGAATCTGCTTGAGTTTATAAACAGGCACAATGTGTTTGGTCCTCAAATAGCATTCTATCTGTGTCCAGGAAAGAGATGGTATCAGAGCTGTGACAACTTCTCCTGCAGGTTGTGGTAACTATAAAGTGACAATCATAAACTATCTGAAATTAGCAGAAACTGCAGGGAGTGGTGATTCTTAACCTCCTTTCTTGTTCTTAAAGCTCGTACAGCTCTAGGAGCGGAGCCTCAGGGGCCAGAAGAAACTATAACTTTATGAAATTGAAGGAGAGGATGTCACTGCTCTGCTTATTTTACCAGTAAGTTGTGAACAAAGGATATACAAATGTGCAGCCCTGTCCTGGCTTAACAAACGAGGGCACAAGTGGAGGCAATGTTGACTCAGTGCCAGAGGCCCTGAAAAACAGCAAAAGCTCTTATTTAACAAGTCATCTTGACTTACACATGACTTGAGCATTTGCGTCTCTGAGCCTGATCATGAAAGCCTTGGCTGCCAGATCTTCTAGGGGATTTGAATGCTCCAAATCCAAACATAGCCTGTCCTGGATAAGGAGATGAAGTCAGTAGCTTCACATAGTGAAATTGCCATTTCACAAAACTTAAGTCAAATGTCTGGGCCTGTCCTACTGTCCAGTGATTTTTTTTAAATATATTTTCTCTTATGCATAGCTAAGTGGTGGTGAAAAGGGGATAACTGCAGAACTTGGAGGGGAAAAAGTTTTATTTCCTTCAGTATCCTTTTGAAGTAACCATGGAAGCAAAAACTGGTGGGAAAAGTGACTTCTTACAGTTTTGTCTTAAATTCATGCAGCACTTTTGGTGTTGATACTGTTTCCTTACAACTACTGAGACTTTTTCCACTCCCTGCTCTTCCTTAAGAGAAGATAATGTAACCCTTTATTGGGAGGGTTGCAAGCTCAGCTTTTGAGTTGTCTGCTCTGATTTCTAATTGCTGTACATTTAACTTGCCAGTTAAATAATGGCTTTTCAAGATGGAGCAGCCAGGTGAAAAATCAAAGCATGATTTGATATTTCCCTGAATAGCTAAATCTGATTAAGAGCTGCTGTTTTTAAACCAAAACAAAACGTGCACACAAAATTATTTACAGAATAATTAGTGGCCTTTGTATTTCTGCCTCTGGAGGAGCACTTGACTTGCATGGATGTTTTTGGAGGAGGTACCACAGCATTTATTTTATGAACTGTAAAGCAGCACAGACTTAAGTACAATGTCCATGCTGGAGTCATGAAATGTGTTTCCACCTCAGTCACAGGTGCCATCTGTCCTACCTCAAACAGCTTCTGTCCAGCACTGAAGGGAGTTTCTTCCCCTCTGAGGCTTTAGCTATGAATAATGTGTCCTTTCTTTCACTGTCATTTGAGACAGCCTTGCTTATTTCTACACTGATGGCTATCACAGCAAAGTGTTTGTGTTTTATTTTCTGGTATTAGTCTGTCTCTGGAAGTCAACTTTTTTCTTCTTTCTTAAATTAGGAAAACTGACTGATAGTCCTGATTTTGGCATGGTTGTGCTTACTGGTCTAGGACCTGGATTATTCAGTGTTAGCCAGGGCTATCATGGCCTTGTTGATACATGTGAAAATTACATTAATTGATATAATAAGATACATCATATGTGACCCTTTATTTATGGATTTGATATACAGCAGTACCTCCATGACTTGATATGTGTTTTAGCTGTTAAGCCTTAAAGTCAACATTTTAAAGTAGCAAGTAGGGCTGTGGGGAACAGTTAGCAGTGTGTCCTGGAGCTGGTTGGTGACTGCTCTCCCTCCATCAAGAAATGCCACCTTTTTATTAACTACTGAAGAGCTTAGAACAGTACAGAAATTAAAGTGAATGCTGGAATGTTTTAATTCAATTCTGTTTTCAGGAGTTGTGTGCAATAGCATAATTCTGCATCACTTGACTTAAACAGCTGCCAAAAAAGCCACAGTCCTACTAAAAACACAGCTTACCTGCTTTGTACTTCAGCCATTTCCTCAGGTAGGGATTGCCAGCTCTGGCTGCAGCATCCCTTTACTGAAAATACTCCTAGTTTTGGGGTTGAGTGTTCCAGTGGCTAATCAGTCCTTTCAGAGTCTGTAACATAATTCATATCAAAATGACACCAAATTTTGGGTGTTGGTTTGAGAGGTTATTGGTGGGGGTATGTATGTCTGTGTTGTCTGTGGGCCCCAAGATGTGGTCTCAGGGTCTTTTTTTTTTGGGGGGGGCAATCCAACGTCAGCCTGGTCATCTTCCAGACCTGTTTAGTTTGGCAAATATTTAATTGTTGCTGTTACAGTTTGGTACCAGAGCAGTGCTCTGGGTTTTTCATGCCCAGCAGAATTGCTGTGAATCAGAGTATTGGGATAGAGCTTAAAACCATAACCATATTTTATCTTTAATTAGAAAGATGAAAAAATCCATGAGTATTGATTTCTACTTGGAACAATCTTTTTCCTTCACGTCAATGTTTCTATATTTCTGTTTTCATTTTTATTGGGCTTCTTGAAGCATGTTGCCTAATAATAAATTTTTAATGCAAGGATTTGATCCTGGCATGTGGGTTTTTTTGCATTTACTTTTTGTGGATGGCTTTGCAGCCTTGAAGACAGAAGAGTTGTGCTGTTAATTTGTGCTAGTCATGCTTGCCACCTTTTTTTCTTCACTGAGTTTTTACAGATGAAAGGCAGGGGCTCAAATTAAGTTAACATCTGAAGGCTGTGCAGGAACACTCCATGAACTGGCAGTGTCATGGGGTGCCCTCCTTAGGTGTGAGCACTTCTGGTTTCATGGCCTCAGAGCCAACCTTTCCTTAGTGACAGGGCAAGAGCACATGGCCTCGAAGTGTACCAGGGAAGGTTTGGGTTGGACATCAGAAGGAATTTCTTCAGAGAAAGGGTTGTTAAACATTGGAATGGGCTGCTCAAGGAGGTGGTGGAGTCCCCGTCCCTGGAGGTGTTCAAGAAACCACTGGATGTGGCACTCAGTGCTCTGGTCTGGTTGACAGGGTGGGGATTGAGTACAGGGTGGACTTGCTGACCCTGGAGGTCTTTTCCAACCTCTGTGACTCTGGGATTCTTCTGAACCCACAGGATGAAAGCAGCAGGGATCCACTCCAGTCCTTGTTCCTTGGGGTGTGAGCTTCTTGTGGTTTTAAGTATCTCAGTCTCTCTAAAGTGCTGCAAATCTTGCTGCCCTCAGAAGGAGCAGACCAGTCTGACTGCAGTTGCCTGCATGATGCCAGCCACTCCAGTGCCAGCGTTGTCTGAGCACCACTCACTACCCAGTCAGGTAAGAGCCTGGTATTTTGGCTGCTCTGGTACCAAAGGCCATGCCCAGCCTGTTGCAGTCAATCTGTGAGTGCTGCCCTTCTGCATGTGCCTCGCTGCCCCTGCCCTGCACTTTGCAGCCAGAGCTGCCTTAACAGCTGCGGGGTGGTCTTTCTGATGTCTTTTGAGTTGCAAAATCCATTTGTTATTGAAGATTATTATTACAAGTACTGTAGAGAGAGACCACGCTGATTCTGCCTGCCAGCAGCTTTAGCCCACTGGGTTATCACATGCTAAAGCTCCTGTGCTGTTTTCCCCTAGCTCACATAACCAAACCAGTTCCTACAAGAAGTTGTTTTTCTAGCGAAGTTGGGCTTTTTTTCACGCTTAGCTTCTCTGCAGCACTGCTGGATACCTTTTTATTTTATAAAATTACACCATCAAAGGCTGCATTATTATATGTTGAGTATCTTCCATATATTCCAGACCCAGACTTCCAAGTAACTGTTTTTTTTTCATAAAGGAGGAAGATAAAACTATTGAACCAGGACTTTATAGCTTTGAAATAAGATCAGAGATTAATTTTTGCAGGGCAGGACTGTATCCAGGAGTTCTTACCCAGGATCAAGTCACTCCTGCTTACAAGATTTCACAGGCAGCTGAGTTGCAGCACAGCAAACAGCTCAGCCATTATGAGCCACAGGCTCAGAGCACATACCAGGCATGGCAGGATATTTTTATGTTTTAGGCTCTGTTTATGGCAATACTTTCACTACAGGTGGTAAATCTTGCCTTTTCTGGACCAGGTGAATGTTTTGCCACTAACTTTGGGATGCTGGGGTTTACCCCAAATAAGTGTTGTTCTGTTCTTGTGGCTGTGATGACTGCTTGACTTTGCGTTGTGTTAGAGAAAATGGTCTTTTAAGAGGAAGAGGAGATAAAATACACTGCTAATCTTCTTCATGGAATGGGTGGGCTTAGAAGGGACTGCAGTGCTCAAGCAGGGTCATCCTGGAGCACATTGCACTGGATTGTGTCCAGAGGGTTCTGGAATATCTCCAGTGAAGGAGACTCCACATCCTCCCTGGGCAATCTGTTCCAGTCTCAGGCCCCCTGTGCCCCATGTCCCTGGTCAGCCCTGGTGTTTGCTGCTGCAGCACATCTCTCTGCCTCTGCAGGGACTTCATGGGAAGTTCAGTCCTTGTTTCTGCTACAGCTTTTGCCACGGACACTGTTTGTTTCTTCATATGTTAACATTTTCTCTCCTGTGCAGAAACCATCTGCATTCCAAGGAAAGGGATATTGCCCCTGTTGAGGAAACTCTTTTTTCGCTGGAGGCTTGACTGAAAGACTCTGGTCATTGATGGAAACCTTTTGAAATGTATCTCCAGTGCTTTAATGAGATTTGCTTGGAGGACAGCTTTCCATGAACAAATTATGTTAATACAGTTAGAAGTTGTTGCTTAATGACTCTTACACTATTAGCTATATTGCTGGATATTCCAGTGTGGCTGACACAGTTGTGCTGGTCTAAGGATATCTTTGGGGAGAAAACGTAAAGGAAATTACACTTACTTAGAGTCCTTTGTACAGAAGTAATTGCATGCAGGCTTTGTTTGTTTTGCTGTTTGGTGGTTTGCTATTTTCTGTTGTAGCCAGGATATAATTAACATTTTGGGGTTGTTTGGGGTTTTTTTTCCCCAGCCAGGTGCTGCTCAGTTCTTGCCCATAAGCACAGATTTGGGTGACCAACTTCACTGGAGGTAAGCAGGACTATCATGTCTTTTCTTATGAAAATACCAATAATGTCTCTCTAGAGAGCCCTTAAGTTCTCCTCTGACCACTGAGAGCCCATGAGAAGTCTGTGCTAAACATGTTTTTAAAAAACTATAACATGTCAGATCTGTTGCTGTTCATAAATATTTATTATCAATAGGCAGCTGGAAATGTTACATCTTGAAAAGGTAGAAACACCTTGATTTTCAATAGGCTTACATTTTTGGGAAAAAATTAAATGCTTTTTTTTTTTCCAGTTTACAGTAAAGCTAAAAATACACATAAAATAAATAATTTTTTTTATTATGTACATTGTTTCATTTTTTACAGGTTATACGAGAGTATGACATGGATTCTGCACTACAGATGGAAGAGATGCAAGTAGAAAAGTACATAAAACTAAGCATTTGTTTTTGCTTTTTGCTTTTTTCCAGGGGTGGTCATTACCACTCAACTGGCTAATGCTGAGGTCGCCTCTCTGTCTTTACATACACAAATTCTTCCATCTAGTAGCTCTTTTGGCTGGAAAAGGCCTTTGAGTTTTTGACCAAAACTAAAATAAAGAAGGAGGAGAGGGGGGAAAAAAAGCCTCACCTTTTTTTATCCCATGAAGTAAAATGGCATTTTAAAATATGCTCGGGTGTGAAGCTGTTTCTGTGGTAGCTTTTTTTAAATGAAGATTTTATTTGATATTAAAACTTGATTTCTAAAAAAACCTCTTTTCAGAGTCTGCCCGGTCTCTAGGGCTCACCATGTAGAAAAAAGAGTACTTAAGCATCTGCTACTATCTTTTGCATCTTAAAGATCCATAGCCCTCTAGTTCCCAGACCCCCCTCATAAACACATTCAGTAGT
Source organism: Margarornis squamiger (assembly GCA_035222235.1). Classification (NCBI taxonomy): domain Eukaryota; kingdom Metazoa; phylum Chordata; class Aves; order Passeriformes; family Furnariidae; genus Margarornis; species Margarornis squamiger. The sequence continues at coordinate 17,243,978 of JAWWTY010000138.1, forward strand.
TTTTTTAAGAACTGTACAATACCCAAAAAAATAACTAGACCAAAAAGTGCCCCCTTGCTGAAAAACAACTATTTATAGTCAAAAGGCATTTCACTCTGTTGTTTGAAGGTATCACAGTGTTCTGTTAGCTAACGTGCTAAAGGCGAGCTCCTCGAGAGAGCACGTCTTAGTCCCAAGCACAGCATCTCTGCTGGCTTAGGAGTTACTGCTGATATGGAAATGCTTTAAATGGGGGAGAGAAATTAAAAAAAAAAAATCCCCAAAATAAATAAAAGAAGCCATGTTGTCAGAGGACATGGTAGCCAGGGGGAATGGGCTGCACTGGTGTCTATAGCTGTATTGATTGAGAAGGGTCTGTGAGATGGCCCTGCCTGGGCAGGGGGGTTGGACTGGGTGATCTCCAGAGGTCCCTTCCAACCCAACCCATTCTGTGATTTCTGTTTGTAAGGGATGAAATGCAGGATCAGCCTGGCTTTTAAAATTGTGGGTGGTTTGAGCTCTGTTAGGGGGTTCTATGGCTGGGGGTTTTGTTTTGCTTTGCTTTGCACACCTTAAGAAACCAGAGCAGGTAAAAGTATTTTCGTGAAGCACAAAATACTGTCAATCATTTGGAAGATAAGGATCAAACACTTCTGCTTTTGAAATATGCTTTTTTAGATAAAACATGTTTTCTTTTTAAAACAATGGTTCCTGGTCAGGAATTGAGTCGAGAGCAGTAGTTGGGCTGGGTGGAGGCAGTTATGCAAGTAATATAGAAACTACTTGTTTGTATAAATGGCCTGAAATGGGGAAAGAAGCATGAAAATGTAGGAAATATGCTGATGTGGCTAGCCCAGAGTGGTCCCCACCTCCTCCAGAAAAATCCAGTAAGGAAGGGACTTTATAGCTCTTTCAAGTTACACATTCACTGCAAACTGCAGATTCTGCTGGGAACAGTTTATTTTAGATGCTTCTCCAGTGACTAGATTTATTATTCACTGTATTCTCAGTGATTCCAATTAACTTCAGCATTACATGAATTAGAATGTGTGATGTTTCCAGCATACCTGGGAGGTGTGACCAGCCATGTCACCTGCCATGTCACCTGCCTCAGCTGAGCTGCAGTGCTGGAGGGCTCAGAAAGCCCCTGTAGGGAAGAAGAGGTCCTTGCAGTGCATCCAGCCCAAAAACAACTCCAGGGAGTTCTTAATTAAGTATCAACTTTCATTAATTCTAGGCATCCCTGGTGGTTTGGAAGTTTTTGCTTATTTTTAGCCATTCTGTGTCTGGAATTGCAGCAGAGGCTGCCTTTGAGGCTGCACAGAGCTTTCTTACAGACATTGTCTGAGGGACATGATGAGTTAACCTGTTAAAGGGGAACTCAACCAGGAATGAAACTAAAACTGAACCTCTTCCTGGTTAGGTGAAATACGCTATTCTTTGAGATGCTGACCTTTTGAAAAGAAAAGCAGCAATACCAAAGCAAAGCTGAGAAGTCCCCAGGGAAGCAGGACATACACTCAATGGTGTGAGAGCAGCAGGTGCTAGAAAGCCCAGCGGTAAATCAGATCCTTGTTTACACCATTAGTAATGTCCAGATAGCCAGTGCACATACCTGCAACTCCTCATGTTCCTGGAATGGAGCTCAGAATGCTCACAGTGCCCTTACCCTGCCAGTCAGATCTTGGAGTTCCTGTTGCTCAAACCTCACACCTTTATCCTGAGTAAGCACTAAAGAAAACAAATTGTACAGGGTAATGTGGGGGGAAAGCCCCTTGGTAGGGATGCACGAGACAAGTCTCCTGCTCTCCAGGATGGTTCCTCCACCAGCATCATTTGTCCACACTCTGCTGTCTGAGGTGTCCTGGAGCTGCTTGACCCTCTCCTGGGGCAGAAGATGCAGCAGAGCCATCCTGCCTCAGTGACAGCCTCCCTTTGCTCTCCTCTGACACCCATGTGACTTGCTGCCCTTGCTAGTGATGGGCTGAAAAGTAACTACTCTGGGGATGGTGATGGGGTGAAATTTTCCTGTAGCTCTGCTTGAGTGTCCCAGTGTGCATGTGCATCAGTGCTGGGCTTGTGGAACCTCCCCAGGCTTAGAAGCCTGTTGCACCAACCAGTTTTAACCTCTTTAAAAGGTAAGGTTTATATTTATACATTAATATATTTATTTAAATATTCTTAATATTTACAGTGGCTGTTTCTGCTGAAAATCATATTGCGTGGACTGTGAGGAAAAGGATGAAAGACAAATACAGGCAGGTGACATTAAAGGTGAGACCTAAATAACAAAAGCAAGGGTGTCAGAATACCAGGGTATGCTGCTCCTGCTCTCTGTCTACTGCAGAAGTCTCCTAAATTCCCTTCATGGGAAACCATGCGAGTTTCCTACATGGAAAACTATCTTAATGGACAAACAGTTCAATCCTAACCTGAATTAGTTGTAAGAAAATACAAGTACATACTACCGCTACAAATAGGAACTACTTACTGTATATAGCGCCTTTAATTTGAAGATCTGAAAGTGCTTATAAATAATGAACTAACCCCCCCTGCGAGGTAGGTATTATTATCCCTATTTTACAGATGGGGAAACTGAGGCATTCGAGAGGCCAAGTGACTTGCCCAAGGTCACACGTGAGTCAGTGACAGAGCAGGGACAGAGCTCGGCTGCCCCTGTCCCTTCTGGCTCAGACTGCTGCACTGGCTTCCTCTGTGGGGATACAAATACACGAGTATTTACATATCTACCAGGGAGTGAGCGAGACACAAATGCAGCTATCCAAATAATCTGCAGAGATGTGTCAGTTAATTTCTTGTTTCTGGAAACAATTTACATCATCTCTGACCTGAGTACAAACATCTCCTTGCTCTACTTGATAGTCTTAACCCTAGAGGGTATTTGTTAACTTTTTAGTTGCTGATGATCCACACCCCTGGAAATGTTCAAGGCCAGGTTGGACAGGGCTCAGAGCAACCTGGTCTAGTGGAAGGTGTCCCTGCCCGTAGCAGGGGAGTTGGAACAAGAACTTTAAGGTCCTTTCCAACCCAAACCACTCCATGATTCCATGACCATTTGCAGGCATGATGCTTTAAAAAGGCAGTGAAAATGACACTGGGATGGGAGGTGAGAAAGAATGAAACTTCAAAAGCAAGAAACCTAAAGAAGGGCACATGGTTGAGATCTGTTATTCCAAATTCCTTGCATATGTTTACAGAATATGAAGCCCACAGAATAAAGGCCAAGTGTGTACCAGTTGGAGCACAGCTGTGCACCTTGAACCCAAGCCAAGGAAAGGTTTAACTCCTCACAGGAAAAACTCAGTGTCCCATTGGCTCCTACCCTGGTCCTTGCAGAGCCAATACAGGGGTTGTTCACTGATTTCTCTGAAGGAAAGAATAACTTTCACTAAAACATGTTTTCTTTTTGAGCAATTGAAAGGGGAAAAATGCTGGTTAAATCTCAAATACTGTGACTGCAAGTGAATTAAGCAAAGCCTGGGTTGTTTTATTTTAATCAAATGTATTTTTCAGAAGGTATTTCAGTTTCCCTCCCCTGAAGCTCCTGTTTTAGCAAAATGATAATTCACCAGCTGCTATAAAGTCTATTGCTACCAATGGGGATGCATGGACGCAATCACAGAAAATTTTGCCTTTTGGGGGACCAGTTTGACAGTTTTGCAAACTCCCGGACACATGTATTAATCACAGCCAAATCAAATACTTGTGTTAAATTAAAGGCAGCTCAGACTCACTCATAGCTGGGAGCAAGGAATGATCTGAGTCATGAACCAAACCCCAGGGGAGCCCCAGCCAAGCAGCCCCTGGTGCATCTTCCTGCTTTAGCACAACATTATTGAGGGGTTTTGCAGGCTGTTTTATCCCTTGTACCATTCCAGTGTGGCAGCTCCTTGCCCTGCCCTTTCAGGATGCAGCAGGAGAACTCAACTCACACAGTTTGTGTGGAAGGGATTTTTACATTTTTGAGGGCAGCACTGCAGAGTGAATTATGTTTCATTTTGTTGTCTGTACCTGTTAATGCACTGCTGCATTTAAGTGACGCAATGTCATCATCACCAGTAGCAGTGTACTTGTTCTCATGGAAAACTGAAGGCTTTCCACTGTCCAAGGATACAAACTCTGCCTCTGGCCCAGCCTCAAGCCCAGTTGATGTAATCTGCATAACTGTACTTGAATTGTTTTCATTCTTATTTTCTTAAACAGGAAATACAAAAAATGGCAAAAAAAGAAGAAAAATGGCCCCATGTCAAGCAGACTTCACAGACAGCAGGGTGGTTAGGTGAGGCATTGAAGGACTCAAACCCTTCCCTTCATCCCCCTGCAGCAGCTCCTGCTAATGTTCATCTTCGCAGAAATGTGCTTGGTTTGGTTTATTGAACAGTGGGGCTTTAATTGTGACCTGCTGTATTCCTTTTGGTGGGTTCTGACTGCAGCTCTCCTGCATCGATGAATTTGCCTTCTAAGACAGGAGAGTTGGATTTCCTCACAGAAGGATCAGGAAGCTGCTCCTGACCCTTGCATTTTGCATGTCTCCTTGTTTAGCACCAGTATCGGTTTGCTCAGCCTTCCATGACGGAAGAGGAGATGCAGTTTGCAAAGACAACTCTAACCCTGCAATTAGCGTGAAAGCCTGAAATCTGTTGATACAAAAATGCCTTTCACTCTGCCTTTAGCTGATGTATCTAGAGGCTTAAATATTTTGGGTTTTACACAGCCTGCTGTTAACATGACTGGTATCATTTTACTCCAGGAACACAGAAACATTTTTGAATCTCTGCTCTTAGCTGCTGATTTTTCTTGATGCCAGGGCTGGTCTGGAGCCACGGTCTCCGCTTTTGAGGTCTGTATTGAAAACTTCCTTGAGTCAGTGTGTTGGCACCTGCAGCTCTGCCCCAGGAACTGGCTGCATGGCTCACATTTCTCCCTGATGCAGGTGTGCTCCACTGGCCTCTTAGGTAAACCTGCACAGGTGCCCAAAGGAAAAACTCAACAAGGTGGTTTTCCTTCATAAAAGGAGGGAGCCAGGTTTAAAACATGGGCAAAGTGCAGCTGCAGAAGTCCCAGCATCCCTAATCCCTCTCCTCCTGACCCTTCATGCTGCTGGTAAGATCTGACCCGCTGCAATGGCAGGTGTAGATTTTCCAGCATTATGCTTTTCCAAAGACAATTCACAACCCAGTTCACACATGAGGTGATTTTTGGCAGCCACCCTTGGGAAATGCTGCAGCTCACATAACCTCTCCTGGGAACACAGCCCTGCAGGAGGGCAGGAACAAAGCCATTTCTGAGCTCCTGGTCAGGACTTGGTTCCTCCAAGAAAGCAGCTGACTAATAATTCTGAAGGGGTGGTAAGTGCCAATTATCTGTGTTTCTTAGCAACACTGGAGAAGAAAGTTCAAGTATCACATTGTTAAAAATAAAATTAAAAAAAATGCCCAAAGTAAAAATCACTGTTAATAATTGAACCATTTTGCCCTTGATGGGATTGTCTTCTCCTCCAGAGTGATGCTCCTTAGGACTAAAGTAGTGACAGTGCTAAGCCTTGTTCCAGACACTACTACAGCTGGGGAAAGAAAAGATACCACCTACTGCCACACTCCTTTTTGCTGCATGTTAGAAAAGGAGCTGCAGAGCTGTTCCCTGCTGCTGCTGCTGCACTTTAAGCTGCTCCTGCTTAGGCTGCTTTTCAGAAATGCAGCTCAGAGGCCCACGGAAGAAGATCTTGCTTAGCACTTGCCATATACCAGGAGGATGCTTTTCTTTTTCTCCCTGAAGCCTGACATCCATCAGAGACTGCAAAAAGTGAATGCAGTGGTGGAAGTAAGGTTAGGAATTGTAAAACAAGGGCAAGGCTTACAGCTGGGTTTTGGTTCAGCCTATTAGAAACTACACAGAGGTTTGTACTCCAAGCAGCCACGGCTGGTTTGGGGTCAGTTCATCTACACAGAAGTGGGCAGCAATGCCAGTGTCAGCCTAACTGGAAGGTCTTTCTGCTTCCTAAAAGGGAAATTAACTAAATAAGCAAATCATAGCATGTTCCAGCTGGATGATCAAAGGGGTCTCATATTCAATAACAATTTTCGATATTAATGTAATGACCTGAAAAAACACACGCAACCGAAAGAATCAGAAGTCATATTGCTTAAAGGAAACAAAAAAACCAGCTGTGAGTTGAAACCTTTTTTTAAAAAAAAATTTAAATGTGATTCTCAGCCTCTTGCTCACCAGCTGGTTATGTCGATGAGGCAAACTGAGCAGGACACAGAGCCAGTGGTCTGGGATAGCAGTGAAACCCGCCTGTGGTGGAATGGTGATGGGAGCACTGGAGAAATCCTTTCCTCAGCGTGCCCTTTCCATCAGCCTGTCTGAAGTCTGTGGGGTTTGGAGACTAAGACTACATCTGAAAGGATTCCCGTGGTTTACAGTGACTTTACAAATGGTGAAACCTTTAGTTTAGTATTAGTGAGTGTAGAAAAAATAAATTAAAAAATGTGCAGATGGCTATAAAATAGGCAATAAAAGTGGGTTTACACTTTTTTTCACCTGTGGACAGAAAGGAAACAGTAATGCTGACTCAGATGAGGGCAAAAAATTACCAATACTTGGCTAAGTTTTCCAGTGAGTGTTAAGATAGCTTTACTTAGAGCCGAGTAGTAACGTGATCCTCCTGTCCATCTTTCCACTGGTTTATGAACAAGTCACAGGCCTCTCCCCATGAATCAAACACATCTTCTGACGAGTCTATAAGTTTGGAATTAGAGGAACAAATACTGGAAGCACAGTGAAGGGAGCTGGTACAAACCACAGGGCATTCCTTGCTCTGTCCTGTAAGTCTTGTGTTCCCACTGTAGGCCACCTCATTGAGGTTAATTTCACTTTTGGAACAATTCTCTTCTCTCTCTCGGTCAATCTGAGAATATTTAATGTCTTTCCACATGTAGTGTGGTTGAATAATTCCATCTGAAATAGTGTACATGGGCTCTGAACTGGGTTCAGGTACATGTCCATTCATCTTGGAGAAGAGCAGACCCAGTCTCTTGAAGGATTCCTTCTTGGAGCTGGAGAGTCTCTGAACTCTGTTCCCATTTCGGACAAAGGAACGCTTACTGATCCCATTGCTTTTTGGCTTCTCTTCCACCATATCAATCCCAGACATGGTTTTAATTAGAGCAGATACATTGAAGTCCTTTTTTTTGTTGGCTACATTGAAAGACACGCTCTTGGCTCTGGATTTTTCTCCAGCACCATCCTCATTTGTTTCATCCTTCTGGGACACCTCTGTGCTGCTGGTAGAATAACTCCTCCTCTGGGGCTTTCTATTTCCTAAGAGGTCAAGAACTTCATAGCGAAAACTTGAGATGTCCTGTTTTAATTCCTAAGGCAAGAAGGGAAATGAGTTACTCTCAGCAGCTTTATCTGCCATGAATGAATGATCACGTTCCCTCGGGAGAGCTGTTCAGTTGTGCCAATGGCTGATGTCGAATCACACAAGAACACCACGTACATACTCAGCCATACACAAACAGGAATGTCTCAGTAATCCTGGGAACTGGAGACCTCACAAGGGCTTTGTCTCCAAAGGCTGGGGGACTGGCCCTATTGATCAACCCCCTCTGCCCCCCCCTCACTTCCCCCAAAAAGTCAGATAAGTTACAGAAGAGGGAAAAGTGCTGAAATGTAGAAATATGGCAGGAATCCTGTTTAGCTGATAGGCCAAACTTGCATTTTGTTGATGAGTGTTCTTAATATTCATTAACCTCAATTCAATCTTTGGCTCTGTCTGCATTAGGATTAGAAATATGATGTTGACACAAATCACATACTTCATTCCTACCCTTTTCTAACACTTTTGTCTACATAACATATTGCAGATTAAAAACTGGGAGGTAATCATATGAGAAGACAGTAATATTCTCTGCTCAAAAAAACCCCACATGCCCATTCAACACATTACAAATCATCTTAACAATTTAGTGCAAGTGGCTATTTGAATTAATACAATTATTGAGAAATAATAAATTACCTTGAAATTTTCTTCAGTTAAACCTTCATTGGTTTTGGAAGTTCTTATCATTGCTGCGACATATCTTTTCACAAGATTTCTTATCACTTCCTGGAATAGGAAACAATCCAAGTGATTCAACTGTTGGCTTGGCCCAAACTGTTCTTACTGTGTTTCCCTGAGCTCTTACAAACAGCAGCTGTCCTGACTTTGCTGGCTAAAACCAAAATCACTCACCTTTAGAAACAGAATGCTCCCTTTTAAACAGAGCAAACCTTGGGAAAGGTTAATACACATCTTGGATGCTCAGTCATTAACTATAAGTTAAGCAGGTATTTTGTACTGGGGTTTGTATATGTAAAAATTGTTAAGAAAACATTCTTGGTGTTCTTTGATGTGCTCAAGCCATTTAATATCAGCTGCTGAAAATTTTTGTGATTACCAATCTCACATGTATATCGTGACAGGCTAACTTTGGCATTTGAAGATGTTTATGAAGTATTTGAGAGCCAAGGAGGATATGGTAGCAGCAAATAATGTGAAGAGCAGCCAGGACCCCATGGTGCAATGGGCATTCACCTGAGACCACATCTGGCAGCTGCCTCGGTGTTCCCTAAAGGCAGGTCAGAAACTCCATTCAAGGCGCCTGCAGTGTCTGTGGGCAGCACTGCAAAGACTGAATCACACCCTTGGTGACTTCTCCGAGGGCTCTCACTGCCCTGTGTTCCCTGGGCTGTTTGCTACACTCCACATTTTTGGTTGGGTGCTCCATTTTGCCCTGTTCATGCACCTCCCCTATGGCTTTACCGAGGCAAACTGGTACTTTGAGCTTGTACATGCACCTATTACAGCCAACAGACACCAAGGCTCTCTGTGTATGTTCCATGTGCAAACCTGCCCTTCATTTCCCCCACTCCCTAAACAGGGATAACAAGTGTGAGCAGCACCAAGCATGAAGATGGTTTTGCTGGGAGGTTTTTATGACATCCCACTGTTGCTACCCGTAAGCTGTGCTGTGAAGTCAGAAAGCACCATATGTCCATTGTCAGAGGTGACTAATTATGTTAACCATCAACTTCAGATAAAAGTACTCTTCAAAAGGCAGGAGATGTCTTAAGTAAGACAAATTACTAATGTCTTTTGGCAGTAGAGCTAATGTACCACCTAACATCCTGGAGAATTTTTTTCCTTCCAGCATGCTGGCATAATACATCCCACTGAATTCAAGGATTGAAGCTGGTGTTTTTAATAAAATGTCACCCATTTGTAGATTGACTTTAATGAGTCCTTGATGACAGGCAGGCTGCAAATTAACAAAACCAGCAAGATTCAACAAAGGAACCATTCCTCTTTCCTGAGCCATCCAAAACCAAAGAACATCCCAACCACTGTTTGAGTTAGGGATGCTTTACAAAAAAGAGCATGGGAGGAACAATTCAAGAGTGTAAAAATGCTGCAGAAACAGTTTTAATTGGAATGGCACAACAGCCTGCTGGCAACAGGGATGTCACCTTCACTTCAGCAGCCAGACTGATACTTGCTAAGTTTTTCACTGCTCCAGAAGGGGGTGAAAGGCAAGGAGAGATTTACTGAACCATCCACCTCCAGTGAGGAAACATTTTAATCCATGATAAGCAAAATCCTCTTAGAGGACCTACACTTATCAAAATACATTCTAGAAGCAAGCAAGAATTGAGTATTAGAAAATGAGCAGGAAAAAAGAAACAGCAAGAAAACTGTATGTGCTCAAGAGTTTACCTGGTAATGTTGATTCTGAATCAGGTTGTCAGCGTGTCGTTCCTGGAAAGAGAAAGGCACAGGTGTGTTACTTGTTTGGTCCTGTCTTTAGAGCTCCTGAGGACTCTTTTCAAGTTATGATCCAGCAACTATCTGCTGCCCCAGCAGAGCAGTGGTCCTCGTGGTCCTGAACATGCACAACACCCTCAAAAAGTGAAGTACAAACTCATGAGCTCCTTACTGTGAATGTTTTGAGGTTTTCATGCCTCTTCTGTTCGTTGTCAGAGTCATCCCCTGGGCACAACTGGTTGTGGATCCACTTGCAAAGGTACCAGACTGACTTAGGACTGGGGACAATGTTAAAAGGAGGAGGCAGAGTTGCACCTTCATCGAAGTAACTCATCCAGAGCTTCGTCCGTGCAAACTTCCATTCAATATCCGCATGGTCCTATGAGAGAAGGAAAGAGACCTTCAACAGCTTCAGGCAGATTTTCCTGGAGTGACTACCCATGGTTGAGGAGGTGACACGTGAGCAATAAAGGATTTCTCCAGCTACAGGCAAAGCAGTATCATCTCTTCCATCTCCATTGCTGGCAGTGTGCTTAAAAAACTGGTGTGAAATGTAGCTGGAGTGTAAAAATACCAACCACTGAGAAAAGAGAGGACAGCAATACCCAGCAAAGAGAATTTCAACTGCTGATGCCCATCCTTGCCCTTAAGGGGCTGGTTGTGCCTATTAGTTCACCAATACAAGAAGCACAAACACACATTTCTTAGTTTGCTTTTTGCTAGCACTTTTATTATCACAAACCATTGTTTTTCATGTCTAAATCCAATGAACTCTCATATTCTTCCCTGGAAAAAGATCTTTCATAATGTGTGTTTTTTATAGCATCCATTAGTTCAGCTCTTACAAGGAAGTGACACGTTTTATGTGTGCCATATTTTACGTCTTGCCTCTGCATTATCCTTCCAGAAACCAGGAGGCATTTTACTCTTAGGTTTTTTACATTATCACCATGATAGCTCGCTTGCTCTAGTGCTTTTCATCCCAAGAAAGTGAAGGTGGGAAGTTAATAGCATCATTTTAGAGCAGCACTGAGAGGCACAGAATCCATACAGTCCGCAGGAAAGGAATAATGAGTTACTGATCTTACAGACTTCAGACTGGTGCTCTCCAAATCAAGCTATCTGCAATCTAGTCCATGGAGCCAAGGGGCTGTTTTGCCCTTTTACCCCACTAACAAACTGCATATTCCCTCCAACATCAGGGCAGAGGCAGCTCCCTACAGCTGGGACTCAGAGAGACGCTGCAGCGATTCAAAATAGGTCTCATGCTGGTTTGTGCTGCTTTACAGTTAAAAAATTGCTGGGTTTGTGTGTTCTGCAACAATTCTGACATTAAAGAGGAAAGGAAATAACTTGAAGCCTTCAAGCCAAGCAGTGCTGAACACAGCTTACAGTAGTACACTGAATTGAAATGGTATGTGTTGTTACCACTGCAGAGTACAGTGCTTAGCTGAGGGTTGTAAGATTTGGGCTGTTTGGTATTTACGTGAACAGTGTCTGACACGAGACTAAACCAAAGCCATGATGATTCAGACTAAGTAACAGCGCAAGGTGGGAGAAAAGGACAATGCAAGATTTCAATTTTCCAAGATTTCAACAAGGATGGAACAAGCAGCTTGTTGAGTGAGGGATGCTAGGCTGCAGCTCTCGAAGGCAAGCAGGGAAGTGTAGGACGGGGAATTTAATAAAATATGGCTGAACATCATGCCCACAAAATTACTACACTGGCTTTCTGGCTATGCTCCAGCACTCTGACATGGGTAAAATATGCTCACATTTGGACAGTGAGGTGCAGTGGAACTCCATTTTAGTAGTGCATTCGAATTATGAGCAGCTCTCAGTTTAAGATGTCTCAGCGGCCCAGGAGCACATTAATCTCTGCAGATGGTCTGATTCAGCCCAGAACACTCCTGTCCCCTGCCAGCTTAACAAAAGGGCTCTTTGCAGACCATAGGTAGACTCAGAGGTGCAGTCTGACATACCCCCTTTTCCTCATATGAAAAAAACCCAACTCCTGCTCATGTTTTCCTCATTTGTCTCTACCTGGAGGCTGCAGCCAGGTCTGCAGAGGGTGGGGAGAGCAGGACAAGCTGGTGCCACTCAGCTGCTGTTCCTCCTTCCCAGAGTCTGGGTTAGGGACAACCAGCCCATAGCTCTGCTTAGGAACTGCTCAAGGTTAAAGGCAGAGCTGCCCCAGTCTCTTCCAGAACCATGGCTGGATGCTCCCTGCTCAGACCTAAAGGGTCCCTCATGCCCATCTTTCTGCCTGAACATTTCCTGGTCAGGGCCACCTCAGAGGTGGGAGATCAAATCCTTCTTAGAGAACACGCCTGGGCTGCAGCTTTCTGTGCTCCATTTGGATATAGGGTCACAGAATCATGTAGGATGGAAAAGCCCTCTAGAATCACCAAGTCCAACCATTCCCTCGGCACTGCCAAGCCCACCACTAATTCATGTCCTCAAATGCCACATCCACACATCTTTTAAATACCTCCAGGGATGAGGACTCCACCACTGCCCTGGACAGCCTGTGCCAGGGCTGCACAACTATTTTGGTGAAGAAATTCTTCCTGATACCCAACCTCAACCTCCCCTGCTCCCTACCAGGAACAACCCAGTGGGGACTGCATGTTGGAAGACTGACACAAGAGGTTTGTTGCCGGTTCAGGTATCTAAAGCGTCTGGGGGGGAACAGCTCCATGGGACCAGTGCTGAGTTACAGAGCCCTGATGTGAGCAAGCAGGGACTACAAACACCCAGCAGCACTGACAGCACTATCTAGGGAAGAAGTTAGGGAGTTCAGGGCAAGGCAGCAACTGAAGGAGAGTGCAAAGACTGTGATGATGGATAGAGACATATATTTTAACTTCTTTGTCAATACAGAAGTAGGTGTGAATTCAGAAGGGAGGAGGTAGTTTGGAGGAGGTCTTAAATCCACTCTTCCCTTCTACAAAGGTCTGTCAAAGGCCCAGGATTAGTCGTGGGGTGGCATCAGTTGTGGTGATTTGGCAGCAATTTCCTTCAGCACATTATAAAAGGGAATGTCCTGGGGAAGATTAATTTGGTAGTGGATGCTGGATGCTGTTTGAAGAGTAAAGCAAACCTCTAGCTTGGGGACTGCAAATTTGATCCTGGGAAAGGAAGGAAGAAAAGGGCTAAAAAAGCTTTTTTGCACAGGGTGTTTCCTTTCTGTTTATACATTTTAAAATAGTTGAAGGGGACACTTCATCCCTGGAAGTGTTCAAGGCCAGGTTGGATGGGGCTTGGAGCAACCTGATCTAGGGGAAAGCGTCCCTGCCCATGGCATGTTAGAACAAGATGACTTCTAAGATCCCTTTCAACCAAAAGCATTCTGTGATTCTGTGACTACATGGACTTTACTAGGGGCTGAGTGTTTTGCAACTTAGCAGAGTTTCCCCTTGGGGAAGTTTTGGGGCTGGTCTGAACAAACTCCTCTTGATCTGTCTGTAGTGAGGTTGGTAGATGTTGGCTTCAACTCCACCTGTATTCCTTCTTTTGCTGTCTCAGTCAACAAGTGTACTATAACCTCTCTTAAAAGACAGACCAGACCCTCTGTACAAAGTTCTAAGTATCTTTTCTTTCATTCTTTGCTCTTTGCTATCAATTCCCCAGCGTTTACAAGCTCAGCCTGTCTCAATTATTCACCTTGATGTTTTGCACACTTGAGCAAATCAGATGAGAGCTCCTGGCAGCAGTTTTGTGTTGGAAATATACAGCAAAGAAACACTTCAGTTTTACTGAGAACGTTTTTGTGTGCCAGGAAAAAAACATTTTCTTGGTTAGAGCTCTCTTTAGTGCAGCAAGCAGCAAAATCTGCACACAAAACTACAGTTCCCCTAACTCTCCTCTGTGCTGAGCACCAAGAGGACCATGATTCAGCATCCATCCCATTCCTAATTCAAACCTGAAGCACTCAGGAGTTACAGCCAGGACATCAGTCATTGCACTGGCTGTGAGTGTGGCCACACCAGATGTGCTCCAGGTTTGGGGTGTCTCCCCAGTGACTACCTGAATTTGAGCAGTGGGGACAGGATCCTCACAGACCTGGGCTGTCTCACAGTGTTTTTAGAGGATAACTTTTTGGTAACATTTATAATAAAGAGGAGCATCCAAGTAGCTTTGCAACTGTGACCTTGTTGCTTTAGAAATTTTAATCCAAGTTTGGGTTTCAGTGTCCTCTCCTGTCACTCCTGCCCTTGTTCTTGTCGTCATTCTCTTTCAAGCACTGTTAAGCATTTCAGCTATCAAACACTCTACTGAAGAGGGTGAGCCCTCAAACTCAAAGAAGACATGAACTTGAAGAAACCAGCACTTGGCTTCGCTGCGAGAAAAGAATGGTCTCACTTCCTATCACAACGTGAAAGTGTCATCCTGGCCACATAATCCTCTCTGCCATTTGAAGTGAGAATTAATCTCCCACAAAGATTTCCCCGTGGGGTCACTGAAGCCATCTTACTGTAGCAGTTGCAAGTATTTTCTAACTCAGACAAAGTGATGTGCCGGATTTTAAATGATTACCTGCTACACTAATTACGCAGGATAATGCAAGCATTAATTTCCATCTTTATCTCCATGCAGAAAATGTGCTGTTTACAGTTTGTGAGATGTTCTCCATAAAGATTTCCATCACCCTCTCCTTGTTGGGCAATACAGTTTAGATCCTCTTTGTCAAGTAACAGCCAGCTTTCCAGTGGGTCCTGAGACCCAGCAGTGAGAGATGCTGTCAGCTCTCTGTATGAGGTGGTTTAACACTGCCACAGCCTTTGGGTCCCTCAACCTCTTCATGACTTCAGTATTTCAGTTCCCCTGTCGCTGGGAAGCCTCTGGCAAACTGGGACAAGGCAGCCCAATATCCTGACTCTTGAGTTGGCATCCCTGGAAGCGCTGGGATAGCCCTGAATTTCAGCTAGCTCTGGGCTGCCAGGCTGAAATGGATTCTGGCAGCTCCCTGAACTCTGGCACTCTGTGGTTTTCTCTGCATCAGGCTGGTGCAGAGCCTCAGCTCAAAACTGTGGGGTTAGATTAAATATTAGGAAGAAGCACATCCCTGTGAGGGTGGGCAGGCCCTGGCACAGGTTGGGCAGAGAAGCTGTGGCTGCCCCATCCCTGAAAGTGTCCAAGGCCAGGTTGGACAGGGCTTGGAGCAACCTGGTCTAATGGAAGCTGTCCTTGCCTGTGGCAGAGGGGTTGAACTAGATGATGTTTAAGGTCCCTTCCAACCCAAACCATTCTGTGAAACCTAATGCTGAGACGATGGTAACGCTTGGCATGCTGAGGAATAATGTATAAAGATCTCTGGTGTTGTTCTAGCTGGCACGAAAAGGGCTGCCTGTGTCTTTCCTGTGTTTTATTACACAACAGTCAGTGGGCTAAGCTGGAAATCTGCTGCTGCCTGTCAGATGCAGATCTAGATGGCTGTGACAATGCCCTCAGGACCAGGCTGTCTGGCTGTGGCTCAGTGACTTTGAAGGAGGGATGGGGAGCTTTCCAGTTGTGCTGGGAATGCTGGCAGAAGCTGGTGTGATTTCTGCAGCATGACTGCTCTCTGCTCCTGTCCTGTCTCAGGAAAAGCCACTGGCAGCCCCACAGCATTAGGATGTACCCAAGCTGTAGTACTTTCCTCTAGGAAGGAGGGAGCAGATGTAACATTCACCTTGCAAGCTACTAAGTAAGGGAAGCTGGTGGCCTGAGAGGCACAGGAACTTCAAAGGTGCTTTCTCTGTTGTGTAATTAGCTGTGCTGTAAAGTGTAAGAGAAGTCATTAGAGTTTATTTAATATATTTCTCTCTCGTGTGTCTCTTTACTGTTCTTTTCTAGACCCAGAGCAGGAAGCAGCACAGAAAATATCAAGCAGGCTAGCACAAGAAAGATGGCCTTGTGTGTCTTGAACAGAAAGCGTTGCAGAAAGAGGGTCAGGAGAAAGTGAATCTTCACTGCACCTGACACAGACAAGTCTTGTGCAATTTCAAAGACGTTAATTTTGCAATACGTGTTGGACAAACTGGTAATAATATCAGCAGAGCTTGGGAGTTTTGTGACAAGCTCAGAGGAGCAAGCAGCAAAAATCCAAGGAGGCTATTTGACTTAAATGATGCTTAACAATTCTCAAAGAAAAATATGTCACAGAAAGAAAAAGTCTATGAGAAAATCAGAGAGCTACAAAGGCAATTAATGCATAGGTAATTCAGCTGTAGCTGGCAACAAATGACTTTGCTTTCAAAGCTGGAGATGACATACTGAATGGTAAGAACTTAATAGGATCAATCTCAAAAATCATAAAAGGAAATGACTAACGGAGGACAATCTAGAATTAGAAAAAGCAATTACAACAGTTAGCAAATGACACAGCCAGAGAAGAGATGAAAGTACCAACCAGCACAAAATGACAGGCTGCACTGGACAAAGCAAAGTCCTGAGCAGCAGCAAGAAGGGCAGCTGCAGTGGCCCCACGCCAGCCACACACAGCTCTGAGGAGGAGCTGTGGCAATGCTCTGCAGACAAGAAGCCCAGGGCAGAGGCAAACCAGCATGTGACAAGCAAAGGAGTGCTGGTATGTGGGGGAAAACATGCCTGGAGCACCCCATGCAGCAGCAGGCAAGGCAGGCAGGTGGAAAGGGAGAGCAGCTCTGGGGGCAGGAGCTCAAAGAGGGATGCAGGGAGCTTTTGGCTCCAGCACAGAAAAAGAAAGGGATGTCCATGAAGCATAGGCAGGTCCTGAAGAAATAAATATTTATTTATTTATGATAAACTGAATTCTTAGACCAGGATAGAGGTAAAGACCTGAATTCAGACAAGAGCTATCCTTGTCTGGCAGAAGGCAGCAAGGTTCTTAGGTGAGGAAAGCAAACACAGCATAAGGGAGAAAAAACCCACAAATCTAAATTTTTACATGGCAGATAAGCCACCATCAGGACTGTGAGCCTTAAAAACTTGAAAGCTGGGGGAAGATCCCACTCATGGCAGAGCCCATGAAAGAACACGCTGTAATGAGGGAAGTTAGGAAAAGTGTCCTTAATTTGGCACTTAGGAGAGTCAACAAGACATACAGCACAGCAACTGCGTTTTATTATAAGATGGACAAAGGACTCCATCTCTTGAGCACAGCCAAAGAGGCTCAGAAATTATGGAAATTATGGTCTGTGGTTGCAATGGGAAAGAAAACCACCAGTGACTTGGGCATTCCCTCCTGAGTGACAGCACAGCAGACTTGCCAGATGGGCTGTGGCACTGGCCATGTCTGCCCAGAACAGGCCTCCACCCTGTGAAGGAGTTGGCTGATTCCCCCAGCCCTTCAGTTTGTTTGTACTTGGAAAATGCATGCTTTAGCATCTCTGCTATTTATATTTCCCATGTGCAGAATATATCATAGTTGAAGTTTTTATTATAGCAGTGCACCGCATTCCACAATGTATTTTGGGTTTATATATATATATATAAATATATAAAAATTACATTTCATCTCCCACCAGTATCTTGGGTGGAAACAATGACAGCTAATGAGAAGACCATGGAATATTGGAGAAAACATAGAGAACTGGGGGTTGTGCTGGTTTTAGTGCAGTCAAATTATGTGAACTGACACCTTTTTGTTTCTGCAGTCATATTCTAGTAAAGTTCAGTTTTTATTTTAATAGTCAAATAAATTGAAGCAGTAGGAAGGTCATGCAGGCAAATAGTTCTCTAAAAAGCCTGAGGAGGAAGAAACACTGAGAAAGATATTACCAAGGCTTTGTTCTTGCTGCTGTCCATTCTCTGTCCTTTAACACTGCCTGATAAGAGCCTCTTTTCATGCTGAAGGTCAGAGAGATAAGGGGCATCTGTGCTGACAATGTTAACTACCTCCAGCCAGGTCAAAATCAAGTAATTCACCCATGTCCCTAGAGAAATGGTGGGCTAAGAAGGCATGGATAACCCAAAGTGCTTGAATGCTGATGCCAGTACCGTGAAACAAAAATTTATCCTCATTTCTACTTGGACCACTTCCAGAATATTATCTTTTGATTTTTTTTCTGCCAGTCGGTGTGGGATTTGACTTCCAAGGAAGAAAAAATGTCTTGAAATTTACTGCTGGACTGGTGGGAGCCAAATATAAAGGAGAATGACGTACTTCCCTGTCAGAGCTCCCTTTCCTCTCCCTCAAGGACTCTTCCCTGGTGTGTGAGGACACACTGCAGGCAGGATGGAGCTGAGTCACTGGGCTGTGCTGGTGGTGGCTGGTTGGCATCACCAGCACTTCTGCTGTGGTGACTTTTGGCTGGAACAGCCTAGTGCAGGGGACTGACTGGTCTTGGCTCTGTGTCAGGTGATCTTTAAAGGTCCTTTTCAACCCAAACAACTCTATGAGTCTATAAACTTATCATTGCCAAAGTTATCACATACATATTACGCTGGTGATATTGCTGGGCTTAAGAAAGCACCTGTCCCTCTCTGAGCAATCAGTGGTCCTAACTAAAGCTCAGGAATCAAGCTCAATTCTCAGCCTTCTGGCTTTAGGGTGCTCAATCATGTCAGTCCAGGACATCTACCAGGCCACATAATGCTGGAGGATGGGAATCTTGGCACAGCTGGATTCTCTCCTAGATGAATCAGGACACAGCTTTATCAAACTTGCCCTGAAAGGAAGGAGCATTACAAAATTTACCACCTTTCACTCCACTTGGTTTGACTTTCCCTCCTCAAGCTGAGCAGCTGCAGATAGATTTCAAAGGAAAAGGACACTCCACCATGTTTGTTTAAAGCCAGGGGGAGACCCTAAAAGCCAGCAGGTGAGTCATGTTGTCTTGGTGAAGACCAGAGCAAAATGCAGTGAAGCTGGGCTGAAACAGCCCTTGGGTTTTGGAGGTGCAAGGTTTCACCTCACTGTCAAAGTCAGCTGGGAGCCAAGGTTGGTGTTGTTTGAGTCCCACTCCCTGCTCCCTGCAGGGCCATGATTGTACCTAACTCTGTACATGTATTCAGGCATCAAATGCTTTAGTGGTTTGCTCTTTTATGACTGGTCATAAACTGCCTTTCCTCAGTGAAGGAGTGGAGCTGGATTACGTGTTTTACTGAGCCTGTAAAGGTCACAGCAGCAGAGGGAGAATTTGGTTCCCAACACCTCTGGAAGTCAGCCTACTAGCACAATCACTTAAATGCAGTCCCGGAGCTTAGCTGCCAAAAATTGAAAAATTGCTCCAAAATGAAAAAATCCTATGTCCTGATCATTTAAATACATCCTTGAGCCAAAAGAAAGGGATGGATTATAAATGTATGAGATCACTCAAGTCTCAAAATGAACCTTGAGCTGGTCCAATAGCACTGGCTCAGGAGAGAAGCCCCTGATTCCTCCCCAGAAACAACAAGGGTTGTAGCTGAAGGGCTGCAGAGGATGGGACCAGCAAACAGAAACACAGATGAGCAGCCACAGTACCCAGGTTATTAGACAACTCCCCATTTAATTCGATGGAGTTGTGCAGATCCTGTTCCCCTGTATCACCAGCATCCATTTACTTGCCTGACTGCAGCATGTTGAAAAGGAAATCTGTGAAGCACTGGCATCTAAAAAGTCTTATTTCAGAGAATTCTTAATAATACAGCTGTTCCCATAGCTCCACATCAGGGGAAAGCCCTCCCCAATAAATCCCTTTTAGTTTTTCACTGCTCTTTCCTCAGTAACATTCTTCCTTCATCTTTCACTTTTTCTCTTTTGCCTTTCTAACAAGAGTCCCCTCTATGCAGAAGCACAAGATAATGCTAATTGAGCTTGTCAGGCCTAAATAAAAGATGGGATAATGCAGGGGCTGCAACCTATGTGGTTCCATCTGGATACTTCAACTTCTATCATGCAGTGAGAGCCAACCTTGCTGAGCTGCTTCACACGTAATGGGCAGAGACTTATTGACCTGTCAGGCAGGGCACTGGTGTGTTAACCACACCAAAAAAATCCCAGAACCCTATAAATGCCAACAAATTCCCTGTAATACCTTAACTCAGCCAGAGGTCACCTACAGATTGCACACTCATCTTGTTTTTTACTCAAATATAATGATTCTGCTCTGAATAAGCCCCAGAGTGGTTGGTTGTGGTGGTACATGGGGTCACATAAACATCTGGGGTTTCAAAGATTAAAAGCAACAGAAAGGATTAACCTCCTGATCCTGCTGACAATCCTTTTATGAGCAGCGGTTGCAGAATTGGGCCCTAGG
This sequence comes from Margarornis squamiger, assembly GCA_035222235.1. Classification (NCBI taxonomy): domain Eukaryota; kingdom Metazoa; phylum Chordata; class Aves; order Passeriformes; family Furnariidae; genus Margarornis; species Margarornis squamiger. The sequence goes on from JAWWTY010000138.1 coordinate 17,263,991, forward strand.
ATGGAGAATTAGCTTTGTCTGGTCTAACAACAGAAGAAAGATGCAGCATGTGAAGCCAGAGCACATCGAGTGCCTCTATTTAGAGGCTCTGCAAACACCAGATGAATATTAACAACTTGATTCAAGTCCATGGGTTATATGTAATTAGGCCAAAGCTAGCAAAAAGACAAACAGTTCTACACCTTCAAATGAATACTTCAGCTTGCTAACAAAAAGCAATTAAGCTGCCTGGCAGTCTGGAGCAAGGCTCCAGGGCTAATTTCACAACAGGCCTCTCACTGTATGGTAGCATCCCAACACACCACTGCTGCAACCTATTTCCCTTCACTTCCTAATAAAAATCTGCTGGAGTCCCCCCCCATCCAGTCATGAGCACCAGAGAGAGCAGCCAGCCCTGGGAATCAATCCCACTCCTCTAAAGGTGTGCCACAGCTACCCAAGAGGGAACTGGAAAGCAGGGGTCCAGCATTTCTTCACATGGATGGTATTCCATGGGGAAATGTAACAGAAATCACAGAAGCATGGAATGGTTTGGGTTGGAAGGGACCTTCAAGACCACTTCATTCCAGCCTCCTGCCATGGGCAGGGACACCTTCCACTATCCCAGGGTGCTCCAAGCCCTGTCCAGCCTGGCCTTGGACACTTCCAGGGATCCAGGGGCAGCTACAGCTTCTCTGGGCACCCTGTGCCAGAGCCTGCCCACCCTCCCAGGGATGTGCTCCTTCCTAATATTTAATCTCAACCTCCCCTCCTTCAGTTTAAAGCCATTCCCCCTCATCCTGCCCAAGTGTTACCAAAGGCACCAAGTAAGTGCAGGGGAATTTGCCATTTCAATTAATTATTGTTGATTACACAGATGAGTTTTAGGAGCACAGTAATTGAGATCTGGGCAATTACAGAGTGAAGAAAAGGTCTGAGCGTGTTACCTGCACGATGACCACAGGGTCTGCATGTGCACAGTGACTAGCAGATGTACATGTTGGTCAGCAGGAGGCTCTGAGGGCCAAAGTGATATTTCACTCAGCTGGTAAACCAATGAAGAGCCACTTAATCCTCTTTCTAGAACCTAGTTTTTTTGCTGCACTTCAAGAGATATTAATCCCAGCTTGCATTGGCAACATAACACCAGCATAATTTAATTTCCTGCTGTATGGCAGAGTTAAAAAATCAACATCTCAACTTCTAAGACATTCTAATTAATGGTTCTGAAGCGGGGCTGGTGAGATGAACACTTCCTGAGGCTTTAAAATAGATTAGATTTGAGCCCAGAGTTAGGAGCTGGCCTTCCCTCTACAGGGGGACAACCTGCCACCCCAAACCCTGCCACGTACAGGGACTGGCCAGCTGTGTATCTCGGTTACTGATTCATAAAATTCCTCCTTAGCAAAACCACCAAGTAATAACTGTGCAAGTCGTGCAAGCAGAGGAGGTGCAACATTTTTTTGACAGTCCTAAGAGTCACAAATCACAGTGGGCGAGAGGATTTCTGCTGGCACTGTGAATTAAACTGGGTAGCAATTACTGCCACGGTGCTGAGGGAGTTCACCTGCTGCAGAAAACCAGAGGAATTTGTGTGCTTTGTGGATGAAAAAAAGTTGGAAGCTACTACATAGGGGAAATCCGAAGTTATCTTTGAAACAAGATAATAGGGAGCTGAAAAATCTTTATCTTCCTCTGTGCCTTAACTTTTAAGCTCTCTACTCTGCAAAAATCAAGCAAATTTCATGTCCAACATCCCTACACTTACAGTTAAGGTTTCACTTATTTTTAGCTGCACATACCATTTATATTTACTGTACAGCTTTTGTTCTGCTATGCAAAACATTTCTCATTTGCACACTTGTCCTTCACTATATGTGCTAATCCACTCTATTTCATTCTGTCATTTAAATCTGCACCCTGAGTTTGGTGTCTGATTCCTCCAACCCAGATACTGGCAGCTAAGTTCCAATTTGGTCATACACTACTCACAGAAATACATGTAAAAGTTTGGTTTCTCTAAAAAGACTGCTGTCTTTTGCAGTAACAGCTGTCTGAGATGAACTAGCTTGAAGAACAGACATGCAAACCAAGAGGAGGATACACAACACAATATACAAAACAATTTCCTAACTGAATACTCGCTGCTAGAGTGAAGTCATTATTCTATCATCACAGATGCACACTGTATTACACACTAGAGGCTATAACACCTTCACACACAGGAGTTAGAGGTAATTTTTCTCAGACTCAGATTCACTTTGGTGTGATGTAATCCCCAGGGTATTAAGCACTGTTGTACATTCCTAAAACATCTGAAAGCTGCAAGTGTTTGCGTCTCTCTTTAACGTGTCGGTGGGATGCCTAGTGCTGCAGTGCCATTGTGCACCACTGATCACTCCAACTCACCTGGATCTCTGTTACCAGCTCACAGCCCTGGGGTTTTCCTCCTGCACACGGGTCTTAGTTGCTGTTCTTCCATCAATATTGCTCCTGTGGCTGCAGTCAGAGCTGCTGGTACAGTTCCAGTGACTAATTCCTGCATGACTTCCCAGAATACCATGGATGTATCCGTAAGGAGCACGCTTTCAGAAAATATGCATGGCTTGCTAGTTCCCTGCAGCATGTGCCTGCACCTGAGGACCCCAGGATGGCCAAAACACACCTGCACCTCCAGTAACACCCACTAAAGTATTGTTTTGAAAAAGTTACAAACTGGTAAACTTCAGATGCAGCCGAGTGGCACTCTGATGAGAAACAGCCCATCACATAAAGTGTCCTCATCACCCACAGAGTTACTTTCTGCCACTCAAACATGGTGGAGCCACCTGGCTCCTCTCACATTGTTCCACCGTCCTCTTGCTGTGACACAGTCCTCTTCACAGGGTGATGGTATTTCTGTCACGTCTGGGAGGGAATTGAGATGAGGGACCTGGCAGTGCATAACATCCCACTGCATTCTGTTCTGCTTGTAGAATACATTTCGATCTTCCCATATTGAAGCAGTGCAAAGCACTTGGAAATTTTGGGGTGCATTTGGGTTTTGTTTGCTTTGTCGATGAAAGATAGTGTCTACCATAAGCAGCTCTTGACAATGGTTTGGAAAAGAGAAAAATGGGCTGTATCAAAATAATCAATATTGAAACTGCTTCAGGGTACTTCTAGAAGTACATATTTATTGAAGTCTCAAATAGCTTCTGAAAAAACCCAACAAAATTATGGTAGAAAAATTCTTCTGAGTCAAGAATCACTCAAAGATGTGCAGAGGTTTTACTCTTTGCTTGCCTTGCTCTGCCTTCCACAGACACCTGTGGTTTCATGCTGTGTGCCTGCAGTGCCTCATTAAGTGCCAAGCCTAAACCCCCGAACTGGGGAGCACAACAAAGGGCCAAGGAAGAGCAACTCAGATTCTCCCTTCTCAAACCTCATAGCAGCAATTCATGTATATGTGAGCCAGTGGAGAAAAGCTAACCTGAAGAATATCTGCTGCAAATGCCTTAGTGTATTTGACCCTGGAAAAAAGGAGGGAGAAAGCCTGTTTGCATTGCAGCAGTGCCACTGGCTCATTAGCAGGCGGTATTAATGAGGGTGTCCTCACCACTCCACTGCAGGGAAATCAGCAAGCAGAGAGGCACTCTCAGCTCATCCCCCACGTCTAGAGCTTGTTTTATTTCCCTGCAGAATGCTACACGTGGCACAAGTCTTCCTCCTGATGCACTGGAGGAGGAGACCTCCACCCTACCCCAAGGACTTCTTCCCCTCCTCCCTCCCTGGAATCTGTCACTCCAAGCCTATTCAATGGAATATAAATACCAGGAGGAAGAAATGCCCAGTCTAGCAACCAGTCTGCTGTGATTTAGAAAGGGGTGACCATCCTTACAGGAGCTTAAAAAAACTACCCTCATTTTTAAACTACTAACATTTATTAACTCCTTCTTTTCTTCAGGGAGGAGATTAATTGATGTTTGCCCTTAGAAGACACATGAAGAAAATTTGTCCCCGAGAGAACACATGCAGAACTTTAGCTTCGAAAACCAAGCCGCACGCACTGCATGAGGAGAGATTGGAAGTGACCGCCTCTTGCCTTCCCAGGAAATGTCACTGCTCTCAGTAGCAAGTGCAGTGTGACAGCTGAAGTGAGGAGGAAGAATCCTGTCGCATTTTCACCATCATTCTGCCGAGCTCATGCTGCACCCTGAACTGTGCATTATGCCTCGGTTATCTGGTGAGTTCAGTGCTCTATCCCCAGGTCTCCCATGTGCAGACTCTGATGGAGCAAGTCACTGCTCCCAGCTGCTCCATATTCAAAACCATCAATACAACTGCCCTCTCCGGACCAATCCCTTCAGTTAATCGCTATGATGGGGCTCTCTAATTCATGTGGAGTTGTTTGTAACGTGTCATTGCATCACTCGAATTATTCAGGGAAGAGAATGATGAGTGGTTTGTATCCCAGTGAATAGCAAATACTGCTATTCTTACGCCAGTTTTAGGCTTGGGCTTTGTCTTAGTGACAAGCCTATTTGATGACAATAAAGGAAGGGGAATGGGAGAAAATGGCCAAGGAGAGAATCTTTGTTTTCTGTCCCTCATCTCAGTCTCCCTGGAATGTGAGGAGTGGCACTGAACAAAGAGAAAGCACTTCAAGCATTGAAACAGACTGATAAAGCAGCAGATGCCTTTGTGATAAAGTGCTTTTCTGCTCATCTGGAAGGTCCAGTTTTTCTCATACTTTTTACCGTGATAAAGATCAGATGTCCAAAAGTATCACCGGTTTGATGGGTCTGTGCTAACTGAACTAATTTGAGTAAGTGAATTTAGGAGCCACTTGAATCAGCAGATAACCAACAACAGCTGTGGAACCTGTTCAAGCAAACAACTCAATACTCCACTCTGTGTGCTTTGGCCAGGAAAGAAGCTCCACCTACACATTTCCCGGAGACTTGTCCGAGAATTTGGGAACGGAAACAGCAGGAGAGCTGGTGCTGCTTCTCTTTTTTATTCTGGTCTACCCTCTATTTTCTAGAGGAAATCCAAGAGCCACCTAAAGCAGAGGAGGAAGCCTCTGCTCTGCCTACACTTCTGAGTGATCAGAGGAGGAGAAAACCGACTTTCCCAATTCCTGTTTGTGTTCAGAGATGATGAACAGCTCATGACCTCACTGTGTCCAAACCTATCATGTTAGGGGTCAGAACTGGAAAGCAAGTGCCCAGTGGTTTCCCTGAAATACTGTGCACACAAGATTTCACTTCCTTCCATGCTGCTTCTGACCTGATGACCTTAAAATGCAGAGCCATGCTGCTTTAGCTTTCGATCTGTCGACAAATTCAATCATCGAGGTACAGATTGGCTTGTGAGTCCACAGAATGGGAATACCGTAGAGAAACCAGTCCTGAGCATTCACATGAAAGTCAAGATTCAAGCCAGCTCTGCAGCCCTGAGCTGCCTCAGCTCAGGTCCATCTTGCACTGAGATTCCTCAGAAGTCTCAGAATAGGGGTTTACAGAGTCAGCTGCCAGGAGACTGGCTGGTGTTACAGATGGACATGATCTAATTTCAAGTGGGAAGACTGTGGAAAAAGAAATTGCAGGGCTGGGCTGCTGACACACACCGTTTCACATGAGAAAATAGTAATAGGATAAAAAATTGTAATATAACACCCACCTCTCAAGTTAAAACCAAACATCAGGAAGCAGTGGGAAGGTTTCCTTTTGTATTCTCTCTCTGCCACAGAGTAAATCAGCCACTAATGACAAAGTGGTCAGTGAAGTTACTCCACAGGAGGAGACAGAGGCACATCACAGCCCAGAAGCCTTTTCCAGCTAAGAAGCATTATAAACAGAGCAAAACCTCCTCCACAAGCATGATTCAGGCTAGTGAGCAGAAATACCAACTACCTGCTGTCAAAAACTGGGGGCAGCAGTCTCCAGCATCCCAGAAGGTACACACTTGCTGTAAGTCAAACAAATGAGGCACACAGAGAAAAACAAAAGCAGAAAGAGAGAGAAGGAGATAACTCACAGCAATGAGCTGGTAGGAGTTGTTCATCATGGCTATGAGCATGTTCAGCAGCACAACGAGGGAGATGACGTTGTAGGTCCCAAACATAGTGGCCCCAACAAATTCTGTGAACTCATGTCTGGCTTTCACGTTGGTGACGTAGAGATTCAGCAGACCGAACACTGACCAGAAGAGTGACTGAAGAGTCTCGAAAAGTCTGCAGAGAGAAAGATTTTCACTTGTCTACCTGATGGCAGGGGATGGAAAATAATGCCTGGTTCAAACAGTCTTCAGGTAGGAAACACACAGATATTGGGAAACATCACAGAGCAGCCACTCAGCACAGCCATTGATCCTCCCTGGGGACAGCCTGTGCTCCAGAGACCCATTGGCCAATGCATGTGAAAGTTGTGTCACACCTACAACATTTGTGACCTGTCCAAGAGCCCTGTCCATGCCCCTGTGAGATGCAACAAGCCTAACTACCCTAAGGAACCCAAGACTCCCTTTCCCACTCATACAAAGAACAGTCACAATATATTCCCTCTGATGAAAACTGTCATGCAGTGACACTCTCCTGTTTAATCAGTGCCTGCATCATTAACATGCGTGCAGGAGGAATCTTCAGGGAACCCATCCCCAAGAACAGCATGACCACAGCAGTGAGAAATCACATCCACTTGCACCTTTTGCTCTAATCTAGGCTGAGAGCCTGCAATTGCTTCAGCTGCTGTGGCCCAGTCTGTTTGCCATGCCCCTGCCCCAAAATGCTGGTCACCCTGGCTGGTTGGTGCAGCAGCTCCCACCCATCCCAGGGCAGAGCCCTTGGTGCACCCTGCAACCACTGATCAGTAATGCCTTGGATGAAAGGGAGCTAATTCTTTAATTCAGTTTGAGGTTTTTTTTTCTTTTGAAGTCTTCCTTCCACAGATGAACTAGACCCGACCTCACTGGGATGATGAGATCATCCCAGGTCTCTCTTTGCTTCAGCCACAGACAAGTGACCTTTTGCAACCACGTCAGATACGTAATCGGCAATCTAAATAATTGCTCTATTTGGGCATCTTTGTTTTGGCTTTCCAAAATATGGCATTTATATCATCCAAAACTGACACTGATATGCCTGTTTAAGAGTTTCCATTTTGGCCTGAGGTCACTAGATATTTTCTAATGCAGCAGCTGTAGAAAGCAAATAATTCAGATACTTGACATACCAGGAATCTGTTCACATGTACCCCATGCCTTATATGAGGATTTAGTTCCTTTCTACTTTGTGGATGTATCTTATGTTTTTCACTGGTCAAAATCATAAAGACTCTTTAAAGCAAAAATTCTTTCTTCCAAAAGTTGTCAGGCTGTTTGTTACATGTATTAAATAACTGGGGTGGTAAAATAAGGATTAACCAAAGAATGCTAAACTTTTCTCTGCTAAAAATGGTGGACTGCTAGCTATCTTTTAAAACATTTATAGTAGCTTTACTATTAGGAGTAGAAGTACTGCTCAGGCTGTAGACTCAGGGAAGACAGAGGTTCCTGTCATTAAAGTGAAATCAGTCCTAGAAGTGATCAATGCTCCGGATGCACAATATTAACTAACATATATATAATGTCTATATGCATAATGTATAATCCAGGCCCAGAATAAGGTAAATATATTTACATGTGGATAGGTGGTCCCATTGAAAAGGACATATGCTGGTTCCTGCAGCTCTGCACTGCAGTAAGGCTTAGTTACGCTTTTCTCAGTATTTAATGACAGGACAGATCTACAATCTTTTTCACAGTGTGTGTTTCAAGTGGGGCTCACACTACTTTGGAAAAGCAGCTTTAAAAAAAAAATAGAATTTTGGAAATCGTGATTGAGAGAATATCCTTCCTGCTGAGGGTATTTTGGATCTTAAGCAAAGAGGAGAATTCTCAACCACTCTCCGTGGCTGCTGAGAGAAAGCAAGTGCCCCCCTCTGCCATGGGAAGCTGCACTCCAGGGGAAATAGCCCCAGTGAGAAGGACACAGCAGGCAGGAATGTGTGACTTCCTCCACCACTTCCTCCTCTTCCTCATCACTCTTCTTCCTCCTTCAGTTGCCAGAATCACCGCTATAAACATATTTTCCAATCGTCTGCCCAAGCAGCAGGCACTCTGCTTCCTGAGGGCTGGCAGGGCCAAAGCAGAAACCCTTAAATTATTCATGACTTCCTCTTGCTGCTGTCACAAAGAAATATTACTTTTCCATGATCTGTGTGAAGATTTCCTCACGGAGAAAATATTAAACCCACCCTTGGAGAGTCACAGGAAATAATGTGCCAGTAAATAGGTGTCACACTTGACACAAGCCATATACACATGAGAGGTGTCCTCTTTCCTTCCCTGGCCGATTTTGGGGCTCCCTAGGACTGCTGGTAGCAGTCAAAGGGCACTCACTGACAGCTTTTTTAGTTATTCCTTCATTAGGAAGGAACTCTGAGCAAAGTTGGGGCACCAGCAGCTCAACAGCGTTTGGATGTGCAAGCTGCTCGTTCCCAGCCACTCAACCCATGCTGTGCATCTGCTCCACAGCCAAATGTTAGCTTGTACTGGGGTTGTTAATAACGACTATTTAAACTCATAAGAACACGTTAAATAAATTTCCTAAGCAAGTCTCAAACAAAAACTACCTGCAGAGTGTTCTGTTCCCTACCAGGAGACCTCACTCCTAATGGATCCCCTCCCACCGCGGTTTTGTTTTACACAAACCTCTGCCACAAAGGCTGAGCCCCCTCAATTTCCTTTCTGTGCTACATTCCCCTTGGCAGGGGGGTTAAATGAATGCTGGGGTGGGAGAAATTGTGGTCTGTATTTAAGCTGATCTGCACACTTTCTGCTAATTCTGTATCATTTCTAGCTCCCAAGGCAGGGATGGTTGATGTTTTCAGTCAAGTCCTGCTGTTGTTTTCTCCACTAACCTGATACAATAAAATCTGTAAAACAACTAGTTTGCAGTGGTGACAGGTCCAAACCAGAATGCAGAACTGAATGCATCTGTTCACCATAGTTCCACGGAAAGGCAGCGCTTGGTCCTGAACTTTGTGGGTTGGACCCTTTCTGAGCTAGAAGTTGTCCCTTAACACACAGAGCACTTTCCAAACCTTCCTCCCTCTGCTGCATCTATATGGACATAGATCAAGGAATATTACTTGTTACTTAATTCCTTTGTCTGGACAGCAAACACATTTACTTCTGGGGCATACGAAGCAATTCAAACAGAAAAAAAGACTGAAATCTTTAATTCTGTCTCTCATTAGCAATGTGCAGTTCCATTCACTTCCTCCAGACAGAGAAGGGTTTCACGAGAAAAATAATCAGGCCTATGATGCTCCTGCTCTGCAGTGGAAAATGGCACAGCCTGCTCTGGCAGGTCATGATGCTCTTGAAGGCCTGAAGATCCCATTCTTTAAGGAGGGAGCCCACTGGACAGTGCTGGAGCCTTTCCTCTCCCAACAGAATCATGTGGCCTCGGCCATCATCTGGTTTTGATAGCAGCGCAAATATGTCCCAAATCCTTTCTTGATCCCAAGCCTTCAGCTAACAGAGGGTGGAAAATTATTGGGCATCATGACAAGTTTTATTTAATTTAGCATAAAGTGGTGGACAACAGTTTTGTTTTGCTTGTTTGCAGGGCATGGGCATTTTTCTAGACCGTGCTTTATTTATTTCTCTTCCCATTGTGAGTTAAGTACCGTGCAAGCAGCAAGAACAATTGTGTGGGGGCTGATTATTATAATTATTTCTACTATTAGTAATTAAAACAAATACATCAGAAAGACAATTCATGTTATTTTTCAGCATGTGCTATCTCTTTCAGCTTTGCCAGCTGTCCTCACAGTAATTTCCATGCCAACATCTCAGTAAAGTACTAGCATTCGCAGCACAAAGGGTTTTGCTGGGATTTTAGTCTCACCCCAGTGCAAGGAGATCAGAGAAGCCTGCAAATCATGAATGCATAAAAATGGTCTAGGTGAGATTGTTGTTTTTCCTGTAGCACATCATTTATTAATATTTATTTCTTTTTTGAGGTTTATCACTTGTTTTCTACATCTTGTTCAGCTTCCCCTCCTTTCCTCCAGAACTAGACAAAAAAAATTACTATGGCAAAAGGATACTTGCTTTCTCAAATATATATAATTGTACATAACCATAATAAGATTTAAGCTGCAGGATCCTGTAGGGAGACTCCTTGCTCCAGAATTAAAATGATTGTCTCCCACTTCCAGAGCTAAGTCAGAGTCTGTCTGACAGAAGAGCTCAGCAGAATGTCTGTCCCAGTTAACTCACACCTTTCCTGCAGAGTCAAACCCCTCACCTGGTAGTGACAAACGAATCAATAAAGGCACTTTCAGTGCAGTGCCAAACAACAGGCAAAAGCAGGTAACACAGGCAACAGTGGAAGCCAGCCTTGAAAAGAGAAAGGACAGGTTGTCTTACGTGGAGAAGGCATTGTTCTGTTTCTCACATCGGATCCCCTTGCAGTTGTTGGGTTCCTCCGAGGCACTGGTCTCATAATAAAAATAAAGCTGGTTCAGTCCATTGGCAAAAGCCAGAAGCACCAGACAGTAGATAAAAAGGAATTTAAGGATGTCCAGCAGCATGCGTCCCAGAGAGATCTGCAGGGGTCCCAGGTGTGAATTCGCTGTAAACAGGGATATGAGACGCAAGGAACTTAAAATGTTGGATATTGCAAAGAGGGCTTCTGCAATGAGCGTCGGGTGCCACATTTCCCATTCCTCCCTTGGACGAGACCCATTATACTGAAAGAAAGAACAAGAAAGAAAAGTGAATTGTGTCGTAATTACTCAGAGACGACTCCAAAAGTCACACCTGCTACTAAATAACCCTTCCCAGGTAAATCCTAAGCAGCACTGGTGGCTCAAGAAGTACTTTTAAACTCTCACATCTCAGCTACTGTCAGACCAACACTTGGGATTCGGGACTGAAGCTGACTTGATCAGGGCAGAGACTTTGGGTTAATGATGTCTTCTTATGAACTGCCTCCTAGATTATGACCCCCTGCCAGAGTGCGATGTGGGAGCAGTTTGTCTTTAGAGGCTTCAGATATGTTGGCTGTTCTTAGCCTAAATTCAGAAATTTGAGATTTTAATTTTTGTTTTTTTTTAAATTTTGACTTCCCTGTATGTGGGTTTGTTAGGTCCATGAGTTCATACATAATCTCCTTCTCTTGCAGCATTTAAAGGGGTTCAGATTTTAGCAGGTTCCAGATGGGAATTTCCAATTACCTCTTTTTCTTTTTCCTCCTAAATACGACTGCACATTCAAAACACTGCACATTCCAGGCACAATGCAAGTGAGAGTGAAGGGAGGGAAGAAGGAAACTGAATCCTTTCCTTCCCCAGTAATCTCAAAAAAAACAAAAGGTGCCAACAGCCCAGAACCAAAATGCTTTCTTCGTATTAATTTTCTTATTAGTTAATTTGTCATGGCAATTTAGGAGAGTGCTAAAGCAGAGGTCTTAATTACAGCTGAAACACTGAGTGCATCAATTATAGCATTAACTGGGTTTGTAATGTAACTGTAAAAGCAGGAGCATTTTCTGAGCAAGGTGCATCCAGATGTGAGTAAGTAACACAAAAGAGCTGGTTCTGTAAATGTAACTGCTCTGGTTTACCTACACTGGCACCAGATAATGGAGTCAAAGACATTTACTATCAAGGAATAATGGTGCTTTTAACATTTTTTTCTGCTCATTTAACATGTATAAAAAGGCAAAAATGTACTTAGAATAATACAGCTAACAGTGTAGCCAGTGGGTCTAGGACTCCTAAAATAATTTTTGTACTTTTTAAAAGAAAATGGTATCACACTGACAGTCAAGATTGCAGGGATTTTCTCTTTAAATGTGAAGGTCCAATATATGCTCCCAATCTTTTCAAGGACGCAGCTAAAAGCAAGTTGGTATTTCAAACTCTTCCTCTGTATGAAGGAGAGGAGACATGATACAAAGGCATTTCAGCATGACCTCAGATTGCTTCTGACATTTCCAAACTGTTCTTTATTACATGAACATCATGGCCTGAGCCTGCTAGCTTGATTTGAAGATGGGTCTTAAAATGTGTACAAACAGGGAGACATGTTACCTTTTTGTGGATATCCAGCAGTGGGAGTGGATGTTTGGGAACAGGAAGCCTAAACAGCAGATTTGCACAGTTATTGCCAATTCTCATGTGCAGGCTGGCTGGACCCAGCACCCCAGGGGCTCTCTGCTAGGGTTTAGCACAGACTGCACATAAAGGGATGTGAAAAGGACTTCTGTGCCTCAAACCTATTTTTAAAGCAACTTGTTAGGATCATATTTTGGCCCTTTATAAACTGATGGTATATCCTTCCTTGGAAAACAGTGTCTTCAGAGCAGCCTGGCCTCATAGGTAAGAGAGAAACAGCAGATTTCAGGGTTATCTAATGAAGCTGGGTATCTGTGAAGGCTGGAGTTGCTTAGGTTAGTGTCTATTCAGAAGATGAAACACAACAGAGATGTACACAGAAGAGTACAAATAAATTATGTCAGCCTGTTACATTTATGCTTCCTCATTACATGATAATCCAATGCAGCAAATGAAAACGGAATAAGAAAGTATTTCTACCCTATAATTAGCCTGAAGATTTCGCTGGTGTTGGACAATATCAGAGCCAGGTCTTGGAACCAGACAAATCAAGGGAAAAAAAAAAGTCTTCACATAAAAACAGGGATGGTGTCAGTATGCAATTTATTTTTTCTGATATTTGGCAGAAAGTTAAATGTCCATGTAATCCTTTGAAGTTCTAAGAAGTGTTAGAATATGGTATATTGGCATATATCCCAGCCTTTTCCAGCTCAGGGCTTTTCTATAAATAACAAGTCGTGTTGCAAAATGTTTTGAAGCCATTATCAAAGTTATAAATCCTCATGTTCCAGAGCATACTGCAACCCCTAAGTGACAGAGGTCAGAAGGGGATTTCTGTGACCATCTGTTTCAGAATTGCTCCTATAGCAGATCTGATGCACCTCTCAGAATTGTCCAACATCGGTCCTCGTCAGGCACTGACCTTCGATCAGCCAGGTTTCATCCAAGAGGGTCTGATTTCTACTCAAACAAGTATATTCCTGCAAACTTTCTTTTGTGTGCTGGCACACAGGGCTTCCCACTACTCCTTACAGAGTGCACAAACAAAGCTGGATGTCCTTTGTAGCTGGGCTTTGGCTGGGAGTTTAAATCTTAGCATGTGCCTGGCTAAATCCGTGGATGCACAGCTCCTCTAGTAATTTGTGTGTGAGAAAGAACGAGATTGTTAACATTTTCAGATTTGTTCCTGAATCTTACAATTTCTTTTCATTTTTTTTGTATTGCAGTTTAAGGACCAGCCTTTCAAGTCTGTAATTTCCTCACTGGTTCTGAATGTTGAGAGAATAAAAGACATAATCTGTTCCTGCTTTGATGCTGTTACAGAGCTGCCTCTTCAGGGAGCACCAGCAGTCTAAAGCTTTTCCCTTTGAAAATATGACTCACCAAGACACAACCTTCAGGATCTTACAAAGGCCCCATGGCAGGGCTGTTTGCACTCTGGAGTCAATGGGCCTTCTGAAATATTCCCCTCTTTCCCTCTCTGCCTGCATACATGCTGGGCAGGACTAAACAAGGCTGCTTTGGGGCAGGGCTTGTCCTTAGGAGCTGAGCTACAAGAAGCAGTGCCCTTCTACCAGGGCAAAACCAACACAGCAGCACAGCAAAAGTGGAAAGGGCACGAGTGGCCAAGGAGCAGATTCCAGTTCCTTGACTTGCACCTGAGTAATTACACTGACTGCAGTGAAGCTGCTGCTGATTCACACCAAGAAAAGAATCAGGCCAAGCACGAAGCTCAGCTGAAGCCAAGGAGAGCTGTTGCATAAGGAATTTTACAGGATGCCATTTGTGTCTTGTCTTTGAAAAAGGGAGACAGAAGGAAAGTGCTTCAGGCCATCCTCTGGCTTCAAACCACGTGCATCTGTTAAGCTGGAGCATCAGAAGTTTACAAAAGTGGAAGGTGCTTTTGAGGATGAGCTCTAATGTGCACTCCTAGCACAAATGGAACATGACAGAGAAGAATCTACAGGATGTTAAAGCCCCAGCTTGCTCTTTTGTCATTTCTCTGTTTATAGTTTATATACTGAAGTAAGTTGACTCCTTTTTATCAGACAGAAGCCTCCTACTAACAGTCTTGCTTTTCTCAGTAGACCTTTCACAAACTTCTGATTAGTAATCTACAGATCTGGAGGACTACAGATTATAAATCTCACCTGTAGATGTTTTCAGATAACCCTACTCATGTTTTTCCACTTTGTTTAAAGAAACATGTTTTCACTGTGTTGAAAGAGGTCCGGTGTCAGTATGGAAAACAAACAGCTACAAAAGGGACAGAAAGAGGGGAAATTTCTACTCAGTGCCCAAACAATTTACATCACTTTTAATCAAAGAGTCAGAATGAGCAGGACGTTCATACTCCAAACAAATTAATAAGCTTTCCAGGTGAATTTTCAAAACTGACCTGCTTGAAAAGCAGCTATTTTCTTCCATCTGTAATTTTGACCTGTACAGTTTTTACCCTGCATACTATAGCTCTCACAAGCACATTCCAAATCCTCTCTCCCAAGTTACTGTACCTTGACATAGGCAACAATTTTAAGGGAGATAGTTGCAAGATAGAGGGAGTTCATTGCAAAATCCATCAGATTCCACCAGTCATGTACGTACTCATTGAATCCACCATCCCACATTTCCTTGATTTCTCCCCAGATAAAACCTGTAGAAAGAAAGGCAGAGAGTTCATTGCCATGACGAGGCATTATTTCCCATTAAAGCCCTGTGCACATCTGATGTACGACCAGACAACTGGAAATTAACAGCTTGGAATAAATGTCTCATCCCTCCTGCCTTCTACAAAGTATAATGCTGCTGATCGTAGACATTTTACAAGTCTGTGGGGAATGTAGTCTAGAGAGAGATGAAAAAGACCTTGGTTTCCTATCCAGGGCTCCAGACACACACACACGAGGAGACTGCTTGAAACATATGCTAATTATAACCAGCAGGAGTGGATTGGCTCAGCTGAAAATTGTTCTACGTGAATAAACTATTTTAGCAACTGTATTGGGTGTTGTTTCTAATAGATTGTCTGCTCTCATAGGCACTCCTAAGCAATTCACTGCTCTCTTAGACAGGACTGATTTTTCCTGACTTTCTCTAGCAACAGTAGCATCTGCTTCTGCACACCAGTATAGTTCCTCCCTGACCTGGAAATATCACACCAAAGAAGGAAGATGTGAATTCATTCTCTCTGTT
The DNA here is from genome assembly GCA_035222235.1 of Margarornis squamiger. Taxonomy (NCBI): domain Eukaryota; kingdom Metazoa; phylum Chordata; class Aves; order Passeriformes; family Furnariidae; genus Margarornis; species Margarornis squamiger. Next base: position 17,279,314 of record JAWWTY010000138.1, read on the forward strand.
CAGTCACTGTATTTATGTATCTTGCTGGAAAAAAAAGCCCAGAGGAATTATTTGTGAGAAAAGGTAAGACTCAGCATGAAAAAGGGCACTGCAGCCTGGCACTCAGCAGTGACTCACCTCGTGTCAGATATGCCTGTGGGTTTTGTCAGGTGAGTATTTGTTCCCAAGGATACGGCCAGAGCCCATCATCTCAACTCAGAAATACCTTCTGGCAATAATTTTTGGCACTTGCCAGTGCTCACTATCCCTCCTTGCAGCTGGAGGGGTGAGGGGCAGCTTCTGAAGTTCATTACCAGACTGCTAAACTCACCTGGCACACAGCTCTGATTTTAACTTATATGTCCTTTATTGTAGAACTGTTTAAGTACTTTTGAAAGCTTAACTCCCGTGAAAAAGCAAATGGCAACTAGGCTCCTTCATCCCCAACATGCTCTTGAGAATGTCTTTAGAGCCCCAGGTATTTTGAATTACCCAGTTTTACTATCCTTGAATCAAGACCAAAATGCTGCCCCCACCTAACCACAGGATACTGCAGTGGTCACTGATATGCTACTTGCAACTCAGCTTTAAGGAGCTGCAAGTCCAATCTGAAGAGCAGATAAAGTTGAAATGAGCTGCTCCACACACCCAAATATCAGTCTGAGCTGTTCAGGTGCCAGCCAACAAGTCAATGGCCAGACAAGCATAATGTCAAGGCCAGCAAGGTAATCTTCTTGCAACTGCCTCCACATCTCTGCATGAACACAAAACCATAAACCAAAATAAATCAGTGGAGAGGAGCCTGTTGAAGAACTCATACTAGTGAGTATTTCTAGTGAGTTATCCTTGCTGGTTACTATAGTTACAGCAATGCTGGGTGTGCCTGTTCTCTCTCCTTTTATAGTGGAAAATATTTAGTAAATGATAACCTTTACTCTGGTGAAACTGTTCTAATTTCTCCATTTCGTAAACAATCCTACAATATCGCTATTTGTCTGAAACAAAGGAGCTCAAGAAAAGCAGGCAGCTCCCAGAGGTGCTTTTGAAAGGGTTTTTTAATGGATTATCCTTCTTTCATCTGCAAATCAATTTTGCTGAAATGTCTATCATTTCCCTCAATTTTAACCACAAATTTAAAGTGAAGAGATCACCTAAGCTCAGGAAAGACATTTAACCTCCTCAGCTTACTCTGTTCTACGAACACCTGCATTTCAATGCCACAAATGAGTTTCACTGGATAATGAATGAGGCTGTTGGTAGAGCACAGTGCCCTGGGTCACAATCCAAAGGGATTTGTGAACATGTTTGTAACTCTTACTTTCCTTCCTTATTTGCCATCAAGTCTGGCACAGGGAAGAGCTGGGGGTGTTCAGCACAGAACCAGGAGAAATACAGAAAGGAGGAGCTATGTCCTGGTACTACCAGGAGAGGGGAGCCAGCAGAGGCTGGAGGAGAGCTACAAAGGGGTGGAAACCATTGCCCAGTGGTTGTCCATAATGTCACTGAATGTCAGTGGAGGACTGGGGCTCTGGCAGCTCCTGGGAGCCATGGTAAGTCCTGGAGTGGGAACTCCAGCACTGAGCAGGTCTCCTGGTAGCACCCAGCTCACAGTGGTGCCACATGCTTGTGGCACAGCAAAGGGGGTGGGCAGTGAATCAGAGGAGAGATTGTGCTCCTCATGGAGCCCACAGGTTTCCACTTGCTCTTGGTTGCTCAGTTTGGAAAGGTAAATACTGTCATCAAAAATATACCCAGCTCTGCTTGTCTGCTCTTCTCCCATCTCAGCTCAGCCCATCACCTCACCTGTACATGCTGCCCTCAGAACACAGACACCTCCCTCCCTTTCCAGTTGTGGTTGCCCAAGCCACACTGCAGAAAGAGCCTCATGTTTAACCCTCTGATAATCAGGGCTCCCTCCTTCTCCTGGTTATATTAGAGCATTTGATGTTGATTTGGTCAGTGATTATCAGCACGGAGTGAGATTTATCTTCCCTTTTTTGCCTTCCTGTAGGTTATTTAGGAGGCTGGGAGCCCAGGAATAAACAGGGCTGGTACCTGCACGCTGCCTTACAGGGACAGGTCAGGGAGCAGGTGGAAGCAGAGACAGTCTCTGGGCACTGCCTGCTGCCAGCAGAACTGAACCAGCAGGACAAGTGACACTCTGTGTGACCCAGAAGCCAATTCCTAACCCGCTCCTTGCACAGAGCATGGAGGGAGCAGGGAGAGAGCTGCGTCTGCCGTGGTTTATTCAGGGTCATGTCTAAAGGAAAGTCAGATGGCAACAGAAGAGCAGAAGAGCCCTAGGCCAACAGGATCTGTTGTTCCAGAAGGAGCCCAGCTGTTCTGTGCAGTTTCTGGAGCTGGCTGCCAAATCTCTTCACATGCTGATGATGCTGGGATCAGGAATGAGTCCCCACACAGTTGCCATGGGTGCGAGGCAGGCAACTGTGGCTCAGCTTTTCCGTGTTTTGCATTTACCTAGAACCCAGGGCAGGATCATCCACTCCACGATGGTGGGAGGTGGTCCCTGCATGTGAAGGTCAGTCCTGACGATGTGCTGCGATGCCAGCAGGAGCATGAAGAGGAAGGTCAGGTAAGAGCCAGTGTGGCAGATAAACTTTATAAATGGCTTTTTAATGAACAGTCCCAGCCTGCTCTTGGGTGCAATCAGATATGCCACAGACAGCACGGGAAATAGCAGTCCAATAGTGACACAGGTCAAGAGTTTCACTGCCCAGTGTTTCCGCCTCCATCCTGGGAAACCATCATACCAAAGGGTTGCTAGTAGCTGCTGGCAGTTCGGCTGAGCAACAAACTGAGGAGGAAAAAAGAGAGAAAGAGGATTACTGAGCGGTGCTTCATGTGCACTCCCCCTCACACATGTGTTAGAGCCCACACAGACCCTCATAAAATGGTCAGGGCCAGCTATGGGGTGGAAAAGCGTGTTTTGGAGACAGAGGGAAGAAAGGAGGCAGGTTTTGCTCTTATTTTTCTCTCAAGGATTTAAGATTTCTTCTCACAGAAAAAAATCTTTTGTTCTTTTCCTATTTGAAGGGTCCTTATGCAGATCAGCCACTCACCACACATGAAGCCTCGTGCAAAAGTGACACAACGAAAATTACTATGAGCTGTTTGAGCGTGTTTCTTTCCAGAACGTTTCAGGTTTTGACTGCCTGAAACAAATCACTGTCAGCATCTTGAAGAAGTGACTAAAAGATGAGGCACGAGGGAAAAGGTGCAAAGCTCTGAGGGTATGTGTGTGTGAGAGAGAGAAGGTGTCCAGAATGGTGTGGGGCGCTGCACGTGGCTCTGGGCAAGGAGCACACAATCCATGTGTGTGTGTGGGCTGGACTGGGCACGGGACAGCTGGCAGCAGTGTGAGGGGCAGCCAGGTGACATCTGCTGGGAAGCAGGACAGCACCTTTGTAATAATCCTGCCTTGCTATTCATGCAGAGAGCAGTTGTAAAATGCAGGAGATTAAGCAGAGGGTGAAAGAAGTCTTTGATCACAGCACCAAAAGTGACACTTGACAGTTTGCTTTCATTCTGTGGAAAATAGCATTGTGATGGTGATTTACTGCATCTCAGTGAGTCCATACCAGACATATTCAGGTTGCAACCACTTCAGACTGTTCTAATACCTAACAAACAGCCTCTGGAATTTCAAACTCAAGCCACAATATTTCTGCTCTGTGCCAGAAGACTTTGTATTCCTGATTATCCCTGGAGAGCCAAGTCTTCAAAGCTTCAGACCCAGAGCTAACTAGAGATGTCTGCAAGACCAAGACAACTGTGTTTTTCTTTATGTATTTGATTTCTAATCCATCTTAGTGAAGTTATACTTCTGATCTACTAAACTCACATTTCTCAGCCATTGTTCTGAGGATGCTTGTTATTGTGCTGTAATTAATTAAACCCTAACCCGAAAAATTATCTTAGCCTGGATAGAGTTATGGACAAACATACTCCTGTACCAATATAACTACATATACAACATCTATATCAGAAAGAATCACACTTTCAGTGAACACAGTAGTTGTAGCAGCATAGATGAAGGAGAAGAGACCTTCCATGAAGGAGATTCAAAGCAGGGAGTAACCTGAAGATGACAGTACTGTTTACTACACTTGAGATGAGCTCAGCTGGTCAGATCATGGTGCTGATAACACCAGGGTGGTGGGTTTGATCCCCCTGTGGACCACTCAAGAGCTGGCCTTCAGTGATCCTTGTGGGGCCCTTCCAACTCAGGATATTCTGTGATTCTGTGTGGCTCATCTATATTTCAAGGGATCTCTGGAGGGATGTAGAGCACCAGACTCTTCATCACCCTCAGGGAGTGTTTCATCAGGCAAAACACTCTTTCACCACTACAATTTAAACCAGCTCTGTGAAGGACTAGATTGTGGAGCAAAGGGCTATTGAATGCAAGAATCTTTCTGTTTTGCCACCCCACACTGGTATGATTTCTTGCCCCTGGAACAAGCCCCTATGCTTCTATCATATATACCTATATGTGATAGAAACATATATGTTATATATATATATGAAACACAGATCTATATTACTACAGCCCTTAGTGACCCATACTGAGTCAGCCATCCCATATGCATTTATGAGACAGGTACAAGGCTCTTCTCATCATATCCAAGGATACCTAGACACTCCTGTACTTCTTAGTCATCAGGCAAAGAGATTCAGTGTGAAAGAGGCATTATTCTAATAAAAGCTTTAGCACACACTCGTATTTTTGAAATATTCATTCACTACAAAAACTGCCCAGTATTGGGGAGACTTTCAAGTGCATTTCTAGGAGCACTCTCTACAAGCACAGCACTGTCACCACCACGTTTAAAATGACTAAACCAAGGTCACGCAAAAGGAAGCATTAGTTGCTTGGTGTGATGAAGTCATTCACTTCTGTGAGTATTTTTAGATTTGGTTAATATACTTTATATGTTGTAACAGGATATTTCTATCATAATCAGACCATTTTTGGACTGGGTAGTTCAAATATACAGAATGACCCAAATCAGCACTGAAAATAAGATCTCCAAGAGGACTGTCTGGCATTTATGAAGCTGGATTTTTTTGTATTATCACACCAATAAAATTCTGATGACTTCTGCATCTAGCATACAAGTGACAACACTCTGCTTCAGCGGGCTTTGGAAAAGAATATCAGAGGAGTATGTGGTTTGGAATCAACCTGCACATTCATGCAGCAGAAAGTGGGCAACAGCTGACAGGGTGAAGGTATTCCAGAATAGCCAAGACCTGTTACTTGCAATGATGAGAAAACATTACTGTAAAATTCCACACCTGGGGACAGTGATCATAAAACCAGAGAATCACAGAATAATTTGGGTTGGAAGGGATGTTAAAGCTCATCCAGTGCCACCCCCTGCCATGGGCTGGGACACCTTCCATTCTCCCAGGTTGCTCCAAGCTCCATCCAACCTGGGCTTGAACATTTCCATGGATGGGGCAGCCACAGCTTTTCTGGGCAGGTTAAAGAAACAGTTCTACAGAAACTGGAAAAACATGAAGCGTCCATGGCTGTTTGGTTGGGGTTTAATCTCTGATTTCATAAGAGTCAGTGTTTTACGTTCAAAACCTAGAAGAAACAGAAGGTTATACTGCTCCATCTTCTCATTTAAGATCCCAGGCAGGAGCTGTTACTGGATGTTTTCTGCACTGATTTACAGCTGCTGCTTCTCTGAGATGAGGCACAACTCTTTTTTTATTTTTTATTTTTGAGGGAGAAAATGTTATAAACACATTTTTTCTTTATCACATATGATAGAAAGCTCTAAGGGGAGAATAAAACTGTTTTTCCCTTGAGTCAAAGTCAAAGTCATTTGAGAAATCAAATGACTATATGTTCCTCTGGTTGCTGTGCAACTTGCAGCATCTTAAAAGTGCCTCTTCTCTGCCTAATAGCTCATTTCTAAAATCTGCTTTCTCAGTTGTATCTGATGTTAGTTCTTCAAATGGAGAGAAATTCACACATCATGAAAGAGCAGCTTTAAAGAGCAGATTGGCAGAAGGGAATGGAAATGGAAAAAGCCATTAAATTTTCCAATCAAGCCAGTCCCAACCTCACTGAAAATGGCCCTTGGGAAATTTAAGCAGACCACAGAAGGAAATTCTCCCTAATGTCACAAACCACCAAATGCTGTCTTTATTAAAGGTAAGGCCAAGCACTTACCACTGTAAGCTTTTACTAACTTGTATTAGTCCAACTTACTAACCACAGATTTAAAACCAGTAAGTATTGATACTTAAATCTCCAGCAATGCAACTGGCTGGAAAAGCCCCAAAATTTCTAGTGTGCAGAAACAGTGGAATTATGAATTATAATGAAGATGTTAATTAAGCCATTGTTGTGCTGGCTAAAGAATCAATTGCTTTTTTGTAACTTTCCTTCTACAGTTGTTACATAGACTAAACCATCAAATTCATTGACAGACTAAACCACTGAATGTTCAACTCATTGAAGGTCGTCTAGGATTCATAGTTCTAAATCAATACCCATGAAAAAGCTTAGTTACAGCCCTTCTAGGTGTGAAGTAGCCTGAAAGTCTAATAATATTGTGAAACTTTCATTATCATCCATAATTTCAAATTTCTTCATAAAGGTAAGGAAATTTCTTCTGTGCAAATAGCAGAACTGAGATCTGGAAAAGCAAGTTGACATCTTCAACACTATTTATGCTGAGGCCTTTCCCAAGTCAAAGTTTATTTTCAACATAAGTAGGGGCCCAAATGTGTTTTTTCCCCTTTTTGCAAAGCCTTTCCTGTGCCATAGATAGAAACAGTGCATGTGTATATCACAGCCTTTTATCATTTCACATGAATGTACTGTGTGTGACAGGATTTGGGATCAGTTAAAGTTTCTGCACAATGAAAAGCAGAGATTGTGATAATTTAAAAAACTGCTTATTGTCCCAGTTCTGTAGATGGTCCAGAATCAGAGGCAGATGTACTGCACCAGAAGCTCTATTTGTTTAAGAGAATATATGACTACCAAACACTATTTCTCCAATACTTAACAAGTACAGTACCAAGCATTTTCTCCAAGGACTGCTGCACTGTAGGAGCCTCTAATCTCTACTACAAATGGCAGCACAAGACACTGTTCCACCAGTGTGACGGAGAAGGTGCTGACAGCTGAATTAATGACAAGAAATGCCTCCAAAAGGTGGCATTTATACTCAGCTCAGCCAATGTAGGAACTAAACGTTTGATGCTGTGCTGGTTTGGGCTGTGGTAAGAGTTTTCTTCACAGGAGCTGGTGTGGGGCTGTGTTTTGGATTTGTGCTGGAAACAGGGTTAATAAAACAGGGATGTTTTTGTTACTGCTGAGCAGCACTTGCATGGAGCCAGGGCCTTTTCTGCTTCTCCTGCCACCCCACCAGTGAGGGGGCTGGAGGTGCCCAAGGAGTAGGGGCACACAGCCAAGACAGCCGATCCCAACTGAGCACAGGGATATCCCAGACTATATGGCTTCGTGCTGAGCATATAAAACTAGGGGAGAAGGAGGAAGGGGGGGTGAGGGGTGTTTGGAGTGATGGCATTTGTCTTCCCAAGTCATTGGGAAGTGTTGCAGAGCTCTGGGGATGGCTGAGCACCTGCCTGCCATGGGAAGTGGTGAATGAATTCCTTTTTTTGCTTTGCTTGCATGATTGGCTTTTCCTTCACCTATTAACCTGTCTTTATCTCAACCAGTGAGTTTTATCACTTTTACTCTTGTGATTGTCTCCCTCATCCCACTGTGGAGGAGAGAGGAAGCCCTAACATGGCTCAAAGCAGTCCCACGTGTAGACAAGCCTGCAGATGCACTTCTGGAGGAGGTAATCCCAAAAGCAATCTCCTTCTCCAGGACCTGTGGAGCAGAACCTGTCCCTGGTTCAAGATACAGTCCACTGAGTGACTGGGAGGAAAGATGCAACTCCGAGTCCCTTCTGGTGAGTACAACCACTATTGTATCACCTGTGAACAAGATGCTCTGTCTCCCAGCCTCTGAAAATGGGGTAAGTATCTTTGCCTTTCCAAAAAAAGTGAGATCAGCAAATCCAGTCATAGTTGGGAAGCACTCTGAGGGTAGAGACTACTGCAGTACAAAGTCTTTTATGTTCTCTCTTTCCTCCTGCCTTGCCAGGGTCTTTGTGTAACATTTGGCTTGCAGCTGGATTATGCTATTAGAGAATTTAATTCTCAGTGTTCATCGTGCTCACTGCTACCTAATCCAATACCAAGGAGAAAATTTTTAAGGGGAAAAAAACCAGCTGCTGGATGGAGTGTCTTTTTCTTAATAACTAATATTTACTGATATTTTTAAGTCACCTAAATTCTTATTGGGAATTAAATGCTTTCTGCATGCTGTGCCATTAATATAAATATCAAACACAGAAATTATGTTCCACCCCCCTCTTCTTATCTATGGGGAAATCCCTGATCTTTCATAGTCATAAGTAATTTAGGATCAGACACAGATGGGCTGCGATATGAGTGCCTCAGGGAGCAACTGAAATAGCTCCCTGATAGACATCACAGGGGCTGAGCACAGTATCTCTCTGCCTTTATTCTGATTATCCTGACGGCTGCCAACAGCCTTTTCTGTTTGGAGTTTGTTGGAGTTCTTGTCTGTACTCTTGCTGCCGATGGTGAGAGTGAATGCTCTTCATAGATGAATAACCACTAATTTGCAACTGCTGAGCCCTGTGTTAATAAGCAGAACAGAATTCTTCTCAGTGAGCTACACCAGCTCCCGTGGAGGTTACCACTGAGAGCCAAATATGGCACGGGAGCCATGAAATCAACTTTAGTTTCTGTTTGACACTCCTTTCAATAGGTCAGATTCACCAACAGCACTGTACCCCAGAGCATCTCAAATACAGCAGCTGAGTATCTGCAAGGTTTATCGGGTCTGGGGGTATTATTATATGCTATTGCCCTCTACAAGTAAAGCTATTTTGGCTTTGGAAAGGCAGATTTTCACATGAACTGAGCTAGATTTTGCAGTCTGTGTGACAGTCAGGCAACTGCAGTATCTGATGTAGCAGCATAAGTATGTACTTTAGCTAGATCTGCAATGAATGTCGATTTCCTGTGAACCCAAGTACCTCATGAAAAGGATAAATGCCATTGCCACTCTCCACTCAACTGGAAGTCCTGTCCCATCCCACAGAGGTGCTGCCTTGCACCTCCTCTCTGGCAGATTAGAGGGAGGTATCTCTGAGGACACACATCTCACCCAGTGCTGGGGGACACAGTGTGGCCAGGCAAGGTGGGAGCAGCAGGTCGGTGTCCCTCCTCTCCATCACAAGTCACCGGCAGGGGTGACCCACTCAGGCACAGCAGCAGGGATGGCCACCCCGCACACATCAGTATAGCTGGATGGACTGGGCAGAGCACACCCTTTGCACTAAAATTTTCTGAATCAATTGGCTAGAATTTCTTTCCTCCCACGAAAACTCCTACACTGTCAGTCCTGTCACAGACTTGGGTTTATCAATCAATGCCTCATCTTAATGTCTTACCCCAAAAGCTTAACACACAGTGTCCAACAGCCCAAGCAGTCTGCAATGCTTGGTACAATGGATCACACCATTCAGTGAAGTGATCCTCTTTACTCCGACTTCAGGAACATGAAATGACATGCAAAGAATTGGACTTTCAAAATCCATCTCCTTCCTGCCCTCCCAAATCCTGTGGATGCTCCTGCTATGAACCCAGTAGCACAACTGACTTCCAGGACCAGACAAACCCTTCTGCCTCCCTTTGTACCACGGACAAGATCTTCCAAGGAAGAATGGAAATGCAGTGGTTATATCACTTTGATTATTCTTAAAGGAAATTTCCAGTGGGCAATACTCAAAGAGCCCCATTTCTAAATTAGTCCAAAGCAGGAGAGAGAATCTGTTTGTGGCCTAATTCTATGCCTGCTGCAGAGAGCCAGCAAGCCCTGTGAGACCAGATATTCTAGATAAGGAATACCAGCCTCCTCAAGTTTGCAGCGTAGCAAACAGTGAGATGAATAAAAAAGTCCTCTTTTGGAGCATATTTCATTCTAAAGTTCAACCTTGTTAATGATTGCAAAGTTAATTTACATTCTGCTGCTGAAGTGTGAGCTGCAGCAGGTATACACCTCATGGTTGTTCATCACGTTAATTAAGTACTTTCTGCAACAGGGAAAAAAAAAGGAAGAAACAAGACAAAGTAGCTGGACAGGAGGTTGTATAACTTGGGATTACAACCCAACATTCCTCATCAGACACTTCCACGAGATAATATTTTTTTCAGAATGAATATCATATCAAAACCACAGCTGCTCTTCCCATGCCTGTTGGTACCAGCAGCGAAGCACTGATGCAAATCCAAATGGCAGCATTCCTGCCATTAAGAACATCACGGAGCCGAGCTGGACGAGGAAGAAAACCTGGTGCTACCCAAACTGCTCAAACCCTCAGCTGGTGAATAAAACAAACTCCAGATCCTCCACACATGAACATATGGCCTTAAATTAGACAGAATTTTGGCTAATCTGTTCTTCAAATATTTTAAATTATGATGACATATGAATCTTAACTGAAGGTCTTCCATCCATAACACGCTTCTCTGATGATAGCAGACATGAAGTCAGCTTAAGCAGTAGCAATTAGAAATTCAGCAGTGATGTGAATGCTGGCAAAAGGAAAGACTGAACAACCTCTCAAAGCCTGTCACAGTTCCATCAAAATTCATGGTTTTGACAGATTCATGTGGGATTTGCTTAAATATTTAAATAAAAGAGGTCCCACAAATCCTAGGACAAAGGCAGATGCTTGCAAATCCTGGATGCCTACCCATGGAAGAAGCAATTATAAAGTCTTTCAGCTTGAAATTAAATTCATCTCTACTCAGAGTGCTTAAACGTGTGTTTAGCTGGAGGTTTGTATTTATCACCCGTGTCAGCAGGATTTAAGTGCATCAAATTCATCATGGAATAAAGTCAAGGTGCTGAACGGTGCTCCTGCAGCAAACTACCCACGAGAACAGGGTCAGACCCTGAGCAAGAGCCCAACACAAGCCAAACTTTTCAGTAATTTTTTTAGCAGACAGCTGACTGCGGTTGATAAATAAATTTCTGAGGGATGTATTCCAGCAAACACCCCAGGATACAGTTGTGTTCCACAGATTAAGTAGATCTAGGCTGGGTTTCCAAAGGCAGAGTGCTGCAGCACGAGCAAGCGCTGAATAGGAGCAATACACCCCAGGGAGAGAACCAGTTCATTCCCAACACACCCCTGGGTTCCAAGAGCTGAACAGGAGATACCAGACCCATCCTCAGCAGCACTGGGAAAACACTCAGGCTGAGAACTGTTTAGAGACAAATCTTTTAGCGTTTCCTAAGTCCTCTTGCAGGCAGCATTTCAGGAGTTACAGATCTTGCAAATGAATACTGGGAACTCTCAGAGGCTTTAGTTGAAGAGGGGAAGGTATTGACTTTAAGTAAAAGGCTGGGTTTATTCTCCCTAGTGAACTTATAACATTTACATTAAATAAGTGATACGTAAAGCAAATATGAAAACTTTAAAAGTCATTCACAAGTACTTTCAAATACGGACCTACTTTGCCCGATTACTGTTCATGCTGTTAATAAAAAGTTCCTTTGCTTCCTCTCTGACCTGAGACACATCTTTGCTGAAGCTGTATGAGTTTGAGGGGGTTTATTTTCTTCTTTTTACCTTCTCCTGAATGAGTAAATTTACTCCAGTATCCATGAAAGAACAGACTAGCACAGTATAAACACTTCTCACATCCTTGGGAACCTCTAAAGGCTACCTCTGCTCCTGACTAATATCACTGCTGCAGTGTGAGGAGTGATCCTATGCTTTGCTGGAGGATGTTCCCTTGGCCAGCTGGGGTTTGTAAAGAATCAGAACAAAAAAGTGCAGTCACAACTTTGAAGTGTCAGTCTGCACAAGATCTCAGTTTGGGGGGTGTTATGATTAACCTGTCTGTTCATCTCACTTCTCCTGTAGCGAAGACTTATTGAGGTAACTGTGTTCTCAGTCACCTAACCTGAATAATGATGGATCTAATGTATACATGGGAGGTGCAAGGGTGTGGAATCTCAATTCTTTTCTGTAGAGACTTTCATAATTTGCTTCTCTAAGCCACAGAAGTGAAATTGAAATTCACAGAAACCAGGTAAATACCAATGACCACTTCTGTATCTAAAGGAGAGAATCTAAAGCAAAGGTTTTTCTACAGAGTTTATTATTTTAGGGTGTCATTCAAAGTGAAGCATGAAATGACATGATATACTCCTCCCCAGTGACATAAAGCTGACTCCAAATCACCCCAGATGTGGGAAGACTGAACACTGGCTGGTACCATATAGAAGAAGACATCACTCTCTCTAGTTTTTGCTGTCTGTAGAAAGCCCATCAGTCTGACATCAGTCATGTCCTGTACTCTGGCTTTGACTTCTCAAGCCTCTTCTCTTGGTGGCAAGAAGACTGATGGGGAACATAAAGCTAAGGGAACTGACAAACTCATTAAATCATTCTTGAATGTTGTTAAAACAGTGCAACCTGTTTAGCTTTCAATATCTTTCCTGTCTTTGTCCAAGAGACCATTATGTCAGAGGCACAAGGCACCAAAAATGACTGAGAGAATGATCCTGGCATTTACTGCCTGCAACACATCACACTAACACAAGCACAGTCCTTGTCCTTGACCGACATACCAGTCTTAAGTTGCTTTTTTCAAATTTGCGCGTGACAAGATTAGTCAGAGATGATTTTGCTGTCAAAAGAGAGTGTTCTGCAGTTCTGCTCTGTGACAGCTGCAGTATGTGGCTAACCTTCAGCAAGTTAGAACATTTTGGTGTTACAGTGTGAGTGACATACCAAATAATACTGTTTCTTCAAAGAAACATACAAGTCCACTTTGGCAAACTGGTGAAGCACCAGTCCTCTGAATATTATTTCTTCTTCCAAGTTTGGAGAGAAGTTAGACTTCAATGCCCCTTGTCCTAATTTTTGTAACAGCCGTAGAGGTTCAATTGCCGTGACAATTTCCAAAACTGAACAAACACATCTGGAGACTGCACAAGCCCATAGAATAGGAGCTCTGAGATACACCCCACCAGCAGCCAGCAAGAATGACTCTTTTAAGGGTGCAAATACAGACTAATCTCCCCATCTGCCATGCTGAAGTCCTGCCTCTGAGACTGCTGGTAGCAGCTCTTAGTACCACGTGCATGGAAGATTTTGGGAGGTAGACAACTGCCTGCTGGGACTGAGTTGGGGAAAATAAAGCTTTGTTTAGCAGAGGCCACTGTTCACACATCAGGTGGGAACTTTGCTGCATACAACAATGAACAAAGGAATGGATGATGCTGGAAAATGAAAGGTCATTTTTGGACACAGGTCATGTTTGAAAGGTCATATTCAGCACAGAACGGACATGGACATAGGATAACTGCACCATCCTCACCACTGAATACTCCAAGGGATGTGGATGTTCCAGATTCACTAGAAATGAAAAAAAGCTTTCACAAGGACAACCTCTGTCCCATCTAGTCCCGATAAAGATCTTTTCATGACCTGGTATGATTTCCTTCTGGAAACATGAAAGTAAAAGCCTGTTTATGCTGTGCATGCTCAAGAAAGGCTTTTCATTATGCCTTTAAAGAGCACAATACGAATATTCAGCCCTGTATCATTATTCCTCCAGGCAGTATAGCAAGAAAACAGACAAACCCACAGGAGAATAACTTGGCTTTGCCTACAAGCAAAGAAAGATCTGTGGCCGACCATCAGGATACCTGAATGGCTTTCAAAACTGGCAAACAAGGTGCAGGAGACAAGCGTTGATTTTCACAGACCTCGCATTTCATTTTTCATGCATCTCTGATATTTTTATAAGCTCTTTTCATGCACTAACTGAAGCACCCTTAGAAATTTCCCAGGTTTATGCACAATCCTTGGAGAGTGATGCCATGCTTCTGACTGCAACCACACAGCTGACAAGAGTCAAGACACAGTGGAAAAATATGTGGCATGGCAGGAATGATTATTCATTTACTCCAGTACTGTATCTCAAGGGGTACTTGTCTATAAATGTCCTGGAAAAAAAACAAAACCAACAAAACTGAAACTGTTGCAGTTTCATCCTGAAGAGAAAATCAGTGTTTTTAAATTGGAAAAGCAAACAATTCTACTTCTTTCCTTTCTTGCCATTGATTAGAACACAGTGATGAAGAGAGACTAAGGATAAGACTTCTGAGAGGGCATTTGTGCACTCCTTTGATATAATTCCATGAAAGTGCTAAGCAATATAGTCATAGGCAAAAGAATTTTTTTCCTGAATGCCTTATACTGTGTACATTTCTACAGACACATGCACTAAACCTGCACAGCTATTTGCCAGTAGCAGAAGCAGAAAAATCCATTAAAAACCCCATTACTGTGATGTTTCACTTCATTTTGAAGATGTGAATAACCTGTGATGGAGAACAGGTTTAAGTTGAATGTATATTGCTATTCTTCTGGCTCAGCAGAATGTTAAACACAAGGAGAAATCTGCCCTTTTAGACCTGATCCACTGCTACACTATGGTTGTTTTACATTACTGGCAATGTAAAAGAAACTTAAAGGACATAAAAAAGCTATTTTCATGCTGCCTGTGCTCCGATTCTCTACTGCAGCAATACACACTGCATATACAACTGTGTTTTATGTGACTGGCAAGATCCTAAGAGATTACTTTTCTTCATCTTTTCTTAGAAATGCAAACAAATTAACAAAGGCAGAGCTAATTTGGTGCCCGAAGAGCATAGTCAAGACTGATCCTCAACAGCTCAGCTGTGCCTTTTCCTATTAAGTCCTCAGCACCTTTCTCCTTCTAAAATGAGTAATGAATAAAAGAATTTGAAAAGGAATAGTACAAAGACAGATGCCATATACTACAGAGCTGGTCTCTTACTTGAGAATTACTGTGATCCTTTGAAAATTATTTCTTTAACAGTGGACTGAGAAAACTGACATGTCTGTGCTGGATCTAATTGGTCCTGTTTCCTACTGTCCTAGTGCTGCCCTCATTTTTGCCTAATATTTGCTGACTGTCACACAAACAGGGCTCACAACTATTAAGTCCTCCCTGTTTTCTGGAGAAATGAAAGTTGAACATGAGGACACAACCACTCTACACTTAAGATGAGAAGGGAGAGGGAGCTTCTGAACACTGCACAGCATGTTTTTACCATTTACTGCCATAAAATACACCACAACGCTACCTTAGGGCACATTTTAATCTTTCCTGTATAATTGAATTTTTTCCTTCTGTGTAAACAGTAATTTACTTTCTAGGATTTACGGGCTTATTAAAAACAAACATGAAAAGCAAGAAATTTATTCTCTGTTATTTTATTATTCTCTGTTGTTTTGGCCCTCCTCCAAAGGAAAAAGGTCTTCTTCCTAATAACCACCACATCTGTCAGTCTGTAAAATACTTAACACGTGTAATGTTTGGCAATAATCAAAACTTGTACCTCCCAGGGGGTTTTTTTGGTGAAAAAAAAAACCCAAACAAACCAGAATAAGAGATTTTTATCCCCTTGTAAGGATAAACCCATACCTGTGTCATGAGGCAGAAATGCCCTGGCTGTGGAATGTCCGTGGGGATACAGACTGAGGTGTTTACAGGATTTAGTGCAGAGAACAGGGATATGTGTCTGTGGCAGGGCTCATTGTTAAGTTTGCTAAAACTTAAAGGACAAGCTCAGATTTCTCCCTAGCAGCCAAGTGCCAAAAGATGCGGCTAATTCAGCAAACGCCTCAGCAAGGTAAGTCTCTAACCTAAGGATTTAGGCACTTAACCAGATTATACGCTGTTAAAAGACTTACTGCTTCTTCATCTGCATGTTTAGCACCTACTTAGCTTTAAAAAGCCTTCCTTCCAGGGCACAGTTTGGAGCAAGAGCTCATAGAATCATTCATACAATCACAGACTCATTAAGGTTGGAGAAGACCTCTAAAATCATTGAGCCCAACCATTAACCCAGGACCACCACCATGTTCACCACTAAACCATGTCCCCAAGTGCCACATTCACATGCCTTTTGAACACTTCCAGGGATGGTGACTCCCCCATTTCCCTGGCCAGCCTGTCCCAATGCCTGACCAGAGATGTCTAGCTTTTCCCACTGGGATTTTTTTCAGTTCACTGCTGGGGTCATCACCAACCTGCACTAGAAATTTGAATATTGTTACTTTTCTGTACCTGGAACAAACCAGCCCCTACTCTCCAGTGTGTGGGTGGAATGGGGGCTGGGGGCAAAGGTGTGGTGGGTTCACTTGGAATGCCTTGGAGAGAAGAACACTGAAGAGCACTCTTGAATTCCCAGATCACTCGTGCAAAGTAACTTACACCCAGTCATGCCTCTCCATCCAAAGGCAACAATCTCTTTCTCCATTTCCTCTTAAGGACTTCTCTGAAAAGAATCTTGAAGTTGAATTTATCTGCCCAATTAAGCTGAAATGGAATTAGTTTATATTTTGGGGGGAAATTTGAGGTTTACTTCACTCAAAAAGAAAAATGCTGCAGGAAATTTGTCTACCAATTAGCCCCAAATCAATGTGAAATTACACATTCTTTATGCTGAATAGAAAGAACTAACAACTGCAGCAATGGCTGACACCCCTGCAAATAACCAAAGTCAACTTTGGATTCTCATCTTAGGCTACTAGAGATTTGACTTTTATCTTCATCAATATTAAGGTATAAAAAGCTTCTTCATCAACTCCAATCCCATTTAATGTTAAGACATAAAAAGCTCCAGTGTAACAAGATGATCTACTTTTAAAACTCTACTCTTTCTCTCTGCAGAACTGTCTTTCATGAACCCAAACTTGCTTCTATTTTCCTTCTTGTGCCCACAAAAATTCTCTGTCTGATACTCTTCAATCATGCTTAAAAAACATTTCTCAGCATCTCCCTGGCAAATGTTCCTGCTCATTTTTTCAGAATCTGGCAGGATGTTTGCACCTTGCTTGAGGTTTTGTATTGTACTAACTATCACAATGAGATGGCCTAATTATCACGATAAGAAAACCACAACCATCCTGGAGGATGCATAAGGTTTTTGTGAATAACCAGGTAGGATGATGGAGTTCAGGAGTTGGTTTCTTAGCCTCACTCACCCTGCCCACCAGTATTCTACCTGGAAACAGCAGTGACTGCTTTGGCTGGCAACACAGAGCATATTTGCTATCATTTATAGGCAGGAACTGTCATGAATATGTCACAAAAACATGGAATTTGTCCATATGCTTGGACTTCATTCAAATATGCCTGAAAAAAGAGATAAAAACCATCAAGCAAGCAAGCAAAAATTAAAAATTTATTATTTTAAAATAAAAAAGCTTCGGAACTGTTCAGTGCTACATTTCAAATCCAGTGAACTCCTTCAGACCTGTAGTTCCTGAATGTGAATACGAGACAAGGGTGGCCACAGATTTACTCTTGGATGTCAACAGTGAGCCTGAGCTGTGACACATCAGGACCAGCAGTGCTCTACACACAGCAGTGCCAGGGGTAGCCTGGCTGCCGAAGGGTGCACGTGGCTGCAGCATCTCTGGCTGTCAGGGCAGTGAAGAAACAGAAGTAGTCTTTCTGGTCCTTCTTAGACTGAAGGAACTTTGACCCTATTACCTGCATTACCCTTTCCCAGACTAATGCTTCTCTACTTGTTTGTGTCCCTAGAGCACTTCTGGTGTTACCTAACGCTGCCATGGCCAGGGTGAAAAACACAGCCTGACATGACACCAGCGAGCCTTGCTGACACTTCATGGAAGAGCTCAGTAAGAGCAGTAAGTAGCCAAGTGCTGAATCCCAGAAGCTTGAGCTTTTGGCTCCAGCTCATTGCATCAAAGGACTGGCACTCAGGGTACACAACAGACCAAAGGGATGAAAGAAAATCTGCATCTTTCACTTCTTGACTATTGTACCTTGGATGACACGAGCAACCATTCAGGGAGCTGGAATGTATCATATCATGTTGGGCCAGTGCATAAAACAAATGTGGAAAGACAGTGAAAAGAAGAATGTGGCAGGTGCTTCTGCCACTCGTATCACTCTCCAGACACAGAAGAATGTAAGAGATATTGTAATTCAATTCCTCAACCAAGCAACTAAATTCCTCCTTCAGATAACCTGAAACATCACTGGCCAACAGTCATATATCATCTACTAAATTCTGTCTGGGTTTGGAAAGAAAAAGAAAATCCAGAGCCAACTAAGGAAACTGTTTGTCAGCATTCTCCTTGGGTTCATGCCCTTTATTGAATCAACTTATAAATCTCTGGATTTGCAGGGCTTCTGAAAGGCTCTGTGCCCTTTAGCTGAAGTGTGGCTTTCCTCTCTGGAACTACAGGCAGGAGTTTGAATTTCTGGAAATTGCTTCTCAGTTCCTAAAACACAAATGGATCGAGGACCAAGAATCAAGGTGAGGTGTCACAGGTGTGAAGAAGTATTTGTGTGATGTTATCCACCTCCTAGCACTTTCACCTAAGAAACCTGCTGGTAACATGGAGACCTGGGACAGTGGGAACTCTCCTGTTCTCCTCAGCTGCTCTCGTTTCAAAGGCCCTTGTGAATTACTGTTGAATGGGTGCTAGGAAGTGTTTGGTGGCTGCAGGAAGTGAATTGTGTATTATATTATTTCCTGCAGTCAATGAGGAATCCAATGAGTCAACCTTCATGAGCCAGGCAACCCCTTCCAGCTTTGAGTTCCTGTACAAAAGCAGCTACTGGGAAAAGCTTTTTGGAGACAGACCTGAAAATGTCTGAAGGCTGTTCTTTGCAGGGGGATGGATTGCAGTGAAATGGGATTCAAGTAGCTTTGAAACAGAAATTATTGGTGCTGTAGAAGCCATAACCCACTGCAGTAAATCCCAGCACTGTCACCCTCAACTGCCATCAGATTCACCTTGTCACACCAAGGGGCACTGAGGTCTGTGATTAACCCATGTCAGGGTTCTCTGCTCCATGCAATATCCCACCTGAGGGCCAGAAACACTGAATAAACCCGTAGTGACTAGAGAAATCAATTGTTTTACCTTCACATGTAGATGACTCTTACCTCTTTCTGGTGGTACTTTATTGCTACCTTTAGCTTTGCCAAATCATGACATTTTTGGGGGTCCAGCTCTTCGCTTTGATCATCTCTGTGATTGAGAATTATCTCCAGTTCTCGGGAACTCCGTGCTTGATCCAAAAGGTCCTTAGCAAAACGCTTGCATTGCTGTGAAAGCTCTTCATATTCAGCCTTGAATTCATTTTCCACTTTGCTCAGCTCCTTCAGCTCCCAGCCCAGTCGGAAGGCTGTCAAAATGGGATCCTCACTTGATAAGGCAATCAATGAAGGGCTGGCTAAGGCTTTGTAGATGTTTAGCCTTGACCTGGAATGCCTCAGGCTGTCCACCTCGGAACTGGAGACACATTCCACACAGTTACATCTGATCTGGTGTGGCCGTGGAATTGTTACCCGTCTTTGGACAAGCAGTTTGATGATTTCATAGTTGTTGGTGTGAGCCGCCAGCATTATCGGTGTGATATCTGGAGTGAATTCGGAAAACTGGGTGTCCATCATCAAGGTTGGAACCTGTATGAAGGGATAAACCATACAGGGATGAAGACGTGTCTCATGTGGAACAGCAGAAATCAGATGCCCCTCCTTCATACTTTTGAAGTGATATCGTAACAAAATGGGGGTTTTATAACACCCTCTATTCTTTAAATCCCACACATAGCCATGCACACACACACACACACTGCTATCCTGGCAAAACCATCTTCCCCCAAATCATGCCAGTCTGCCTCCTAATCAGGAACCTGTGACCATTCAGTTTCCAGTCTCAAAAGCCAGTCCATCCCCACCCAAATACTTTATATGTAAATCTCATCTGTCATGGGTATCAGTTCATATTCCAAAAAAAAAAAGAAAAAAGGAAGGGAAAAAAGAAAGGAAGACAAAAGGCCCAGGCAACTGCACAAAAAGAAAGCCTAGAAAAGAGTGAACACTGAATAGATTTCCATAACTATTACCATTTGCATTATATGTCTGCATTAACAGGTCAAGAACCTGCTCATAACAAGTCCTGCACAAACTAAACACTTTGCAGTTGGCCAAACCTCTTCTCTTTTCCCTACTGTTTTTATTTGAAAATACTTTTCAGTGTAGGGATACATTACATAACTGCCCTCAGAATAGATTCATTGGGGTTTTTTAAAATGGATTTGAAGAAAGTTAAATGTAAAATTAATGAGCCATAGTCCACTACAAATAAGCCACTCCAGGGTGTGCATTATTCAGCTACTGTTGCACTTCTCAAAAGATGAGCTTAATGCACACCCTGTTGTGTCTTATTACTGTATGCAGAGTGCAAAATGAGACAGAAATGCTCTCCCATCCCCAGCACACAGAGTGTTTCCATTTGCAGCACAGGCAGCTCTCTTTGTTGTGTGT
This sequence comes from Margarornis squamiger, assembly GCA_035222235.1. Lineage (NCBI taxonomy): Eukaryota > Metazoa > Chordata > Aves > Passeriformes > Furnariidae > Margarornis > Margarornis squamiger. The sequence goes on from JAWWTY010000138.1 coordinate 17,299,814, forward strand.
TAATCACTACTCAAACAAACTGCACTCTGTGTGCCCACCGCTCCTGCCCTGGCACTTGGCATCCCGCTGCCTGAGGAGGGATTGCTGCTTTTGGTGAACCTTGCAAATGTCAGAGGCATTTCAGAGCAAACGATTGTCAAAGAGTCCTAATGACAGGAAATATTACTCAGTCTGTACAAATCCTCAAGAAAAGCAGTGGTAAAGTAGCATAAAGATTATGAAACAGCCATGGAATCTCAGTTCCCTGGGAGTTAAGTGCTTCTATAGCACTAAAGAGCTAAAGTTCATCAATAAACCCCTACATAATCCAGATGCAACACCGGACAGAGTCTATTCATGACACACAACACGTTCCCAAAGGTGGTCAACACATCGAGATGTAGGGTTAGTTACTGGAGCAGGGCTCACTGCATGGCTAGAGGCATTTTGGGGAATAAATCTGCTGCTTTGGGTGTGACACAGGAGGAGTTAAATCCCCGGCAGCCTCCAGACACACAGGTGCAGAGAGGCTTCTCTACTCAGGCTGGTCCCTACAGAGTCAGGAGGGAGAGGATAAAAAGGGTTCATGAGGGGGAATTAAAAACAGCAGGGAGGATTTGCTGTGGGTCATAGAGGGCTTGGTGTCTCTTAGCAAGTTTGAATAAATGTATTTTGAGATATCTAGTAACAAATGGCTGAAAGCAGCTCTCTTTGTAAGGTCTTTGACTCTCTTCCTTTGCTTAGCTCCTTTAGGTAGTTTGTTAAATGTCAAGAGAAAGGTGCAGGGGTTTTTATTTTCTATTTCTTGGAAGCTTTATTTTTTTTAAGTTCTGATGCTTGAATATAACTGCATATATCTGTCCTCCCCTCCCTTTTCAGCAAGTGACTGGCTGCTGTATTCAGAGCCTCTGCCTCAAAGGAAGAATCCTTTCCCCCTCTATCACTCCTATTACTGTCAAGTTTAATCTTGTTTTTCTGTATGGAAGTTATTGTACCCAGGGCTGTGAAAAGGATTTTCAGCTTTACACAGATGAGGTATTCATGTTGCTCGGAATATGAAATGGGTACTTGAGGCGAAGGTAGTAATGTTACAGGTGGGGATAGTGCTAATCCTCTCTGTTCCAAAGGTTTTCTAAATCTGGATCTAGGGCACTCAAAATCATGGTTGCAAGATTTGAGATCAAACCAAGTGATTTCTCATCCCTTATTGTGGCACATACCAGCTCTCACCCCCAAAAGGGTGCAGTGCTTCATCAGGCTCCAGCAGCCACTATGGTGAAGCAGTGTTTTTCTGGGAAGCTTACAGCACTTCTGATGAAGGGCTAAGGAGGGAAATGGTGGTGCAGAGATACAGAGACTCCCTGGGATCTGGGAGCAGATCAGTGTAAGCTCTCAGATCACAGGAGCCAAAGCTTATTTCTGAGCAGCAAAGCAAACCAGTCACTCACAAAACAGGAACAGTGTGACTGATGGCTGCTACGGCATCCTTTCTGTATCTGGCTGACCCAAAGCCAGGCATTGGCCAAAAATGGCAAGTTCTGTGGTAAATATTTTTTGCTGTCTTCTTGCACAGTGTTTTGATAACGTGCATCTTAAACTGTCTTGTTTTAAAGCTGTGCCTATGCAAAGCTAGCCTTTGCTAAAAGGTTGCCTTCTATCACTAGAGTGGCAGCAGAGATGACAGCAATGCATCATCATCATCATCATCATCATCACAGATGTTCCTCCTGTGCTACCCTGCCCAGCTGAGCCTGGTTTAGATCAGCTTCTTCTATGTCTTGAGTTAACTTATGGTGATGGAAGCAGAAGAGGAATAATTTATTCTACCCCAAGGGCTCTGCTAAGCTCTTCCAAGGTTATTTTCATTAAGTGACCTGAATAACAAAATTCTTTTCCATTAACCTCATCACCTGACATAAGCTGTTAAGCTGAGTCCTTCAGGATCCTGTTGTCACCACTTGCACAGGAGCAAGTGCCTCGTCTGTATTTCATCCTGGTAATGTTCACTTGAGAAATTAACAGTACCATTAACAACATGTGACTGAATATTGTTATCATCTTCCCAGACTTACTCCTCATAAAAGCAGGCTGTCTACAACTGCACCACTGCTTCTCTGAACAGTGCTGCAGTGAGTGAAGAATCCCCTTTATTTAAAAAAGGAGGGTGAAGAAACAAGCTTAATTCATTAAAAGAGAAGAAAGTGGAGGCTTAGCTCACATAAAGGCACTGTTCAGTATAGCTAAGCTCTCCTCTGAATGGAAAAACAAGTTTTCCAGCAAAGAGTACACTGCTGGAAGGGAGCTCTGGATAGGAAGAGCAGGAATCTCTGCTGCTGTTAGTCATGAGTACAGCACAAGAGGAAAAAAACTATAGTGGGAAAAAAGCAAAAAGCTGGCCCTGAATTTCCAACGGCCTTGTTGTTGGTATTTCAGGAGCTTTAATTTGGATTTACTCTAGTCTGGTATCTGTCCTTGGAGCAGGTCCTCTGGTTTAGTGTTGTGTAAAAGCAACCAAGCTCAGGTGTTCCAAGACTGCTCAGCAATGTGAAGAGAGGTGCAGTAAATATGAAAGCTAAGGAGATTGAGCTCAAAAACCTTATCCTCAGCTAAACTAGTAGACTAATTTGAATGCACCTTTTGCCTTTTACAGACCACAGAAGCTAAAATCCTGGTTCAAACACCAGAAGACCTCGAAGTACACTACAGTGTTCTCACTACATCTGTTGTCTATTGATGTGTACAAAAAGGGACAATAGGTGAAAAAAGCTGTTCTGCAGCAAGGGAACACGGCAGTCAATGCAGGATCTTGAACTCTGAGGAGAGCCTGGCTTTGTTTAATGATTCTTTGGGGTTTGTCTTCTGTCTCTGCATCTCATGCTTTCCTGCCCCTCTGTATTGACTGTGCCCTTGATTATGGTCTGGTGACCCTGACAGACACTGATCTTCCTTCATGTTCAGGTCTCTGCTCAGCATTTACAGATGCTCTCAGCTGCAGTCTCCCCACATAACCTTTTGGTGCTCCAGACCTCAAATGGAGATCTGAAGCAACAAAGAATGTCTAAAAAAAAAAAAAAAAAAAAAAGCAAAGTCAAACCACAAAATCCTTTACTTAGTTTTGTTAATCTCTAATTGTAAACTTCTTGGGTCAGATTAAACAGATAAACATTCACTTCCTGGGTCAGATAAACATGCATCCTGTTCTGGCATTGAGAATGCCAGCACTTTTTTCTGGAAATAACTAATCTAACAACACTTTTACCTCTTACAGGTGGAATTGCTCATTTTCAAGCCATCTCCATTTCATAAATTATCACCTCATCTGGACCAGTGCAATAAATTGTAAGTGAAACCCATGATAAACTGTAGATGTATTAATCTTCACTATTTTCAGCTTGCTTAACTTTTTGATTCAACTGTGTGTTATAGAAGATTTTCTAATTGCCAAAAGAAACTCATGCAAGCCTCACTATAAAACTACTTCCACTGTCCCAGGCTGCTCCAAGCCCTGTCCAACCTGGCCTTGGACACTTCCAGGGATCCAGGGGCAGCCACAGCTTCTCTGGGAATCTGTGCCAGGGCCTGCCCACCCTTGTAGCAAAGAATTTCTCCCCAGTATCTAACCTAAACCTTCCCTCCTTCAGTTTGAGGCCACTCCCCACTGCCCTTAAGAAAAGTCCCTCTCTTATAAGCTCCCCTTATGTACTGGAAAGAACCTTCTGTGGGTCCCTGGGAAAATGTTACACACTTAAGCATTCATTTTAGGTGATACAGTGGTGCAGGTTTCAATAACTGAGTATCTTACTCAAAGATGCCTTGAGAGATGTCTTGTATCAGAGTGACGATAGTATCTATATCAGTATAGGAAGGTTGGCTTTTTATCTAGTGCAGTTCACTGACTGAAATGATGTAATTTGGTTAATGAAATATAATGAGCAACACAAACTGATATCTAAAATGGTAAATAGTACTTTAAGGGCTTTTGTGCTGCTTAGGAGCGAGCTTTGCAACTTTGGCATAAGGCACACAGTGTTGTAAATGTACTTCTGAGTAAGCTCTGCTGATATTGAAGTGTTCCACTGACTTCAGTAAGCTGTCCCAGATTATCCAGCTGAAGAAAAGGCTTTTTCTGCTCTAAAATCTCCTCAGTGACTTGCATGCCTGCAAAGTCAAATAAAGTTTCTGCCCCCCATACTTCAAAACAGAACATTAGTAACTTTTAGTGCCTCTAAGCCAAGTGCTCATACAAGGTTCCCAGATGGTACACACTAACACTAATATAGGCATCTTTGAATAAAAAATAGCATAATACAGAATCATAGAATTGTTAATAATCGTTAATTAATAGAATGCTTTACTATTGAAAGTAAACAATTACATTTGTGATACCTGTATAACCAGGTGTCTTTCCCTGCAACCAGTAAACAAAAGCAAAATGCAGATATATCTGCTCTAGATCCTGCCAGTTTTAATTTGACTTCTTATCCCCATGTTTAAAAATGCAGGTGGACCCAGGGGATTAGTTTTCAGAGCTCAGCTGAAAACTAGTGCACTTGACAGTGGCAGAACCACATCAGAGCTTGTGTTCAGCCATGTGTTTAGGAAAGGCAGCACAGCCAGAAAGATTGTCAAAAGATGTCACCATTTGTGGCTGATGCTACATAATAACTTCTGCTAGGGATTTAAAAAGAGGACTAAGGAGAGAAGCCTTCAGAAGGAAAGGATTTTGCAAAGATGCATTTAAATGGCCTGTGGCAAGTCACTGCAGACAGAGCACTCTCTCCTCTGAGCCGCTCTCCTCTCAGATACTGGTGGAGGAGATGAGATGAGATGAGGCACTTGATGATGAAATGAAAAGAGAGTGCAGTCAGTATGGCTTACCCTGCAAGTCACACTGGAACACTGGTAAAGAGTTACCTTGTGTTTGAACCTCTTGTATTGAACTGAAACGCAGCTTGAGGTCTGCTTTGCCCCAAATTCCTCTGTCTTGCTTCAGATAAGAACTGCTGAATCCAGCAGCAAGATGGGCTAAGGAGTACCTACCCCTGTTCTGGGGAATCAGACCAGTGCTGTGCCACAAGCAGCTGCACCCTCTCCTGTGCAGGAATGTTTGAGAAGTTCAGTGCAGTCACAACTCCCACGTTATGTCACATTATCTCTGTGCTGTGACCAGCTACCCAGTGAGTCTTGGTTCTGTCGTACACTTGCATGGCCTGGGGCTTGCTGAATGATGACACTTCTCCAGTTAAAACAAACACAGGACAAGAGTTCAGGGCTGGTACAAGTCCAGACAGTAATGAAGTTGTTAAAGTGGGGTAAGTGACCCAGGGACTTGGCTCACACCGTGTTATGGATCTACCACAGCCTTTCCAAAATGCAGAGGTCCCTGACAAGGCAGTAAGCTGAATTATTTCCTGAAGATTGGCTAGGCAGACTAGGCTCATATATAGAAGCTGATTTTTTCCCCCCCTTTCAAATCATAAAATGCTGTTTCTCTGATTTTGATTTTGTTCCCCCTCCCCTTTCTTCATTTCCATTTTAAGAGTTATTCCAGGATAGGAGCAGCTGTTTTGAGTAAAAATATTTAGGGTTTAGTCTTTATTTTTAATGTTGTTTTTAAGTTTGGAAACGAACTTTGTTGAAGAGCTTCCTTAATGCACACCTGTGAAGTTCTTTACTACTCTAAAGGCCTTGGAATGTTGCTTCACCTTAGACATTTTTTCATTTTATGGATAAGCTTTCCCCTGATCTCAAGCATGGTGAAACAAAGACAGTCCATGGTTATCTGGAAATCTGCAGGCTCCATCTTCAAGGTGATCTTTGTTTTATGGTGGTCACTATTTTTCTAATATTTTCCAGGTTTGATTCTGTGAGGGAGAGTTGTCCAGCTTATTAATTCATTTTACCTGATCTCTGTATTATCTATTCTTAGTGGTAAAAATGACAGGATGTCCTAATATAGGTTAATCATCATGCCTTTTATGTCATCTTGTACATAAAACATCCCTTTTCCCTGCAATTTATTATCTTACGCAGGTGAGAGACGTTTCATTAAGTTTAGGTGAGGTAATATGTTGCTAACAGGGCTTGAAAAGGGAGGGGTTTCTTGGTTGGGTTGTGTTCCCATTCAACTGCATCCTGAATTAAAAACTAAATAAAAAAAGAAATCAGATTCACTCCTAAGACAGCGACACAGAGAGGAGTGAGTGACCTGCAACTGGTGCCAGCCCAGCATTGCTGGGTGCTGCACAAGAAACACCTGGATACTCACAAACCAGGAGGCTCATTATTTCCCATTTTGACTATTAAGTTGTGCTTTTGGCATTGTTTTACTAACCAAGAAGAGTCTGTGGCTTCTGAAAAGACCCCAGAGTTTGCAACAGCAAAGAAATGACAAACTAGACAGGTGGCAGGGTCTTGCATACGAATAAAAGCTGTGTGATTGTGATCTTTCTTTATTCCCACTTAGACAGTGACTTCCTCTGTTATTCCTAGTGCTAAAACTTGAAACCATCTAGCTAATGAGATGCCCCTCACGCTGCAGAGCCTGGTGCTGTGTCATCATCTGTGTGCCTGAGGAGTGTGGAAGTGGAGCACACGAGCCCTCTCTCGCTGCCGTGAACTAAATACCAACAATGCACGTGGCCCTGAGCCCCTCGCAGGCTTGAGCCCTTTTTGAACATGTTCTCCCAAGGCAGTGACAGAGCAAAGGCCTTGGATTGCAGCATTCCCTTGCTGCAGCAATGCAGAGATAAGCAGGGAGAATACTGTTCTCACTGAACAACCTTTTTGATATCCCCTCCACTGCTGCCACCAAAATGCTGCCCTTCACAGGGATAAACAAGCCATAAAGGTGACATTCTGCTTTGCCGACCAAGCACAGCTCTGTTCAACAGCCACTTAAGGGCTGGGGGACTCCTGCCAAACTGCCCTGCAGTTCTTTATAGACTTTGATAGATCCCAGACTTTGTTTGGAAGGAGCCTGTAATTCATTACATTCAACTTCCCCACAGAGAGAAGCTTCCCTTGGAAAATGGGTTGCAACTATTGCCCCAGGAAGACTGTCCCCAACACGTGTATCAGTAAATCCTGACACATCTGGGTTGGGGGAGTGAATACAGAGCAGACAGAAACACACATGTTGTGAAATGAGAGGGACCAGGTGATGCTGTGACTGGGGCTGATGAGCAAAGGGAGGGGAGTACAGTAGGTACATTCATGGATGCTGGGTAGGTAATAAAATATGTCTTTTGAAACTGAACCCCTTAATCAACAGACCCACAGAGAGCCCAGAAGTTTACTTGTGTAGAAACACAAAAAGGACTTTTTTCCCCTACAAATAGTCCCCCTACAATAGTTCATCCACCCAGCTGAATCCCATGAACATATTGCATCTGACTGAAAATACACTGTACAGTGTGCCCAATGCAGCAAGTGCTAAGATGACGACTCCAGATTAGTAAAGACAATTCTCTGGGAAGCATCTTCTATAACAGCACATTCCCAACTTCTCCACCTGTCTGTACATTAAATTACAAGCACAACCCTTTTGTACATGCTGTGAGGCAGTTCTTGGCCTGACCCCACCAGTGCTAATAGGAACAAATAGCAGACTTTATGTCAACCCAGGAGAAGGAGCCAGTGACTTATTGCCACTGCCAGAGATGCCTGGGAGCTGCCACTGCAGCCTGCAAGCCTTAACCTTGATGCTACTCAGTAGGTCCATGAGATACATCACCTCAGTTCTTTGTTTGGCCTCATACCTTGCCCATCTAGATTTAAGATTTTTTAAGGGGCAAGGCAGTGGGAAAGGAGAAAAGAAACTCCCAGTTAAATGTAATCATTAAGTGGAGCGGTCTTTGACTTCTGTGTTATTTAGTTTAATTAGATGGAATTCATTTTGAAGCCAGCTGCCAATATCAAAGGCATGATAACTATAGCTGTGAATTATTACTGCATCAATAAAAATAATGAAAAGCTTGGATGCTAATGGAGCCATTAGGCTTTGGAGCAGTAACAGCTAGTACTCCGTTTGCAGACACAATCTTCCTTATTGTGCCTTTCAAATATTTCCATACTGAGAACTGATGGCTGTTTTTGTCTTAACTCCTCCTGTTCTTTAGAACCTGCTCTCCTTCAGTGTATCTAACCAGGTTCAGCCTTCCCTTTTCACTTTGGAGCCTTCATAATAACAGAGAAATGGCTGGCTTGAGTCATACCAAAGGACACAGCATCTGTACTGAGTCACACCCATCAGCCTGTTACACTCCGTGTTGCAGTCCTGGGCAGCTGGAGCTCAATCAGAACAGACAGTTCACTCATCAGCTCACCTGAAAGAGGATTTTTGAGGTCAAATTTTAAGTTCACCAATACTATGAAGCAGCAGCAACCTTCTACCAGCAGGTATCTGATGATTAGCAACTAAGACTGAAAACCTGCCCTTTATTCTCTGTAGTTTCCTCTTCACAGCCATATTCTTCCAGAATTTATTTCAGTAAAGCTCCTTCTTTTGGAATACATATGGATCTGTTGAGATCTCATTGATTCAGAAGGCCTTTGGACCATCAAAACAAACTGAATCACAGCCATAAATACTAAGATCCCTTTTCTTTTTATTCTCATTATTGAGGAATTGCATTCGTAGTCCCATCTGTGAACCAGATTAATTTGGAGCCATCTGCCATGAGCAAATTGCTAAGTTTGGCAGATACCAGAGAGATGCTTGTATCCTCCTCATGTAAACAGTTGATGTCAGCTCTGATTGTTGTGAAGAAAACAGCTACCCTATAAAGGTGCTTATGGCTACACCAGGAACGTGTAGTAATTCAGATGACTGATTACAGCTCCTTGAAGAACAGAAGGAGGGCCCAGCAGTGAGCACAGACCATGCCTGGTGTGCTGTGAGCACATCCACTGTAAGTGAGGCAAAAAATGAGGCAAGACCTGTGCAAACGGAGAGCTGTGATGCACATTTAGTGGAGAACTGGGACCACTTAACAGAATTCATATCAGCAGCTGTAAAGAAGATACCTCTGAAGACCTCACCTGGAGTCACAGGGAAAATTTGTGCTCATTTCAGTGGCTTTAAAATGTCAGGAACTATTACTAATGATAAATTGAAAGTGAATCAAATATGAAGGAAAATGGGAATCTTCAGACATTATTTCCTGCTGTTTACTGGAAATTAGATGCCATTTAAGTGCAGCTTAGGTGCAGAATCCAGCCTGGCTGAAAACACAACCCATTGTATTCATGTTTTTATAATTAAAAAAAAAAAAAAATCTGAGAGGACTTTTAGAAAAAAACAAGTCAAAACTCAAAGATCAAATAGGTTGAGAGACACAAGATTTTACTGGAAAGAAGAATCTGTTCAACAGGCTTCATATACACATTCCCTTGCTCCTGTGGTAGTATTGAATAAAAAAAACAATAAAAATTGAAAGAAGTAATTTTAAGTTCCCTGTTAAACCCCCTGGAGCCCAGCAGGATCTCTGTTTTCCATTAAGGTCTTGTTTTGCCATCATATGTATTGGACCTGTCCCATGCACAGACTGCTTTGCATTTTAACTCCCTGTCCTCAAAAAGATGAGCCACCTGACTCAAAAAGATGAGCCACCTGACTCACTGAGCCTAGGCCAAAGTCAATACTGCCTCAGCACATGCTGATTTTTTCTGTTTCTATCTACCACTCTTTCTGGTGGTTATTCAGTGATTTGTTGTCTTATTTAAAAATAACATGACAGCCATCACTGAGTATGGATTTCCATGCCAAGCAGACAGAGATGACTCCTCTGTCACTATGCAGTCCATCATCAGCCTCTTCACTATCCACAAAATCAAGCAGTAACTATTGCACCAGATAAGGCTCACCTTTATTTCCTACAAAACACATATTCACTGACTACAGATCTCTGTAGTCAGGAAGAGAAACACTTGCATTCCTTCCAGATTCCATGAATATTAGTTTTATTCTGTTGTTCCTCTTAATGTTGATGAATAGATTGCTTGATTTCCAAAAGTGTGTCATCTATTTGGGGAAAAACAAACTACCCTATGCCTTAAGTGACCAATCAGCAACACAAAGTGACTGGTCAAAGCAAACTATGGTTTAAAAACGCTAGCTTGGAGCATTAATTGGAGCAAATTATGTAACATTTGGAAATAACAAGTGAACTTGTAAAAATCATGTTTGAGGAGAGGTTAGTTCCAATGTGAAGAGAAGGAGGGGTCATTTAAAGCCTGGGCTTTACTCTTTGCTGGGAGTGAAGCACATCAGCACACCTCTATGAACTTTCCATGGCAGCAAAAGTAAGGTGTTTGCACCAGGATCACTCACTGACCCCAAAATCTCCTGCAGCCACCAGTGTCTTTCAAAGCAGCTGTAAATGTATTAGCCATTATTCTGGCTGTAACTGGTGAAGTTTCTCCTCATCTTTATCAGGAGACTCACACCACAGTACACAAAACTGGCTAAAACCGTGGCTACAAGTTGTCTGGACTGGGCAGAATGGATTTGAGAAGATACTTTAAGTTCCTAAAATAGCCCACAAACTTTGCTAGGAGATAAACCTAAAAGGAAATACATCTACTCTACCACATCACTGCTCAGCACACGAATCTATCACGTGCTCTGCAGCAGTCTTTGGAGCTGGGTGGTTCATGTTCCAGCTCTCACAAGTTCCACAGGTAATCAGAGTCATCTCCTGCTCTCCCCAGACACCCCTCACAGGTATGGCTGTGAGAGGGCTGCGTGTTGTCAGGGTCACTGCTGTGACTTACCCCTGCCATTGGTGTGGCATTTTCAGTAAATGGCACTTCAATAGCAGTCTAGCAAAGGTTTGCAGAATAATGACTCCTAAAAATGCACTGAATAACAGGAGCCAAGCATCTCTGCCACCCAGCCTCTCCATCCATTTCTCCCTGTCCCTTATATCACCAATGAGACCCTGATTCTCTTTAATAAGGAGCACAACAAAGGTCACTTCTTACATTTGAAAGGTTTTTTACTTCTGCTCCCTGAAAAGGTCACCATACAGGGGAGAAGCAGAGCTCTTCCCCTCGGGCAGCTCTCAAGAGACAGGTATGGAGCATCATGTTTTAGATATAACATGTTTTAGAGTCTGTGGCTGGTAAGAGAACCTGCTGCTTTACAGGTCAAGTCTGTAAAGGGCCTTGGTTTTCTACCTCATTTTGGGAGTATCTTTTGCTAACTGTAACCCCAGAAGAGGCTGGAATAATGCAACCTGTAACATTTCTCCCTAAGGTTTTTCTGTCAGGACTGTGCTACGATGATAAGGCTGTGGGAATGAGCGAAGATACACGCCCATGAAATGGATTATGCTGAATGATGCTACTCAGCTGCTTTGGAGATGCAAAGACAACAATTAACTGAGCTGATGTGAACAGACGCAAATAGGAACAGCTCTTCATGCCTGGCAGGCAGAGAAGCCCGACTTGGGGAGAGAGGCAAATAATAACTGTTCAGAGGCAGACAGCAGGAGAATGGAACTGAGAGGTACTCACAGACCCCACACTCAGACACATGAACATTTAAAACAGAGTAAGTAGAAGATGCTGCTTCTGCACCTTTGCCCAGAGTGCAGCAAAGACAACCAGCCCCTGATGGGAAACAGGCTGCCCCACATGAGCCAAGAAGCTGCCTTCACACAGGTTAGTTTAGTGAAACTGAACCCTGTGTACATTGAATTCATACATTATACTAAACGTGATATTTAAGAAGTGCTGTCACACCATCTTACAAATTTCTCAGCCAGACAGAAACCCTCCTATGAAGTGTGAATTTTTGTTACTACTCAACAAAAAAAGTTTTGTATATGTTTTAGAACATCTAAGTAGCTGATGAGAAAAAAGCTGTGCTAATCTGATTTATCAGGTGCTTTTTGTGAAAGCAATTAGGTATGGGATTCCCAAAGGACCTTCTGAGAAAGGGCCCTCTGAGAAAGATAATTAGTGAATATATATCGATACTGCTGTGGAATTAACACCAGGAACTTGTATTCCCATATGAACTTTGTGATTTGATAAGCTAACCAATCTTTTCCCAGCTTTGCTTAACTAGGCACTTCTTTCCATCTAATGCTGTATCACTACACATGAAATAAATGTTAATTACCATAATTGCACAAACAGTCAGTGAAACTGCTGAAGTGGAAGTCCCGTCCTGCAACCCTCTAGCACCAAACATTTCCTGCAGTCCACAGAAGAGTCTGAAACCCAGGCAGGGAAGTTAATCCTAGTTTGGACATAGAATCGTGCACCAAGTCAGTACTAGTTTAAAAGACACTGATTAAATCTGGTCTTGTAATGAACCCTGTAAATAAAGCTGAAACTGGCACTGGATCTCTTCTCCCCCCATAGGTGTTCTCCTCCTCCAAGCTGTAAACTCTGCAGCAGACACAATTCTAGCTACGGAAGGAGAGCTGCATGCTGGCACAGAGATAACAAAAATGAAACAGACCTACTATGAAATGGATCACTGAGCTAAAGGCACTGGAGCTGAATTTCAGCTGCAATACATCAACCTTATTTCACGGACCTTTGTCTCTGTCCAGTAAAGCAAGCAAGGCTGTGAATTTGAGTGGACATGAATTTTGGTATTCAGGAGACACTACAGAAATCCACATGAATCCCATTGCTTGCTTTCCATGACATTTCAGGAGAAACTTGATGTTAACCTGCAATAATTACTGGCAGTTCCGCATTGCTACTGAAAAAATCCTTTCATTCTATTTTGCTTTCTGCACTGTTTAGCTGTAGGATGCTCAGATTTCTAGAAGACCAAGTTAAAAATGGCTCATTCTCCATGTATGGTCCATATTTTGCTACTTAGGTCTTGTCAGAGTAACACCCAGTACTAACATTTCAATTTTTAGGTCTAATAGAACAGATTAGTTTTTAAAGCACACATTAGAATTACATTGCTACAGCATGCAGAATGCTGCCTTTTCTAAATATTAAGCTGAGCACTCCTGAATGCTGATCCTTATTGTTTGCTTTGGCTACACAAAGTTACTATTGAAAAACTATGTACTAGGGGACCTATCAATTGAAAATATTTTCTGCTAAGATTGACTGGTATTAATCATTTTCTTCCTTCACACACAGAGGGATGTGTTGCCTTCAAAAGGAGGCTTGATATACGGGGATTATCCAAGTTTTGGAGATTCCTTTCTAATGGAAAAATTGTCAGTGGTCATTAATGTACATAACTTACTCTAGTTACTGTCAGTAATACAAATGAGAAGAAGGAAACCAGAAAACACAGCTGGGGTAGTGTGATATGTGACACTTGAAGTGACAGGATTCAGACTTGGTGGTTTTTCCCAAAGTTCATAATTTAACTCAGGGATGGCTTTGTAGCTAAGGATCCTTCCTACAAGTCATAGTTGCTCAGACACACAGCAGCTTAGCTCTTGCTGTAATGTTTTGTTCTGCCTCAGCATTTCTGCCCTAGAGCTCTCTGGAGAGAGACACCAAGATGATATGTCTGCACTACAGCAAAGGACTGAAATGTGGCAGACTTGGCTTGCTTGCAGTTATTTATAAGCATGTGTGCTTCAGCATTTACTTATGAAAAGCAATTCCACTTAATATCACTACAACAGCATGGCAATAGTTCATATTTACAGATCCTAACGTAATTTCAGAGAGCCACAAATTCCTTTAGAAAGTCCTCATGTCTACATCAACCTATAAATCAGTATGTCCACAAACACTGGATAGGGCTGGAAAGAACACTGAGTGAAACAGAAAATGCTGAGTGTTTAAGTCAGGCAGAATATGTTTGCTCAGGCTGGAAAATTACCATCCAAGCAGGACTGCCCACGTCTGCTCTGGGCACTTAAAGCAATGGAACTGCATCAAGGACTGTGCTTTATGAGCTCTGCACAGCACCTCCCTGTGCAGTACCACTTTCCTAACACAGGATAACAGCTTAAAACTGAACAGGAACACTCGACTAACCTGCTTTTCACCACTGGGCTTCCTGTAATTCAGCAGCAGCTCCACAGCTCCCACCACCTCTTTCCGTATTGCGTACAGCAGAGCATCTCCCACATACACACTGTGGCTCAGCAGCAGCTCCATGATCTCCAGGTTCTCGTTCTCTATGGCTATTAAAAGAGCACTGCGACCAAGAGGATCCATACAGTTAATATTGATGTTGTAGTAGATCTCTGCCTCTTGCAAGGCATGTTTCACACTGGCATAGTCCCCCTTCTCCACAGCGCTGAGGTAGGCTTTCTCCTCGGCCGAGAGCTCTGCCTCTGCTCGCACAATCTGTAGTGGGATCCGGTCTCTGTACGGTGAGTAATTCACCTTTTTGTAGTATAGCTGGGCCATTGTTCATAGTGACTGGGCAACCTGTGTGGGAGAAGAACCACACATAGGTGACAAAGCAGACACACAGGGGATGAACTTCCAAAGGTCCATCATGGTAAAAGCCACCGATCCCTTTTTAAGGTGTTTTATTCTCAACGTGGTGACCATAAAACCCCTTAGCAACTCCACGTTAAAGGGCTTCCTGAAAGCATAAAGGTGACCCCAATGCTCAGGAAAGGAACGCAGAATGACAGATACTCAGTATATTTTTTGATCTCTTTTAAGCTCTGTGCCATTGAGTTCTTCTATCTGGTCAGAAGCACAATATTGTCATCTACAGATAACATACAAATAGGTGGATTTCTCATCTTTGCTTTATTTCCCACTCAGTGTTTTTTTCCATTCCTCCTTTTCCACTGCTGATGCAGGTCCTCAGCCTCTCTGAACTGCCACTGATAGAAGCTGCTGATTTACACCCCCCTTTACAGTAATAGAGTCATTTCGAATATTTTTTCCGCTTCTTCTCTGCTTCCATCTCTTAAAATAGGTTTTTATTTTTCCCTAATGTTTACTCTTTGACTAGGTCACAGTTTTATTTTTAAAGCTTGAATGTTTCTAAACATATTTTCTCACTCTCCTCATTTATAAATAGGACCCAAAGACAGGCTGATGTAGAAAGCCCCCACCTTTGCTCTCCAAAGGCAGTGATGTTGTTTGTAGGTCTAGGAAAACAAGAAGTAAATTGTGCCCTGGAACAAGTGCAGCAAAACAAATGAATTATGTGTCCTTAAGAGCCTAGTAGGTGACTGGAGTCATGAGAAACATGGGCTGGACAGGTAAGGAAAAAAGGAACTAAGCTTGGCTGCCTCTGTTTGGCATTGATAAACAACACCAAGTCAGGACCAGGGGCCACCAGCAGCTATGACTAATTGGATGACTTATTTCGTCTCCTTGTGCAAAGCTCAACGGTTTCCTCTAGCAAATTAGCCAGAGTTTTGTTCCTTTCAGTGCCCTATCCAGGGGAAAAAGGAAGGTTTGATAAAGAGGTAATTAGAAGGAGGATCTTGTGGTTCTGGTGGGGAACTGGGAGCATGAGGGCATGGGTTCTGGCGCCCATGCCCTCCTGCCACAGGGAAGCCGTGTTCCACAGAGCCCCTTTGCATTTTGCCTTCAGCTCCCGAGCAATAGGCCTGGTACTTCAGGAGTGGGTGGATCTGAGCTCCAGCCCAGCTGACACTGCACAGCAGTGGGTGGCTGTAGCGCACAGCGAAGTTGCATCTGCGAAACTTCCTGGGGAGCCAGAGATCTGCACCAGCCAGTTTGGCATCTCAGATCAGGATCCCAGTTTCCTACAAGTGTGAGAAAAGTTTGTTTGTTATATATCCAGAGTTACTCCCACACTGCTCGCACATGTCTCTCTGCACATACAGAATCATAGAATCCAATGCTTCAACCTCAAGACACACACAAAGGCATTTGAGGCAAAAGGACCTCCTATAACCCAAACAGAAGCCATAAATATATTGGCTTGCTTTCTACGGAAACATTATGGCACTAAAGTTTTCAGAACTAAGGAACGATCGCAGTGACTCAGAAGCTTCAACAAACTACATGTGGAACCAGCTACTCTGGTTTTCAAAAGGACCAAGGATCACAGGTCACTCTCACATTTTGTTTTTGAAAATGCTATTCCTGAGGGGTCCAGCTAATTCCCACTGAAATACTGACAGGACACAAAAGGATGCAGCACAGGTCTGCTAAAAACTAAGGACCAAAGAGATCTTTGGGCAAGTAAGGATAAACTCAAATGGGAAGGGAAATTTTGTCCTTGTGTGGCAATCTGGCTCACGGGAGCAGGGAATGCCAACGAGTGGGACTGGTCACAAAGGACAGGAGTCACTGTGTAGAGGTCTCCAGGGGGAATCTGTTGGCTCCAAAAATCTGAGGGATTCTAGTGGCAACTGCAGCTACTAAAGTGGAATTGGATATTTTTCACTGCTCTTCAGTTTAATTGAACATTTTGTAGATGGTGAGTAACACTTGCAACGAGTTATAACAAATGCCACCTTATGAAACATCATGCCAGAATTGGATCCCTTTCCTTTCCAACAGTTTTGTAGAAAGAAAAGAAAGCTTCTGATATCTTCTCAATGGGATCTCATCTCCCAGTACAACCCCAATCCAAGAAAGCATTTTGTTAATACTTCAAGCACATAAGAAGCTGCAATAAAACCCAAAAATGAATGATTTTCCTGAATTCTTCTCATGCCAACACTGCATAGCCTCACAAACACATGCTGCAGACTGGGTTTGGAAATGAGAGCAGGCAGTATCAAAAAAAGTCTGGCTGGATTACATGGAAGATTTCAGCAAAACCTTTAGCTGTTGAGCTTCCTCTCAGCCAGAGATCCTGCACAATTACAGATGGATCTTCCAAAATGTTGTTGTCTTCCAAAACTGTCTATCAGAGCATCAGTTAAACCTGAGGATGGAATGAACAAGCACAAGGATCCCTGCTCTAGCTGTTGCTTCTCAATACCACCAGTCTCCCAGAGGCAGCATCTCTTGGTGAAGCAGACAATGCTGGTAGACCCTAAACCATTTGTTTGTCCCAGACTGCTTCTGTCTCCTACTTAACAGTCAAAAAATGACAAAAATATCGATGAAATCCAGGTAAGAGAAGGGGCAGGCAATACACAGGTGCTGCCTAGAGAGAAGCAGCAATGAAAGGAACCTAAAATAGAAACACAGTCACATCAAAATTTTGGAATCTGTGCAGAGAGCCTGAAAATGCATGTTTTCCATATGAATTCTCTTGACAGAGAGGCATTTTCTGCTACTTAATATTTGGGGCAAGGAAAGTATTTCCACTCTACACCTGATTGCAGATGTCTCAGACAATATGCAGACTGCCTAATGCAGTGGTGATACCTGCAGCACAAACAGGTGTAGAGAAACAAGAGAACCACATAATACACTACACAAGATCCAGGAAGAGGACTTAGCACTCAATTTGGACTCTATCTTCACTCTCCAGCTGGAATGTCCTTCTCTCTAAATTATTAGTCCAAATCTCCAAGCTATTTCAGCCTGACACCACTCCTGTGTTACCTGGTGCAGAAATCAGTTTTACCACTGAAACATAGCAATACCTGGCAGAAACAGCTTGTCTGGCTTGGGTAAGGAAGGTTTCCAGCCACATTATTTGCCTAATAACTCAAAATTGTTTTTTCTGTGCCTTCAAAAATTTCTCTTCATCTTTCACCACTCAGTTCAGACCTATCTATGCCCTACCCCAACAGGGCCACCTTTTTCAGTCTGAAGGCAGGTTTGTTGGAATCTCCTGCTGCCTGCTTTGGACTGGACCTGTGGGATGGAGATGTCACAATCACAAGGGAATGGTATTACTTCAGTCAAGGGCTGAAAACAATGGCATGGGCTGAAAATAAAGAAGTGGCTTTACACATGCCACACATTTGGCATCTGCAATCACCACTCTCCAAGACACTGCACTGTCCTCAACACCCCTGTGAGTCTCCCATCCTGCAGCACAACTCGGTACCAACTGATAAGCTCCTCACCCTCATGTAGCATGCCCAGGTGAACCAGTGATCGCTTCAAGATCAAGGGGGAAGAAACAATGAGAGGAGCAAAAAGGAGCTTTCTTGCCCAATGTTTCTTGTTAGAACATGATGAAAATGGCAGTCTGGCATGATGTGTGGTGACACAGGCAAAGGCAAGGGGGAGCAGCCTGAGCAATGGGCAAGCAGCAGTGAGGAGGGGGCGAGGAGAAAGAAGAGCAGGGAAGAAGCAATGAGTAGTGGCCATCAGTTAAAAGGTGGTTAATGAAGACAGACAGGCAAAGCTCACTCAACAGCACTGCCTTTTGCCACTAAAAGTTCCACGAGGTGTCACTACAATTTTTTTTGGGATCTGTTAGCAGTTGAGCCACCCCACTTTACATGCACAACATGCTCCCACACGCCATTGTCACGTGGGAATCTAAACAACCTGTATGAAATGGGACGGGTATAACTGAAAGGGAGGGAGACAATGTCAGTTCATATCCATGTATCACTAAATTCATTATAAATAGGACCTTCTTGGATTTTATTTGCTTTTATCATCACCTGACTTTTCATGATGCTGATTCAGAGGTGGGAAAGTACCATCGCTCCTGATGGCTGAGTTCCCTCTGTAATGGGAGCAGCTGCGACTTGTAGTGGTATTGAATTTAGTTACCAGAGCTCACTGGTCCCAGCTGATGAGAGCATCTGACAACCTGAGGAACTAATCAAAACATGGATCTTGAACCCAAGATCAATAGAAAAGAGTTACCTTTCCCACTTGATGGGACTGTATGAGCAGCCAAGTCACACCACACCTTACAGCACCCAAGAGAACACCCCACGTGCTGAGCTGCACTGAGCAGCTGGCTGTTCCTCCCCTTCGGCCATTCACTCTGACAGTTGGCAAAACTCTGTGTGTGGCTTTAAATGTCACTCCGTCTTCTCTGTCGGATCTGCAGAAGGGTTTATGTGCTGGAAAACCCACCTGCACTTTCTAGTTGTATCAGCCCAATAACAAATTGATCCTTTGCAACACATCTTACTTCCCTGCTTCCCTCCATCCTTCTTTCTGTGGCTATTTCTTCCTTTCAGTATTTCAGAGGCAGCATTTTCCTCAGTTTGCAATTCTACTCTGGACTCCAGCTCTGGAAGTCATGTTCCATAGCTGTGAAAAGGGCCTGACTCTTTCAGCCTGTTCAGACATTGCATGCTCAGTACTACTGATCTTTTTAAAAAACATTATAAACCTGAATTATGAAATAGTCCAGAAGGGCCACTTAGGTAAATAATATTACATGTAGCTAATGGACCAATTGAATTTGTGAGTGGATCCTCCTTTTAAGTGCTCTAGATCTTATTTACTAACAATTCCTGGCTGAGCACAGCATGAGGAAATAAAACTGACTTTGTAAGGTTCTGCAATTCCTTTTCTTCTGCAAAGATACCCTCTTGTTCCAGAAAATTGCTTTCTCCATGGAGTTCAGTGGGAACCAGATTACAACCCTAAGTCTCACTGCTTCTCATGATGCCTCTGCATCACGCCACCAGAAGCAGAAATTTTTTCTGATGCTTTTAAATGCAAAAAGAGCTGTGACTGAATAAACACAGAACCTCGGAAGTATTTGAAAATTGTAAAATTGCAATGAGCTTCCTATGGCTGTGCAAATTCCTTTTAGCAAAGCCCTGATGATCTCAGGAAGTTTATATTCAGCTTATAAGTTATATAAGATATATAATTCCCTGAAAGAAGTGCTTTTCAAAGCTTGTAGGGCTGCAGTACAACACAAAAATGAGAAACAGACAGCTAATAAAATTGAAGATGAGTAATCTAGGTTTCACTGCCCAGGATGAGTAAAAGGGAGAGCACTAATAGCATATGTGATAAAAACGCAAGGCTGCAGTCATTCATGATCTGCACTGGAGGATATGTCCTTAGAAGATGCAGAGAGAAATTCTCTGTAGAACATTTTGCACTCCTCATCTCCTCAGGCATAGGTGAGAATCTGTACGGTCCCTGGGGTGCAGCACGTAACCTTCTAATCCAAGCGGTGTTTGTAAAAGAAAACAACCTCAAACTTCAGATTATAAAATTTACAGAAGCCAAAAGAAAATTCTTTGCCAGTAACTTAAAATGTCACAATTTGACTCAATCCCAACTCTGCAATTCTTAACTTCCTGGGGAGGGTGATAATTATCAAAGATATATATGTTTGATTTGGAAAGGCCAGCTCTTTGGTACGTCTCTTCCGCTGTATAATCAATTGATGAGTCGTGACCAACCACATATGGGAGATATTTATATATGTATATGTATATATATGTGTGTATGTGTGTACATATATGTATATATGTGTATATGTATAGGTATAGGGGTGTGTATATATATATATATATATATGCTCTTTGGTGGAAGCTTCAGCTTTGTTTCATCTTGCAAAGCAGTGAGGACTTACCTGGCTCACCTGGTCAAAGCTCCCTTTGCAATAGGATATTCTCCTCTATTTCTCCTCCAGCCAGAGCAGAATTCATGGACAGAGAGTTTGAGATACCAATAGCTAGACTGCACCAGAAAGTCTCAAATGCTTAGGACTCCCACGAGCCTCCTCCTCCCACAGCAGAGCTTCCCAAATGTATAGGGATAGGCTCTTGTGTGATTTTGATCCACACCAGGGATGGATTCCAGATGGACACTTGCCCAGTGCTGGCCTACATGTTTCACACACATTGATGGGGTGTTAACGATGCTAACATTTCAGCCAAGCTCCTCAGCCGTGCTGCGGTGGGAATGGGGAGAGCAGCTCTGGAATAAAAAACAGATGCAAAACAGGCACCTTTCTGTGCAGCACAAGCAAAGGAGTTATCAGTGCAGCCAAGAGAGAAGCAAAGGCAAAGCACCTGCCTGTTACCAACCTGCTGAAGCAACAGTGCATTCCCTAGACTTCAGCTTCAATCAAGGCCCAGGTTTAAGGCATTTTTGGCAGCAAAGTGCCAGCAGTGTGCAAAGGGTAGCTTGTTCTTGCGGGTTCCGGAGTGAGTTTGCCATCAGGAGCTGCAAAGTGGTCCAGGGCAGAGGGGAGGGATGCAGACAGATCCCCTCAGAAGTGTGGGTGGCTGCACCCCTTCTGCCCCTCTTCCAGCAGGTGTGCTGGGAGGGACACCTCTGCACTTCAGTCCTGGGTGTGAAGGGCTCTCAGAGCTCCCTGTCCTCTCCCTCAAGGACTCCTCCCTGGTGTGTGAGGACACACTGCAGGCAGGATGGAGCTGAGTCACTGGGCTGTGCTGGTGGTGGCTGGTTGGCATCACCAGCACTTCTGCTGTGGTGACTTTTGGCTGGAACAGCCTAGTGCAGGGGACTGACTGGTCTTGGCTCTGTATCAGGTTAGGCTGGAAATCCAATTTAGGGGAGCAGGGCCCTGGTGGACTCATTCCCTCTACTCAGCCACCCTGTTGTCGTGGTTTAACCCCAGCCAGTAACTCAGCCCCACACATTTCCCACTCACTCATCCCTGGTGGGAACAGGGCATTGGAAGCTTCTTCACTCCCTGTTAAATGAGTTGACTTCTACTTCCACTGTTTCTTTCAGGGGTGATGGATATGTGTCTGCTGGTGTGTTTTCCCTCTCTTCTCCTTGAGGGTGATGCATGATACTGGGCAGTGCTTGGTAGGTGCTGGACAGGGCCACAGCCCTCTCTGGAATAGCCACAGCCATTCTTCACTTGTTCAAACACTTTTTCTCTTCATCAGGATCTTGCATTTGTTCAGGAGCAAAGTTCCAGACCATTGGTGTGGGCTCTTTGGTGCAGCTATAAGGCAAATGCTGATGCTTCCTGCCAGCACTGGAGGAGCAGAACTACCTTTCTCCTGCCTGAAAAACCCCAAGCCAGTTCCACTCTTCACAGGCAGCAGAGTTCAGGCAGCGTAAGGCAGGAGCCTGATGCTGACACACAGACAACCAAAGCCCTGTGCAGTAAGTTGTAAATGAGACAAGGGATGGCACAGATCCAAATTACTAAGATGCAATGTCGCTTGTAAGGCAGTTCTGGGTCCACTCTGAAGGAATCTGGCCCAAAGTTGGGAATGTAGGATGGAAACACCATTTGGACAAGAGGCACCAATTCATTGGCAGTTCTGAGAAGCCAAAAAAGGGACAGTTTGGACTATCTGTCCAGTTCAGAGGCCACCTAGAGTACATCCCAAACCTCTCTATAAGATCAAAGTACATAAGTCACAAAACAGATT
Source organism: Margarornis squamiger (assembly GCA_035222235.1). NCBI lineage: Eukaryota > Metazoa > Chordata > Aves > Passeriformes > Furnariidae > Margarornis > Margarornis squamiger. The sequence goes on from JAWWTY010000138.1 coordinate 17,321,938, forward strand.
TAAATCTCACTTTGAATGCCATTGCAGCCCTGTCTCATGATGTTTGTCCTATGCAACACCCAGCAACCAACATGTAATCACATTGTTTTGGATGCAAGAGTTAGAAAGACCATCTTCTTTAGCTGGTGTTTCCCCTAGGAACAGCATTGGGGATAGGCAGCTGCAGCTCCTGGTAGGGCTGGAGCAGTGTGGATCTGATCCATTCATAGGACTGTCAAAATTACAAGAGGTTCTTGCTGTTCCCTCTCTGGCCAGGACTGAGTGAGGCTGAGAACTGAGTCTGCAAGCAGCGTTCTCACTAAGCAACTGAATTTTGGGGTGGATTGAGAGATACTGTGCTTTAAGATGCTGTGTGGTTTCACACAGACACACATTAGTTGGTAATGCTCCCTTTCAATTTTCCCAGGACACAAATGATACCACAGAGTCAGGCCTTTGGCACTGCCTGGGACAGGAGATGCACTGCATTCAGTGTTTCCACCAAGATCTGAATCATGAAATTGAGGTGTTAAGGGGAAATAATATTCTTGTCTGACAATAATAATACACAGGACATCTACTCCTTGCTGTTGTGTCTCACACGCAGCCAGAACAGCCATGCAGAACATGGGCCAACAGTCAACCCTTGGCATCAGGGCATGCAGCATCCTTGTCTATCTCCAGCTCTTTACAGGGTGTAGATATCCCAGATTTGATCTCATCTGTCCTGAAAGCAAGACGCAGCTTCCAGCGTGTCTTAATGGGAAGGGTAACAGCAAAAGCCTCTGGTGTTGAGCCAATTGCAATGCTCCTATTTATGAGACAAAGGGAGGGGGGAAGTATTGACCCATCTCTGGAATATTTCAGTATTAGCTCAAAATAAAAAAATCAGTCTGGGCTACTAAGACTATTAAAGTTATTAAAATGGTGATGGAATGGCTGCAGCACATGCTTTTAGCAACTATTACAGTGAAGTATTTACAGTTTGTAATTGTCCCACTTCTTTCCACACAGCCATGATGCAGCTGAGAATGAATAAAAATGTACCATTGTGAGGAGCTTAAAAAAACCCAAACAACCCTGGAATATATTCATAGTATGTATCTTTGCAAATACAGGCAGAACAGAAAGCTCATTTTGTCTGTCTGACATCATTGCTCTGTCCCCTACTCTTTTGAGATGGGCTATCTATTCATTTCTCACCACCTAATAAGAAAAAAGAGATGTCAACTGAACTGAGAAATACTGCCAAGCATGCCCACCCTGTTGCCTTATCTGCTAATGCAGCACTAATGTAGCACGGCACCATTACCATCTCTGGGCTCTGTGTCCACTGCTTCTGTGCCTGCTGCTTGTAATCTCTGCCTGCTGGAGCTACTGATGTAGAGACTTTGTTTTTCTTGTTCCTGCTCTGGCTCAACCAGCGTGGTAATCATTCCTTCAATCAACAAGATAATCTTGGAGCATCATCTCTAGGAGAGCTGTATGGACTGTCAGACCTGCCTCAGCCCAGCTGGCCATGCAACCAGTCACAAAAGGAAAAGACAAGGTGATGGCACAGTAGCCAGGGAGAGGAAAAGGCAGTGGCAGCAAGCTCTGAACAACTGACAGTGATGGCTTAGGCTCTTTTTCTCATCCATTAATGGGTGGATTTGTTAATGGTTGTGTTTCATGGACACCCATGTAAAAATACAGCCAGGACCCGGCACATGCAGCCCCACCACTGCAGCCCCTGTGCTGAGTCTCCAGGGCTGCAGTGCAGCAGTTACTCTTCCTCTAGCTCCATTTCGGGTTTGTTCCTAATTCTGTCATTCTAACCAGACTGGAGGTTTTTGGAAGGAAGAGGAAAACTCATATGCTCAATTCCCAAATAAATGTTCCCCAACTGCAAAATAAAAAGGCTATTTTAGACTATACTATGTCTACCTGCATCACCTTTTAATGATGAAAAACTGCAAGACCCGTGAATTCTGTTTCCCTGAGTTAAACTCCAAACCATGGTAAATATGGAGGAATTAAAAGCCAAATTCATTGCACCTGCAGAATACTGGGGACAGGAGGACAAGGAAGCCATGTCCCATAGGCAGTGAGCACACCACTTGCATTTTGCAATCGTTTGCAAAAATGGGACCAAAAAGAGAGCACCAGATGAGCAAGGAGTGGCTGCCCTGCTCCCGTGGGGGTGGTGGTGTCTGGCAGGGACACTTGTATGCACCCTGTGGAAAGGGAACAAGCCTTCAGACAACTCTCCTCCCTAAAACTTTCACAGGAGAAAGAAAGGGTTTTTTAGGGGCTTCCAGACAGAGGAAGAAAAATCTGAAAAATCCAAATATTTGAAGTACCTGGAGCAGATGACTGATTTGAATACAGCACAGCTTCATGAGTGGGGAGATTACCCACCAGCTCCAACCCAGCATGGGGGGATTACCTCTCCTGCACCAACTCCAGGTGATGTAGGACACAGTCCCTGCTCTATTTAGCTTCCTCACAACCTTGGACCCTGTGTAGTTCCAGCACGCTTCACCAGCAAATCCTGCCATCTGAGCCACCTGCATGGTTGTAGAGCTGAGAAGGAGAAACATTTCTACAAGCAAAACATCTCACTGCACGTAATTTAAAATGATGGAGACTAAGCATTACAGACTGCAGCAGCAGGGCAACTGCAGTTTGTCTCAGTCATGGTTTTGCACAAGTCAGCCCTGGTCCTAACATTCTTCACTGCTACTTCTGCTGAGACAGTCCCTTGACAAAACAACTGCCTTGGCTGTGCAGTGAAGTGGGGCATTTTATGGAGAGGTGGAAATGCCACACAGAGAAGAGAAATCTTCGTAGAAAGAATGTGCGAGGGAGCTTCTCCTGACAACGATAATAAACAGAAGAGTCTGCAGATAAAATAAAGAAGCAAAGCCAAATCCTAGTTCATTAAAATAGCTCAGGAAAGAGCCTAGAACTGCAGACTGGACAGTTTTTGAAGACACACAGAAAGGCTGCAGGCAGTAAGAACATATTCACGTTGTTCTCAAGAGAATTAAGCAGGCAAATCCAAAAGACACCCTAAAATGCTGCACGGACATAAAGCAACCTGGAAGAGGAGTAACACTGTTATACTGCTTGTAAGTGAAAAAGTGCACAGAATCAGATATTTGCTTCTATTAAGGCCCTAAAAAGGTTCCTGAATAGAATCTCCAGTATAAAATTTTCCTGTTCAACCTCCAACTCATTCCTATAAGGTCAGAGATCTGGGTCAGAGATTTGTAGGAGTAACCATGTCATTTCTTAATCTCTGCATACTTCCTTTGTGCCCTTTGGCTACCAACAATAACACCCAGCTCTTACATGGCTTTTCAGTCACAGATACAAAAGTACTTTTAAAAGGACAAACAGCATTCATCTTCTTGTTGTGTGGACTGAAAATACGCAGCAAACAGAAGTTACTGGTTTCATCTTTTTGTGACAGCAAGTGACAACCAGCCAGAACTACCAATACACATATATATTATATACATACAGCTTAATAGGTGTAACAGATCTTCGGTACTTATTGACACAAGCCCAATGCCAGAGTGATCTGGAGTCAGAGCACTCCAAGGGAGCTGTGTCACTGAGCCCCTTTGGAGGGAGGAGAAATGCTCTTCTCCCTGTACAAAGAGAGCCAAGCAGGAGTTTTGCCCACACCATACAGACAGCAAGAGTGGTTAACAGCAAGACTGTGGTCTCTCTTCCCTGGGCTTATGTCTGAAGTTTGTAGACATCCTCCTGCCCCATGATCTGACAGTGGAAGCCTTCTGGCGCCCTCTTCCAATCTCACAGCAGTGACTCCCCTCTTCTGGGACTCATGGAGGGCAGTAGTTCTGTCCTATGAAAGGTTGTACAAGAAGTGATGAAAAAAAATAGAAATATCCCACCTTACCAGGGAAAAACCTTATTTTTAAGTATCCCACAGAGCTTCTCTGTCACATACTGAAAAACCTGCAGGACACTATCTTGGAAATCAGCTCTTGGTTTTTCTAAGGGAAACTTCTCATAGGATAGGCACAGGATGTTTTCTTTGCCTCCCTGAGCTCTCGTCTGGGTTACACCTTAATATTGCTGGGGTTTTCCTTCTGTATTTTCTTTCATCAAGATACTACTCTGAAATTTTCTCCCATTTTCTTCGGGATTTAATTTTTCAGTTTGCTTCTCTGTTCAGTTAAGTGTTCATTCAAGACACCTCAGCTTTCAAGAGACATCCAAGGTGAGGCTCATCAATTCTTCTTCAGATGAATTTTATTTGGTATGCTCTGGGGTTTAGGCTCAGCTACAGTATAACTGCAGGGGGTTCATGCTTAACCTGAGCTCTATTCCTCTTGCTGCAGGAGTGGGCCTATGCAAAGGAAATGCACAAATCCATAAATAAGGCTTGGCACGATTTCACTGCTCTACTTAATGGCGACATTTTCAATCTCTCTTTTCCTAAACCTCTTGCTTCCAAATTCCCGCACCTGCTAACTTGTTAATTCTGTTTTCAGTGAGTTTAGACATATGTATTTTAATTGTGCTACTGAAGAGTAAACTACTTAAAATGTTAATGTTTTTCCAACCTTAAAAAGAAAACCGTTAACAAATACCTTGTCCCTGGGTCTGTCTTCACTGTTGGACCCACAGACCAGTACATGGCATTGTTTTTTCTCTAGTAGATTCTCTTGAGAGGACACCACATCTCCCTTTTCTCCCTCCTCCTCCTCCTCTCTCTCAGGTTTCTTCTGACACAGCCTCACCCTCTCCTTTTCTGTCTGATCTCTGTTGAGAAGTAGATCTCTCAGGTTAATGAAAATCACCCCCAAGGTGGTAATTACCACAGCTGTCTCTACTAGTTTTCTTTTCCTCTATTGATATTCGTCTCCTCTTCCCTCCAAGGCTCTGCAAAGGCTCCTTGCTGCTGCTCCCTTCCAGCGAGCCCTCACATCTGGTGTCTGGAACCTGCTGGAAGTTCCTGGGGTGCCAAAGAGCTGTCCCACTCCTGTCCCTTGTGCATCTCTCAAGATTCTGTTGGGCAGGAGAGTTGTAATTCTGGCAAAGGAATGAGTCCTGAGGCAGCGTGTGGTCCCTACAAGGCACAAGCCATGGGCTCTCCTTTCCATTCACCTACAGTTTTACCAACTGCTCTTCTGCTCTCCCTGAACACTGCTCGGTTTGTGTTTTCCTGGCTCCTCCATAAAACGTAGGTCAGATCATGGTGGACATACATCAAAATTGTGATTTATTGCACAGGAAAGGAAGAGAGACCACTCAACCTGCGAAGAAGAAAGGTGACTAATTGCTTAATTTGCCCAAACAATATCTACCTGCAGAATGTTCTTGGCTGCTTGGTGTTTCTTCTGATCTGTGCCTTCCTGATAAAAGCTGTGGGTTTTATATGCTCATCTCCCCTGGATGTCTGCACAGAGCTGCTAAATTGCAGATACACTTGTAGGATATCATTCTCACCATCTCCCTGACAAGGCAGCATTGTTTCTTACAGGACAGATGGCTTACAAGATACTCATCTCTGCCAAGGGAGCAGCAATGCACTGTCTGTAAAGTGAGTCTGAAAGCAACTACTTTGGCATTAAGATTGAGAATGAGGATAAACCACAGCAAGGAGAAGGCCATGGAAGCAGCATCACTCTCAGCAGTGCATCGAGGAGCTGTGTCACCCCAGGAGAGCAGTTTTCCCCAGGGTTCTGTGCTCTCTGTAACTGCTCACAGTCTGCACAACTCGACTAGATTACAGTCATGCCATGCTTGTCACATCCTTGGGAGTCTAGCCACATTTGCTGGGGTTTATTTTCAGCCCCGAGCTTTGGGAGTTCAATAATTACATGGGAATGTGTTCTGGGGGAAAAAAAAAGTTTCTAGCCTCTAGGGTGTGAAGTCAAGAGTGTGAGTCACTGAGTGAACTTCATTGATGCAGAAACCAGACAGAAAGTGTCCCACGTTCTCTAGGTTTAAAAATCTCTTCACTTTAAGCCAAAGTTTGCAGGTCTGAGGTATGAGGCAAAGAGAGGAGAAATGGGCCTTGGAGCACATGGACATAGAACATCCTGAACTGGAAAGGACCCACAAGGATCATCAAAGTCCAGTTCCTGGCCCTGCACAGAATACCCCCAAAATCCCACCCTCTGCCTGAGAGCATTGTCTAAATGATTCTTGAGCTCTGTCAGGCTCATGGCCATGACCACTGCCCTGGGGACCCTGTTCCAGTACTGCTTGGGGATGCCAGATCTTCCCTGCAGGCCACTGCACCTCCTTCCCTGTAAGCCCTTTCCTGGCTGAAAAAACCCCAGCATGATCTGTGCACAAGGGATGTCTTTGTGCTCTGCTCTGGTACCAGGCAGGTCAGGGTAACAGTGGCATTTTGTACGCTGACTCAAGCCCACACACTGCAAGGATTGCCTGCTCTGCTATTTATAAAGTTAAAAGGTTGTCACCACTCAATCAACTCAGTGCAGAACCATCACTGGCACTCTCCATGAAGACAGCTTTGTTAGCCCATTAAATCATGCCAGCTCGGTATCATACACCCTTTTCACACGTAGTGACAGAGGATCCCTTTGACTCCATCCGATAAAGCAGCCACCAATTTAACACGGCTTTTGGCAGAGGAGAAATGCATTTCTATACGTGCCTACTTAAAGTCAAGGCTGGCTGAAGCTTCTCTCCTGCAAGACACCTGTATTACTGCCACACAGAGCTTAAAATCGGCTGAGAAAATATGTTACAAACTAGATCATTTCATTTAAGTGCAATTATAACTGTGGCTACAGACAGAAATGCAAACAGCACAGATATTACCAGACAGGCACTATTTTCAAAGGGCCCTCCTCCTGCAAATCCCTGCCTACTAGAACATCTGGTCAGGGATCCCTGAAAAACAGAAAGCATCCTCACCCTCATTTTCTAGGTAAAGCAAAGCAGGAGACACTACCAATTTTGCCCAGAATATCTAGGGCCAGAAAAGAATCTCATTCCACTCCCCACTTTAACCACTGACTGAACTGCATGTGGAAGACTGCAGAGGAGAGCAAGGTTTCCCTACTGAAGTTTTCACTCAAAGGACTGGAGCAGCAGATGTACAGTGATGATGCGCTGCTAGTCTCCTCTGACAGGCACTGTTCATACAAATCCTCATTTTCTTTTAGTTTCCTTTTGATCTTTCATCTGAAAGCTTCCATCCTCAGTGATTGTGAAGAACCTGAAAATTCAGGGATCTGATACTTAGCTCCAAGAGTCAGCAGACAGCCTGGAAAGGAACAAAAGGCTCAGAGTGGTTTGAACAGTCCCATCCATCTCAGTGAGGGATTAATCCTGAGGCACAACCACCACTGGTAACAATTCCAATCCTAACACACAAGAGAAGATGGAAAGTTACCAATTTGCTTTATCTACCCTTTATACCTCCATGCTTGGGTGATGTTTGAAGACAGCCTCACCTATTCTGCCCCACCTAAAAGGAGCTACTGAATAAAATTGGTACAAGAAGTGAGCTATGTTTAAGGTGAAGCACAGGAAACACACAGAGTTCAAGCCCCGATGCAAACTGCTGGAGGGACCACTGCAGATGTCACACGTCACCTGGCTGCTGTTTCACTGGCATATGTTACTTCATAGAGCAGACACTGGAGAGGCACTTCCACCTTTTGCTTGCTCAGGCTGACCTCAGTCCTGGACTCTTGAACCACCTCCTGCTGTGAACACAGTGTTCAGAACGCAGTCCTCCTTTCTCAGAGCTATTTCCAGAGAAGCAGAACTTTTCACATTGCCTATAGGAAGAAGTGCCAAGCTAAGATCCCCCCTGCACAGCTACCTGAGGCTGAGCTTTTGGCACAGCTATAAAGCTGCCAGCAGAGCTGAGGATGACCAGAGAAGCAGCATAACCACGCCAGCTGAGTTTTTCACAGATCATTAGGGCTGTGGCAAAACAAGCAGAATTAATGTGTCAGAAATGAGATTAGTGCCCAGCTCTGCCCTGACTTTGGCTTCTCGTGTCAGCTCTGCGAAGGGTCTGGTGGTTCCCACCAGAACAGGGTCTATTATAAAGTACACTCCATCACATGTGGCAAAATAAAGTGTGGGTAAAATCCTTGAGGTGCCCGAGAACTCCTCTTGAGTTGAAAAGCAATCAGGACTCTAACTAGGAGTTTTAGCAGTAGCATTTGATCCATCTGACAGCCACATCCCAGTGACATGGTAAACTGGGGGGTTTTCCACTGCCTTTCTGGTGCAGCTTTGGTCAAGCAGTTTTTCAGATCTACACTTCTGTTTGCTTCCCTCATTTGGTTTTAGGGACATCACTGGTGGCTACAAGTAAGGACACCAACAGGCCCTGGTCTTGGTTGCTCTTAAAAGGAATGTATTCTGTTTCTAGAATTCATTTTTCGACTTCTTCCCAGCTTCAATAAATTTCACTGCACAGCTCCCCTTTTCAAGATACTGTCAGCACTCTTCTTTCCAGATACATAAAAGCAGACAAACTGTCTGACTAAAAAACAGATACAAAAGGCTAAACCCACACTGTATAACAAACAACTGGCATAGATGTTAAATGAAGACCTGGGGACTTTTTTTCACTTACCTTTTCAATGGGCATTGGCATAATAACCATGTACAGCTCCATAATTTCAAGCTCTGCAGTTAGTTTTACACATTTTCTTGTTCATCTAATTAGCTGTTAGCATTCTTGAACATTGTCCATTAAATTTTATTACCAGCAGTCAAGTTTTCATAGTGGAACAAAAGTGACTGCAAAAGCAGCATCAGTGGAGGGCACGTAACATGCATTATCGCCAGGGAAAATTGGGACTTCCCTCAAATTCTGAGATTTTTGGAGACAGACTGTAGGACTGATTAAAACAATTAGTCTGATTTTGCTTCTGTCACAAGTCTAACATTAATTCTTTGATGCTTTTGGATTACCCTGCTATCTTAATTACATACAGGACTTAATTGAGATTCACCCAAAGTATTCAGGTTCACAATTTGCTCTAGACCTCATTTCTCAGGGCCCTTTCTGTAACTATGCTAAAGGGAGGGCTTTGTATTTAGTAGCAAATTACAGCTAGTGTATGCATGAAAAAAGAAAATGAAACAAAACCAAAACCAAACAATTTTTTACTCTGGTAAATTAAGGCTAAATTCTTTCCAACTTGCTGAAGTTATGTTCCCTACACCCTGTGTTCTGAAGTGCCATGATGGACCAGAAATATCTGGGTTTTGCTGTGTTATGGTGCTTGTAGCCTAACTATCTTTCCTTAACTTCCTCAGCCTCTCTTTCTCTGAGATTTCCATCCCCTGCCCATCAATTACCTTTGCCAGCACAGCCCTTGGGTGGGAAGCCAGATTCAGCACCAACCTTCCTGTCCCCTTTCCGACTTCCAGGAGTCCTTATACTCTGTTTTTCAGCTGGATTTTGCTGCCAGGAAGGACCTCTTCTCAATTCTGCCTAAAATCCATGAGGCCAATTCCTTGCCATTTGCTTCCTTCACATACTTTTGGCCCAGGTCTGCCTCCTTCCTCGCAGAGCTATCTTCAGAGCTGCAGTTTAGGTCCATCTTTACTGATTTCTAATCAAAACACAGCAGAGTAGACCTCACTACCAGCAAGCACCTCTGACAACCACAAATGCTGCTCTCTCGTGCCAGACCAGCAGCCTGCAGAAGGTTGAGCCAAACAGCCACATATTCTCCAGCATCCACACAGGCATATGCAAGCAGGGAACACTACAGGGCATCAGCTGTGCCCACGAAGGGTTTCCTGCTTTTGGGTAGTGACAAAGTTAGCTATTTACCTATTTGGCTCTATCTCTGTGAGCACAAGTTTTTCCTCACAGCAAGTAAGGGATGCTGCTGCCACTACTCATCCTACAGATCCCAGGGCAAGGAACTCCTCCACTCCTTTGTCAGCTTTTCACTTTGCAAGAGGGTGGTTTTTTTCAGCTGAAGAGATCAGCTTTTAAATGTCTCTGTTCAATCCCGTGCACTCAGGAATTTCTCCTGTCTCTTAAAAGACATACTCAGAGTCTTCTGCAATTAATTCATTCCATGTCAGCTTAGTCAGTGTCCCCTCTCTATGTGTTTCTTAGAAATTAGTTACTTGAACACACAAATTTGGGGGTTTTCCCCCCACTGGTTGCCTCTGTATATCCACTAGAGGATGAATGATGAAGAATAGGAGGGCTATCAGCCATATGGGCTCTACCCATATAATCGTGGTGCCTAAGCTCTTCCCTTTGCCCTGCTTTTGCTCCAAGCTCGACCTTAATTATCTAAATTTCAGCTGCATTCTGCTGAGCCAACTGACCCTGGCACAGTGCTGTGCAGCACACCCTGCACTAGCCATGTCACTGCTGTATTTGCCCCAACACCCCCTGCTTGTCTCCTATCCACACGCTCCTGGCAATGGGACGATGGCACTGCACTCCTTGTGCCTTTCCCCAAGGCCAGGCCTGGAGGCTCCAAGTGCCATTTATTCACAGTATGCACTTTGGAGGCACTCCAAGTTGCAGATGCTTTTCTGTCTCAAGTCTCTATTTTTCCTCCTGGTACTCTGGATTTTATTTCATCCCTGAGGTGACACAGAACAGTCCACCCTCGCTCACTCAGGGATGACTTATTTTCCTTAGCAAAATCAAAATGTTTTGCTAAGGGTATATTCAGGGCCTTGAAATAGATTTTGGTGGGATTTTTTTTTAAAGAAATGAGGATTATTACCCAGTTTCCCTTTATTTGTGCTTTGAGTTTTCTGTTGTGCTTTTAGTGACAGCAGCACTCAAACTCAATCTGAATGTGCTGGGTCAGCTAAAGCAGTGTCCCACTCATAACTGAGATGCCCTCTGAAGCCAAAAAATGTGCTCAGCAAATCATCTTCCCAATCCCAAACCTCTGTTGATTTAGCCATGAATCCACACATCCCCTTCAAGGGGAACTACAGGAGTTAAGGGTCTGGGTGAAAGAAACTGGACTCCTCCAAGAATTCCTTTGTATTATTTCAAGAGAGCTACTAAGGCCTCTTGTAAACCCTTAGCAGGACAGTCCAGACTCTTAACAGTGACTGACTGGTTCCACATTTCAGGTGGAAAAACACCAAATGCTATCCATACGTTTCCCAAATTTCTTCCTGGACTTCAATGTTCTATGAAAGAAAATGAGGGGCAGTGAAAGCTCCAGGGATGCTCACTCCTGCCATGGATCCCACAGTCTGAGCTGCCCCAAAACACATCCAAACACTGCACCAGACAATGCCACCACGGACAGCGAGTGCCACGCTGGCACCAAGTGTTCAGCACGCCTCAAGTATGCCCTCCTTAAAGCCTGAAAAAGGTAAAACTACTTAAACACACACACCTCATGAGTCCCTGGGGCAAAAAACCAAGACTACCCACTGTGATTTGTGCAGTGCTGGATAAGAACAAGGCTCCTGAAGCCACAGCCCCAGGCAGGCAGCCAGCCCAGCTCCCAGAGCTGCTCCCGACCACGATGCTGTTTGTTTGCACCGCCAGGCTGAGCAGCAGTGACATCTCTGTTGCAGTGCAGCAAAGGGTTAGCACTTGCATAAGCTGATAAATGCGAGCTCAAGGTGACTCTACGTATGGCATTAGCATAGGGCTGCAAAGCCTGAGGGCGCACAGCAAAGTCTAAGCAAGAAACAAAAGCAGCTACAGCGTGGCAACCAAATCGTCCCAGGGAAAATCCTTCCTTCTCACGCCTAAAATGCAGCACATCTCAGAGTGTGTTTGCAGTCTGCTCAGGGCAAGGACACCAAACCAACCAACTCAAAGGTACACGGGATGAATATTGCCTCTTAGAGACACCTCCTACATCATATTATTACTTTCCATTCAATTGAACAAAAATACCTAGCTTCTGGAAACAGTGTCTCTTTGTGACACCTGCACGATTGGATGAATAAATCTGGTTTAATTAGCTGCCTTTTTTATAGTAGGCTGTAACAAAATATTGTGAAAAAGTGCGAAGCTGATAGTTGACTCTGAGATTTCAAATAACCTTCCTAATTAATTCTGTATATATTTATATGTCATCTTAGTGCAAGAAAATACTCAGAGCTCTCCTTTTAACTTTCTTTTCTATTTTCTTTTCTAGTGTTAGTTATTAATTTACTATGCTCTTCCTTCACATTGTTTCAGCCAAAGCAGAGCCAAATTGTGCAAATGCATCTTATGCACTCTAAATTTCATTCTGCTTATGCAGATTCACCCGTCGTGCTGACTTTGGTGACATAACTGCTAATTGCACAGGTAAAACTGAAAAGAGAAATCCCTACCCTGAACTCCTTCCTGCTTCACTGCGCTCATGATGCCATTGACTAGATTAACCAAATTAAAACTCTAACTCAGCAGGGAAGGTATTGCAAAGCTTTGGTAGCACATCAAAGCATCTCTGTGCTTTGCTTCCCATTTCATGTCCCACCAATGTGGTCTGTCACATGCTGTTACCAAACTTCTTCAGTTCTCAGCCCCAAAGCCTGCTGAGTTTTGACTTAGTCTATTGTCACTCACTTCTGAGCTCTGTCTTTCCTCCTCAGCACCAACCCCCCCCAAAAAAAAGCAAGAGCAGAGAACAAGTGCCACTGTGGGAATATGTCTCTATCCATGTCACCAGTGTTTTGCTGAGTTTGGATGTGTGCAGCTTTAGGGGGAGCTTTAGAACCAAATAAAGCACAAATTTGTAGGAGCACCTGCTGGTGCCTTAGGTATCCATATGCAAAAATAGGGTTTCAGGTAGCAGGGAACATTGGAGGGGACTCTGCTAAGACTGTATTGAAATTATTCTGGAGGGTAAAGATGTTTAGGTCATGGTAAATTCCTGAGCATTAATAAATAGACACAGGACTCTTTCCTGCAACAATCTCATGCTGTTGGGTTTTAACATTTCCACTGGGCTAAATCTATGTTTTTCTGCCTCATAACACCTCCCCAGCAGCCTAGAGATGAAAAACACTGACAGCAGTGCTACAAACACATCCTGGCTGGTCTAATGCCAATGGATCACTGGGTTTCCAATAGTTCCTGACCTTGTAGTATTCATCAGTTCCCATGGATTCAAGTGCTCGTGCAAAGTGCAGTCACTCTCCAAACACCTATGAAAATGGAAACAAGTCCATCCAAAAAAACTTTCTGGTATTCAAACATGCCCCTGTGTCTCCAGCATCCCCCCTGCACACACGGGCTCCATCTAGGCTAGACAAATTCTGCAGTCTGAGGAGACTGTTTCCAGAGTTCATTTTTCAGGTGCAAGACATTTTCCTTAGTACCAACCTAATGCTCTTGATAATGATAATTGATCCATATGGATTCAACAGGAGTGTTAGGTGAAAAGCTTAGGCTTCTGGTTCTGAACCAAGATAATAAAAGAATGAATTTAAAAGAGGTACAAGTAGGTCTACTTATGTGCTGGTTAATTTGGAAACAAACCAGGAATTTTGAACAGCATCAGTTATCCATAATATTTATCTTTCCTATAAAGGACTTTGCTTGTACTGAAGAACGGCCCATATTCATCACTTTTCATATCTCAGGTCTCAATTCTTTATGACTCAATTCCCCATTTAGTACTCATAAAGGCAGAGTCTATATGTTGAGACTATAAAAGCTGATTAGAACGGGAATCCATCCATCAAAAACCCTACACAGCATGCTGGTACCCCTCATGTGTCCATGTCATTAGTAGCACACTGTCATTTGCTTCTGAACTCATAAACTGAGCTCAGTGGCAGCGCTGTGTGCACGGCATCAAGGCAGGGAAAGACCTGGCTTTGACTTCTTGATCTTGCACGATCATGGGTACGCTGCTATGCTTCTCTTTCCTTCTCTGTAAAATGAGTGAAAATGCTGCTAATCTACCCTAACTCCACATTAAGAGGCTCAACCCCTAAAGCCGATTTAAACAGCAACTGCAATATGGGCACAGTAATAGTGCCATTTAACAGACTGCAGATTTTCCAGCAATGAACAAGAATTAAAAGCCCAATTTGGTTTTGTTTGTTTGTTGTTTTTTCTTAACTCTGCATTCTCTTCATAATGTGTCAACATTTAAGCACAGCAACATGCTACAGCCCAGGACTCACCACTGTGTGTCTGCACACTGCTGTGTGCCCCAGCATGTGCCCACTCAAGCCTGGTCATCCCCTGAAAAGGGAGGAAAGCCCATGCTCTAATGGTGAAACAGTACTCAGCTTGCCAGTGCTACCAGAGGGCATTTGAATAGAACAGGCTCTCAGGCTCAAGCATCAGTGTCTGCATCAAGCACAAGAACAACTTGTGGCTGCCCAAATTCTCTTACACTCATCACAGGAAGCGAGAGACCAGTCTATAAGCCACTGCTGGCAAAAATGTGTTTGACCAAACATCCAGGAACACCAGAACCATTTCTAGAAGCGGGACCAGGGTTTGAAATGCCCATAAACCAGGAAAACAAATCCACCTAACAATGCAGTTGCTGTGAATAATCTGACAGCAGCAGAGATTTGACAGGTGTTTGTGGTCTTATCCTGGTTCAAATGTAGGAACAATCAGACTAAGGATCCTCTCACAGCACCACAGCCTCACTGCTCCGAGTCTGGCAGTGAAAGGGTTTCAGCCAAGCAGAATAACCAGAGGAAAGGACTCTGAGAGAGGACTGCCATGAAAGGGGTTCTGCAGCAGGACTGCAGGAATAACATCTCTGTGGCTCTGCCTGCAGCAGCTCCTTAGTTCCCTTCACCTCGCCTGTCAAAGGGCAAAAAACCACACTCAGCTTCTAGTGACCCATTTGTAACTCCGTGTTTTCGGAGGGCTGAGACTGAACACAAGCCCAAACTTCTGGGCTGAGTTTGCCTCCATTCTGGAAGGGGCACAAGGATACTTCTGAAGAGGTCACCTTCACAAGTCACCTGCTATGCCGGTGCAGAGAGGGGTCCCTGCTCCACATACACACCTCCAGTCACTGAGGGGAAGCTCTGCATGCAGAAGCAGGAGAAAAAAGGCTCTGACACTAAAAAAGCTAACACAAAAAACTGCCCCAAACTTGCCTCCTCTGCACAGCTCAGTGCCACAGGAGAAGGAGCTTTCTTTCAAGAAAGAAAGATTAATCCCAACATGCATGGGAAGGTCATGGCAGCAACCCCGCTCCTTCATTACACCCCAAATGCTTCACCCTGCATTTTGGTGCCATCAGCTATTGTGCCATAAAAAGAATGAAAAGAAACTGTTCAGAGGACAGTTACCTGAAATAAAACATTGCTCTTCATGTGCAGATCCAAAGCTCAATAAAGTCAGTGGGAATTTTTCCATTTCCCACTGTTGCTTCTCTGCTCACCTCAGAGGTCCAGAGGGGACCCTTCACTTTTCACCAGCAATTATAGCTATGGCCAGTCCCAGGACTGGGGAAAGAGAAGGGGCTAATTAGAGCCACGTTTCCCTCCAGCGAGGCAAGAATTGGGAATTCTGAGAATTTAACTTAGCCTTAAACTGGAAATGTCCCTGAGCAGGGATCAGGCAGAGCTAATAAGTCTGACAAATCTGTCTTCCCTACGAAAAGACCAAACAGACTGTGAGCCAGGCCCACCCCTGTGTTGGCAGCCTGAATCCCAGCCTTCCCTTGTCTTTCTGCAGTTCTCTGCTGAGCAATTTAACTACTAAGGCTCTTGGATTCTCTAGGTACTCTTTTTTGCATAAGTAATTATGAACTTTAGGAGTTGGTGATTGTTATGTTTGAAGAATGGAGTGAAATATTAGCAATATGTAAGATTTTTGTAGGAAGAAACCCTCCATTTTCTACTTCATTCTATTCACGAGTACATTCCAATCTTTGCCAAAATCAGAAGACAACCCAGAAAGATTTGCTAGTTATTTGTATGACCTGACCTAGTTCATAGGTGTATGCTGGTGCAGATGAACTGCTTTTGACTGGAGATTGTCCAGAAACCCTCATATGAAGAGCCAGAAGACTTCTAAGACACCTCTTCCTTTCATCCACTGCAGCATCCTGCATCTATTACTTTCAGCCAAGCCACTCATCAACTCCTTTCTTTTCTCAAACTATTTCAGTCAACCAGGGATTCATGTGGCTTCTGTGGACAGCAATGGATCTATTTTTGAGAGGGGTGTCTACCCTCCCCAATTCTGTTTCATGCCAATAGCTAATGTGATGGCTTGTTGACTGCTGATATTCCTACCCATGTCTCTGACAGGCAAGGCGCCCACTCACCAGCTGCTCAGCCTGTTTGATTAGGTTACAGACAGGGTGCAGGGAAAACTGCAGGAAAGAATGTGGAAGCGAAGACATTCCATGTATGCTGGACTGGAACATACCCTCACCACCAATTCTGGCTGTAGTCTCAGTAGGGTGCATGTGTGCACAGCAGCAGCAACCCCTGTGCGTGGTGAAGGAGGGCTGGGAACACACCACTCCAAGCTTGGCACGATTTCAAGATCCATACAAACCCACAGACAAATGTCAGAACATTTGCCCTAACACTGCATAAACACAGAGCTCCATGTTTAAACAAAGATGTGCATTTTAAGGCAGACACTTGGTTTAGACCTTGAGTCTGAGCAGCCTGAAGCCCTCTTCCCAGCCACAGAGCACCCTTGGTCTAGGGTCAGCTTGTGCCCCTTATGTCCATGGCACAAGGCAGGACTGGGGATCTGTCTGGAACAGTGATGTGGCCACGTGGTACCTTTCTCCTCTTGTGCATCTGAGCTGGCCATGGACCAGCCAGGACCCACAGGAGCTGTTCTCCCTGCCAAGTGACCAGAGGCTGGTGGAGTGCAGGGCTGTGTCTGGGCAGCCTTGTTCCCTCCAGCAGCCCTTGTGGAGCCACTGGGCACAGCCAGCTTCAGGTACAGCTCTCATGGCCTCTCCCAGGAGGGAGCTTAGTCTTTGTTTTCTTGCTGAATAAATGGGATACTGCAGAAGAAGCAAACTTAGGACGACTACTGAGACTCTTCAGAGGCTGCTCTTCCTAGATGAGGACCCCCTGGTGGTATTATACAGAACAGAAAGACCTGGGTAAAGGATTTTCACTATAGCCTTAAATATACTGCAGGGACTTCACATCTTTTTGTTCAGACATTCTCTCTGCTCCCCTACCCTCTTCCATAGATCAGGTTTTACTTCCTTTGTCCACAAAACCTCTCCTCTACAGTTAAAAAATGCCTCTCTTGCAGCAGTTGCTTCTCTTTGAAACAGCCTTCTCAGCTGTTCCTTTGGGGACCCACCTCAGAGCCCTTGTCCCTTTTGTCACTGACCACATCCCTGCTTCTAACCTGACCTCACAAGAGGTAAAGAGTCAGTGAGGAGGCTCTGATGTCCTAGGAATCCTTATTCCTCTTGTTACTATTATGAACAATTTTAGGGCATTAGGGCAATTTCATAAATCTGGAGGTCTTTCCACCTGGAAACTTTCAAATATCCCAATACACATAATACAGAGATTTCCATTAACTGCAGCTCCAGGCTAAGGAAGAGATCAGCACCTCCATCTTCTAATGTAGCAAAATCCAGAATGAACAGGACACAAAGACCAAATGAGAGAGTGGAATTATTTCATCTTCTTGTCCCAGACAGAGCCCTGAGCCCCAGATGGCTTCATCCTCTCACTGGTTTTGTGAGTAAGGTTTCACACAATGAAATTCTTACGGCTTCCTATGTTAATTCATTAATACCTGTGAGAGCAGGCTGAAATCTCTACCCTAGTTATCATTCAGGAACCAAAATGCCCAATAAGCACTATTCCATAAGCTCTGCTCTTCCCTCTTTATTTTATTGAGAAGAAAGTAAATTGCTATTTTAGCAAGCTGTGCGTGTCAGTGCTGAGAGAACATGGGAATGGATTAAATCCGTGGTCCTTCTATCCCAGGATGCTCTCTCTGGTGATGGGCAGCAGTCTGTGTTCCCTTCTGCACTCTCCCTGCATCTGGCCATTCACAGTGCAGGGAGTCACAGGTTACATCCAGACCTTCATGTTTTCTATCCACTCTCTGTTCCTTGTGAACTCATCTCATCTTTTTCAACCTGCTTATGCTTTTGCCCTCCACAGTATCCTGTGGTAACGAGTGTTACAATTTAATTAGCAGACATGATAGGAAACATATCTGACTCTATTCAGGTGCTTAAGCCAGTCTTTCCCAAACAGCAAATCAAACTGCTCTCTAAGGATGCAAAAGGGATGAAGGACACGTGAGAGGGGCCAGGAAATTGCTCAAGTTCTCACTGGAACATGTTCACTGCACGTGAAGAGGGAGAGAGAGAGAGAAGGGAGAAGGGAATAAGGACAAAGCAGCTTCCTGGCTTGAATCCAAAGACTGAGCTGGGAATAAATAATAATACACATCTAACGATCTAACAGAAACACCCATAATGCCTATTAGCAAAAACCATCCTGCTGCCTAAGTCAAGTCTCCTGTCATGGCCACCATGACCAACACAACACAGAACGTGATGTGCTCTAAGGAACATTAAAAATGCAGAAATGAGGACGTAGGTCTACCTGCTATTCACACTCAGAGAGAAATATTCCTTGTTTCTCCAGTTCCTCCCCTTCCCAGCTATCATCTTACAGAAAACACCACAAGGATGTCATATCTCCAGCCACCCTTCACTTTAAGGGCTCCTCACTGCTTTCCAAGGCAGGGAATCTCAGGAAGAGCACAAGTTTTATGTTGAACAGATCCACACAACAACACAGCATCCTCTTTACCATGATGGCAAAAGTGGCCAAAAGAGGAGGCAGGTTATCCAGCAGGGGGGCAGAGCTCCAGGGAATGTGCAGCAGGAGAGAACCAGCCCCAGTTCTCCTCATTTCAACCCTGGATGCCAGAACATTCCTTGCTTCCCCAAGAGGGAACTTAACCTAACTTACCCTGCAAACACACTGAAGCGGAATCGCTCAGACAGCTGAGAGGAATAAAAATCCTGCCCCAGCCTTCCAGAGGCTGCAGTCTCCCTCACACAGGGACAGCTCTGTCCTCCCAACTTTTAACTGCACTGGGCAAAGAACCTGGCTGGAAAGATGCTCTGTGGCAGTGATTTGTGCTTACTGGCCATCTCCCTTGGCAGGAAAAACAAATGAGAGCAGCCTTTGCCTTGCCCTGATTTAGTGCTAGAGACTCGTCTAGATAAGAAACCCACAGTTGTTTAAAAGCCACTGACCCCTCTGGTACTTCTTAATCTGAACCACAAGCTGAGTCTCTGAAGTTACTCATACCAATTCCATATTGCTCTCCAGGATTTCAGGTTTGGAAACTTTCAGGAATCACTTGCTAGCTTGCATTTTTTCCCCAAACTGGACATTGTAGACTACGGTCCATCAGTGGCAGCATCCTCCCTCTGGGACATGCAGCACACCCGGTTCCCCGCTCTCACAGTGGGTCCCTGAAATGTGCCCAATGCAGGTGTTGACATGAGCCTGCTCACCTTGGTACCAGGCTGTCAGCCCAACAACTGGAAAACTCTGCTTGTGTGTAATACTTGCCTTTAGGCACTCACTTCATAAGGTTTCTCTCATTTCCAAAGATAATAGACCCTGACAAACCCAGACTCGAGTTTTTGATGGTTGCAATCTGCTGAACTTGGTGATCCTTGCTGATCATGCCTTTATAAATGTCTCATCCTGGAGGTTGGCTTTTCTCTGCTCTTCTCATGTTTTCCTTTCTCTCTCTCTCTCTCCAGCCAGAAATGATTTACATGTTTGTTTACTCTGAGCTACATTCATCTGAGTCATTCAGCAACCCTCTACCCACAATCATATTACAGCAAATTTGGAACTGGAGTCTCAGTGAGTGAATATTATGCTGTTGTCAAGATGATAACGCAGGGCTACATTCTGGGCCATATTCTGCCCAAGAAGAATTGATCTTTGCTAGGAACATGTCAAAATTCAACAGTCTCATAATTCCCTGTGTTCTACATTTCTTCATAAAGAAGGAGAAACTCCAGGCAAAGAAATTGCTCTATATTTACATCAATGTAACAATTAGTAGAATTTGGCTCATTTGGTACAAATTATACTACTGTACTTGTAGGAATAATCTTCTGTTTCAAACTAATTTTAGCCACCCTTGAATGCTCTTCCATCTGTTGTAGGAAAAAAAATTATTTGCACATAGCTATTGTGAATTTTCTCCTCTGAGGTATATTTTCAAGAAGTATATCTTTCAAAAAACAACGTAATCATATTATCAGCAAGACTCACAGCTCAGCTGACAGTACCTTGTCTATTAAATCCACGACATGAAAAGGCCTCAGAATTGACATTCTAAGGACTTTTTTAAGGTTGCCTGAAATAAATCTTTGCGAAAAGCAAGCTAATCAAAGAATTTTGAGCCTTGCATTACCTTAAATGCAATTCTGAGTAGAAGCTATTCAGAGATTCTACCAAAGCAGAATGAGGTTAAGAAAAGCAACAATGTCTTTAAAAAAAATATATTACAAAACCAATGAGATTTCAATTCACTAGAATGAAAGTAATGCACATCAAAATAGAAATCACTCTCTCAGAAGCCCTGTAATAAAAAATAAGGAATCCTAGAACTGTTCTATGTACTTGCATGATCTATTAAAGCTGATCAGAGGTTAGTCTCAAGCTCAAGTCCTTTTCCATCTAGTTTCTTTTCACAGCTTATAAAAAATAAATAAATAAGTCGGCACCTCGACCTTTTTCTTTACTTTGAATGCTAGAAATGGGCACTGTAGCAGTATCTGAGACATAACTCTTGCCTAGAAAGACTTGCTCCTAGCTGATAGTGTATTGATCATTGCTGTATCTCAGAATGAAAGTAACAAGCAGATGGAGCAGCAAAGCCACACCACAGAGACCAGCAGACTCCCAGTGGGCCAGCTGGATGTCACGGCCAGGGGAAGCGCTTTCATGTCTTCATCCACCACTTACAGCTTAAAGGGTCTGGGACTGACGTGTTTCTTCAGCTGATAATTACTGCCAAGTTACATGCAGAGAAACTTGGAGTAAATATTCATGGACCTAACAGAGTGACACTTCTGATAACACCCAGATGTGATTTTTTTTTCTTTTCTTGAGAAACAAAGCCAGATTTCTTTACAAGGGAGTATAACTCAAGAAAACAGTTCCTTTCGTTTGCTTTGGAGCTCTCTGAACAGGTATTTGGCTACAGTTCCAATAAACTGCTTAAAGGTACCGCTTTTACTTCTGAGAAGCATTTTTAAAACAGCAATATTCTAATCTGCATTTATGCAGCACCTTTCTGGCTGAGAAGTATTTTCAAGGGTTTCTGAGTAGCTTCCTGCAGCTCTGCGAAGCAGTGACACAAGATATGCCATAATTAAGAAGACACCAACGCCAAAGAAGGCTGAGAGACTTGCCCAGGATCAGGCAGAATGTCCACAGAATACAATAACGCCCCGCAGCTGTCCCATGGGGACATGCACACACATAGAGGCACCCCAAACATAAAGATAATTCTCTTTCCAAAAACATTCCCTTTCATCTTTGATCCTCATATTCAGGTTATTCCATGATCCTATGATCTCCTCTAGCATTCTGCACAGGTCGCTGCATTACATAAGCTTGCTGGCAAGGAGGTGCACAGGACACAAAACTTACAGTTTACATCTGACCAGCAGAAAGATCAAATATTTTTTACTACACAGTGGAAAAGTTAAGAAGAAGTGATCAAACAGACTGGGAGTTCAAAGAGACATCGCTCCAGAATGCAAGACTTCATATGTGACTGTTCAAGCATGCTACCTAGAGCATGGAAAATTTAATGGGAGACTTGCACATTACCATATTCATAACCATGACTAACAAATCTGTTGTCAATGTCACCAAAAACATCACACAAGCAGAATGTATTTATACCAAAGACGCCACTGAAGTCACAGCTCCATAGTAAACAAATGAACTTATGAAGAGTCTCAAAAATCATCCCTGTCTTTTTTTTTTTTCCAAGTCTGTGGAATTTGGTAAACTATAAAGTGCAAGATGCCGGGTAGTTCAAGGAGGGATCCAGCAAAGAGGCTTTTTTTTTTTTTCTCTGCACCCCTCTCCTATCACCGGCACCTTTCCTATGCTGGAGGCTCGTGGGTCACCCAAACGCCAACTCAAGAGATGCCCGAATTAACACCGACTTACACCGGTATTTAACCTGCGCTGTGAGGGTGCAGGTGGCCGGATTCGTGCTGTCATTTAGGGCCAGGGCTGCGCAAATCCAGCACCGGCCCTGGCAATGCGAGTCCTGGCGCTGCCGGCAACTCCCGCGGGAGAGCGCGGCCGCGCATCCCCCTTGGTCCCGCATCCATCCCGGTCCCGCATCCCGCTCGGTCCCGCATCCAGCCGGGCTCCGCATCCCGCTCGGTCCCGCATCCAGCCGGGCTCCGCATCCCGCCCGCTCGGTCCCGCATCCAGCCGGGCTCCACATCCCTCTCGGTCGGTCCCGCATCCAGCCGGGCTCCGCATCCCTCTCGGTCGGTCCCGCATCCCTCCCGCTCGGTCCAGCATCCCGGTCGGTCCAGCATCCCGCCCGGCTCCCCATCCCTCCCGCTCGGTCCAGCATCCCGCCCGGCCCCACCGCTGACAACTTCAGCGGGAGCACGGCTGCACGCCGGGGCCGGCGAGAGCCCGGTGCCCGCGGCTGGTTGCCCGAGGGCTCGGGGCTCCAAGTTCCCAAGGTGACCGGGGGGCTTTCGGCCCCCTGGTCCCTCCCGGTGCCGCCCGGTGCCCGCTCACCTGCGCGCCGCTCCGTCAGGCGGCACCGCCGGGCCGCGCCGCTCATCCGCGATCGCTGCTCCGTGCTCCGCCGGGCTGTCCTCCCCGCGGGGGCGGCCGCCCCCTCCGCTCCGCTCCGCTCCGCACCGCTCCGCACCGCTCCGCACCGCTCCGCACCGCGCCCCGCCCGCCGCTCCCGCTACGCCGCCCGTGCCCGCGGCCCCGCAGCCCCGCTCCGCCCGCCGGCCCCGCACAGCGGCGGCCGCATCGCGCCCCGCCGGCACCGGCACCGGCAAAGGCACCGACACCGGCACCGACACCGGCAAAGGCACCGACAGCGGCACAGACACCGGCAAAGGCACCGACACAGACACGGGGGAAACGCCGGGCCCGCGGAGCACAGCGGAGCGCAGAGGAGCGCAGCACAGCGGAGCGCAGCGGGCACAGGCGCGCCGAGACCCCCGCCCCGCACACACACCCGGAGATACACCCGCCCCGCACACACACACGCACGGAGATACACCCGCCCCGCACACACACACACGCACGGAGATACACCCGCCCTGCACACACACACACCCGGAGATACACCCGCCCCGCACACACACACACAGGGAGATACACCCTAGACCCTCCCTGCACACACACAGACACAGGTACACTCACCCC
>JAWWTY010000138.1:17345383-17363202 GCA_035222235.1 Margarornis squamiger
CCACACTCACACACCCCCCGAGACACACCCGCCCCGCACACACACACCCACCCTGAGATACACCCGCCCCGCACACACACACCCCCGGAGATACACCCGCCCCGCATACACACAGAGATAGACCCTAGACCCTCCCTGCACACACACAGACACAGGTACACTCACCCCGCGCACACACACACACACAGATACCCCCTCCCTGCACACACACACTCAGAGGTACCCCCACCCCGCACACACACACACACACACACAGAGATACCCCCTCCCTGCACACACACACAGAGGTACCCCTGCCCCACACACACACACACGCACACACACACAGAGATACTCCCGCCCCGCACACACGTCTCACACACACATACACACACACGCACACACACCCTCACACACACTAACGTTACACACACGTACCCTCACACTGCCACACACCCACTCTGACATACACAGACACACACTCCTTTGCACACACACTCACGCCCTCCACACTCCCATCCGGAAACACAGCCTTGCACATCCACATCCCCACACACCCCCCCACACCCACAGACCCACACCTCCATACACACCCCCTACATACACCTGCAGACTCACACACATCCACACCCACAGCCATCAGCTCCCCCACACTCATTGCCCTGTTTTGGGCTGGGATGGAGTTAGTTCTCTCCCCAGGAGCTGGTGCAGGGATGTGTGTTGGAGTCAGCGAGAGGATGATGATCACATCCCAGTGCTGTAGTTGTTGAGTGGGGCTCACCCCAAGCCAAGGACAGTTTAGTGTCCCATGCTCTGCCAGCGAGCAGGTGCACAGGGAGCCAGGACAGCTGATCCAAACTGGCCAAAGGGATATTCCATCCCACAGAGCATTCTGCCCAGTACAGAAGCTGGGGGAGCTGGCTGGAGTCATCGCTCACAGCAGGGGGACAGGCTGGGTGCTGGTCAGCAAGTGGTGAGTGGATGTATTGTGCATCCATCACTTGTCTTGCTTGGGTTTTATTCCTGTCTCTGTTATCTCCCATTTAATTACAACTGTATGATGATGATTATTATTATGTTTTATTTCAATTATTAAGCTGGTTTTATCTCAGCCCACAGGTTTTGCCTTCCTTCCGACCCTCCTCCCCATCCCACTGGGGCACTGTGTTTAAGTGAATGGCTGCATGGTACTTTGTTGCTGGCTGGGCTTAAACTCTTTTAACACCCACAGCCCCACATCCAAACCTCCACACTCACCCACCCACACATTGCCTCACACCCCTCAGGGCCTGACCCACACCAGCTTGGCCCAGGGAGGGCTGAGGCGTGTCCCAGAGCCATTGGGACCTGTAGGCACAACACTGAGTGACACCCTGTCCAGGGACCAGCTCTCGACCTGAACTCTTCAGGCATTCTGAGGCTCCGAGTCCATATCTCCCCCTTGTTTCCCAGACACTTGGACAAACAAGTGTCAACTGAGACAACCAAGCAAGGCTCCTAACTCTTTTCATGACAGACAGAATCCAGTGAAATACAGCTTTTACCTTTTCCCTGCCCAGGATAGCTTCCCTATGGCCAGTCCATGGCCAGCAGGACCTTCTCCTCCTCCCCTTTCCTGCTGACTCCTTCCAGGCACCACTGGTTTTACTGGGCTTCAATTCATCCCTTTCTGCACCTCAAGCTGAGAACAGTGTTTTCCTAACACCAGGAGAGAGGAAATCCAGCTGCAGCAGTCACACCAATCCTGCCTCCACACTCTGATGAGCCCATGGCCAGATCCATTACAAGGAGTATCACACCTGTGACAGCACCCATGTGGGAGCATGTTGAGTTTCTTACTCTGCTCCCCCATGCTGATCCCCTGCAGTTCTGTCATGGGTACAACATTGTGGCATTAAGTTTTTTTTCCTTTTAAGCACCTTAATTGCTACAATGAGCCTTTCTTACCACTTCATGCTTGCAGCTGAGACTTGATGCTCAAGAAGAGTTTGTAATTGGCCTTATAGGCACGTCAAAGCCATGTCTTGCCCTTTAAATGATCAAATGTGTCTCCAAACTCCCCTAAATTTTGCTGTGATATTATTAAAAGATGAACAATACATACAGTATGAACCTGCAGCACCTCACTCGCATTTCTATCAGAAAACCATTTACTTGCTACAGCCTGTGGACAGGGACCACCTTCCCCCTCCCAGAGATGCACCCACCTATAAAGTGAAATGCAACAATGCCTTTAATGGGGCACAAAAACACTGCACAGACAGTGGGCTTTGTGGCTCAAAGTGCCAGCCTCTGCTGGCAGCAATGCCAGGAACCACCAGCTAAATCAGTCAGACCATCAGGGCAAACACCTCTTTCCCTGCAAACAGCACAAGAGTCAACTTGATACTTTATCGTGCAAATGTTGAGATGCCCTCCTTGCCCTCCGAGGTTCTGAGTAGCAACGAGTAAATAATTCACAGCAAATAATTTATTCAAAACTTCTGTCTGCGCCTTGTGTCAGTCCAAGAACACAAAATCATGTTCTTCTTGCTCACATTCAGTCAACCCATGCTTTAGAGTTTGGGTTTGAAATCCAACGACTAGGACATGTGAGGAGCTGCTGCAGGAGTTTCACTGCACTGTATATACATGTATGTGCTGAGTGGGTGCAGCTGGCTTTGTAAATGACATCCATTTGTCCCTGTTCCAGTGGGATGAGCTGAATTTACTGCCAAGGGATGGCCTTTAGCTCAAGGAAAGAGTCCCTTTAGTGGACAAGGTTATGTTCAGATTGTGGACAGAAAGTTTTAGTGAGAAAGAAGGTCATTTTATAGTGACAATATAGGTCAGGGCTTCTCTAGCCATCCCTTCTGAGTGGTGTTATTAATGTCCTCTCTTATATCTTGCAAATCCTGGCCCTGGCTTCTGCCTCTTACAAGGTGACCACAGTCTGGAAGACCTTTTCACGTGTGAAAGGGTGCCATGCCATCCCAGGAGATAACAAGAAAAGCTGGTACCAGTGGCAGAGCCACCCTGCGAGCTGCAGCAGCACTGCTTCTGTCCCTTGGCTGGGGCAGGGCGCTGGGCAGAAGGGAGCTTCATTCAAAAAGCAGTGCAAAACACCCCCAAAAATCCCAGCAGGGCACTAACAACCCATTTTGTCTCACAGAAGCTTTCTGGTGCCAGTAATCTCAAGAACAATAACAAAAGGGATACAATTGTTTATTTCCCATTTCTTTACCATACACTGAAGCAGGACAGTTGCTGAGCCCTAATAATGGAAAGGGAAGCAATTATCCTTACAAATAAAGCTTTTGGAAAATGCCTTTTATCTCACTGGAAATATATCTATTCCTTCATACAGAAAAGGAAATTTTGCATATTTTAATTAGGTCGGTTGAAAATTTGGGAAGAAGAGAATCTGATTTGCTGTGAAGCTCCTTAGTGAAGAAAAGTTTTGAAAGTACAGGAACTCGGAGAGACCTTTAAGCCTCTATGGCTAAAAATAATTTGTCCCTTAAGAAAATACCATAGGTCTTGGGCTTTTTTAATCTCTGCCTTAGATGACTTCAGGTCATCAGAACATGGAAATTAAAGTAGGAAAGTGAAAATCTTTTTCTTTTCAACTTTCTGCACTTCAAAATCTCTTCGCTGCTAACTGGGCAGTGGGTAATCCCTGCAGGGCTGCCATTCTACTTGGATTTGCAAGAAGTGGTGCAGCTTGATGAAATATAACTTGACAAGATGTTTGAAGCTGGTGATGCAGACACGAGCAGGACATTTCTACACCTTCTCTTCAGTAGTTTTAATTTTTCTCTAGATTACTTTTATTAGCCTTGTTTCAGATTCTATCCTTTTTTTTTTGCTCCAGTGAACACACAGTGAGCAAACACCCCAAGCCAGCTGCTCCACTGGTGCATGGTCAGGACAGCTTGGTCCATGTTAGTGGCAGAGCAGCAATTCACGTCAGGGGACGATCAGGCCCCAGGACTTACACCTGCTGCCCCCACTACACTGCACAGGAAAATTAGTTTCATTCCTCTTGTCATAATATTTCTTCCATTCTGAAATGGTCCATAGGGTCACAGAATCACTAAGGTCATTGAGTCCAACCATTAAGCCAGTACCACCATGTTCACCACTGAACCAAATCCCCAGGTGCCATATCGACATACCTTTTGAACACTTCCAGGAATGGTGATTCCACTGCTTCCCCAGCCAGCCTGTGCCAGGGCTTGACAATCCTTTGAGTGAAGAAATTTTCCCTGATGTCCAACCTAAACCTCCCCTGTTGCGATTTGAGGCCCTTTCCTCTTATTGTGTCACTTACTACATGGGAGAAGAGACCAACCCCACCTGGCTCCAAACTCCTGGCAGGGAGTCGTAGAGAGAAATGAGGTTCCCCCTGAGCCTCCTTTTCTGCAGGCTGAGCCCTTCCCTCAGGTGCTCCTCATGAGACCTGTGCTCCAGACCCTTCCTCAGCTCCACTGCCCAAGGGCACTTTGTCTCTATTTACTTCTTAGGCTCATGGTCCTCTCCCCCCTTTTGCTGACACAGAATTGACATCTTTGATTCCTGCCTGCAGACAGACACACCCTCGGGCTGTTTGGCTGCCCAAACCATGACGGGTGTTTTCTGGCAAGGCTGACACTGAGCTGCATCATTTCACAAGAGGTGGTACCTGCAGGAGCCGGCAGGAGATAGATGACACCTCGAGGAGCGGTGACATTGATCATTAACTTAATGCCATTTGCTCCTCTGTGAGTGTGCCTCTGTGTCCCTGCACACACAGGCTGTAAAGTATGTGCTGAGCCCTCCTCACACTCCCCATGCGTGTGGTCCATGCGTGGAGCTCTGCAGGACACAGCAGCCCCAGCACAGCTTTCCTGTGCCTGCTGGCAGAGCTCATGCCCGGGCATCTGATGTCTTCAGAAATGCTCCATCAACTCCCCCCACAGACACAGGTGTGGGTTTAGTACACACCTGTACTAAAACAGGTGTACTAAACAGGTGTGTACACACCTGTACACACCTGTTTCTGACACGTTTGAATTGTCAGAAAGGAAGCAAAGGCCTCAGACTGGCAATAAATATACTGGGAAGAGCGTGGTGTGACAGCACACAGGGCCAGGGAACTGTGGAGGGCACGGCAGGTAGGGGCACTCAGGCATGTGTGAGTGTTTGTGTGAGACCAAAGGGGTTTAATTTCATCTTCCCCCAATTCACATCTAATTTTAGCCTTTAGGGTGAATACCTTTGAAGCATTACCCTTATGCTCACTTGCCCTGGATACGTGTCTTCAAGCCGGGTCTTTTCCTCAGTATGCAATTTTTAATTCTTTAAGAAAAGTAGTTTGGGGTACTTAGGAAGAAATTCTTCCCTGTGAGGGTGATGGGGCACTGGAGCACAGTATACAGAGAAGCTGTGGCTGCCCCATCCCTGGAAATGTCCAAGGCCACGTTGGACAGGGCTTGGAGCAACCTGGTCTAGTGGAAGGTGTCCCTTCCCATGGCCGGGTGGTGGAACTAGACGAGTTTTAAGGTCCCTTCCAACTCAAACCATTCTGTGATTCTATGATTCTATATATAATTACTCTGGAGCTAGTCATGGTTTACTTTGTGTTAAGTGACTGGAGCTATTTTACATTCCATCACTGCCTCACATTATTTTTTGCTGTGTTTAGTCCTTGTTTAGTTCCTTTCCTCAGCAAGTCTGACCCACCCTGCATTTCAACAAAACCACTGATATCTCTACATAGAACTGGAAACTTACCTGCAAAGTAACTGCTTTCATCCCATGCCAGCTGGGCAAAAGGAAGTGCTGTCAAATGCACATCTGAGAGGGCAGTGGGGAGGGTTTGCTGTCACCACCTGCAGCAGTGGCTGCGTGTTTCCCCCAGCATCATATTCCCCAGCCACAGCTTCAGGGGGAACCCAGGGGAGACCCCAGAGGCAAGACAGGCATGGGGATTTGGGGTGCTAACTGCCTGAAATGCCAAGTAGGAAGGTGATGCCTTCTGTACTGTGTGCTCTGGGCCCAGGGCTTTAGAAATGGAGGGGTCATTGCAAAATCCACAGTTGTCTCTGCTTCAGACACTCAGCACTGTCAAAGCAAAGGTAAGGGAAAAAAAGGAGGAGATCAGGTGGGTGGTGACTGCCCAGTGATGTGGATTGGAGAGTTCAGGCAGAACTTCCCAGACAATATCTCAAAATGCTATGTAACCACATAGCTATATACTGTGCTTGTCCCTATATAATTTATATATATATATATTTACACTGCAAATGGATGCCTCATTTGCATTCAGTTAGGATTTGCTTACAGGGGACAACAAATCGGGTTCCCTATCCATGTCAGGGCTCTGTTCTAGCTGAGTTAGAGGAAAAAAAAAGGCAGAAAAACATTCTGGATGTAAGGGGAAAAACAGCCTGGAGAAAAGGCATTCTCCAATCTCTGCTGGCAATCGGCTTCTGTGCTGGAGCAGGAGGGATTAGAGCGCTTAGAGAAAGATAAACTTCCTCTCTGTGACCCAGTGGAGAAAACTCTCACTTTGCAGATAAAGCTCCCTGTGTGCCATCTTCAGGGCTGTTTATCCTCTGTGCATTTCCCAGACTCATTTACAGGCAGTGGCTTTCTTTGTGTGCGGTGTCCTGCAGTTTTGATCCTTTGTTTTACATGCCCTGGAAATCATGGACTCGGGAAAAATCTGCAAACACAGAATGTGCAATAAATGGTTCACGTCCATCCTTCCTTCTGTGCATTTCTGTATCACACCCCCCCACCCCAACCAGAATAATTCATATCTTTTGTCTCTCCCCCTCAGCAAGGACATGTATTTTAATTCAGGATTTTGTCTTTCCTCTCTTCAAACCCTCAAGTCTTTCACACTGAAGCAGGACAGTGGTTGTCCAGGTCCCACCAGTAAGACTGCTGGTGTACTCTGGAGCTGATGACCTGCAACCAGGCTCTGATAGCATTTATACACAGGGTGAGACTGAACAAAACATTGATTTCAGTGGCACTTCTCATGATTTACATGTGTGTAACGAAGTTGTTTCTGCTACAAACATCCAATTTCTCTTCAATGTAAAGGAACTATAGTTCATCACGTGGGAATAATTCTGTTTGGCTTCTAAAACCGGCTGCACTGGGGATTGAGTTTCCCAAATAAGAGAACCCCTGACTTTGCATAGTTCAAACTACAAATAATTTTTTGGGAATAGGAACCTCTCGTTTTTCATGTGGAAAACTTTTACAAAAGCAGTGCATTAGGCCGTATTTTCATACATTGCACAGTTATTAATGAGTTCAGAGATGGAGTCACAGTAGAGGGGTAATATGTTGATGATCACTTTTAAGTTTTATTGCAAACCTGCTAGTGTCTTGGGATTTAATACAAATTTGAGAACAAAAAGAAGTATATTTGTAAGGAATCAGCATCTATCTGCAATTTCAAGCCATGGTATCAAAATGGAGCCTGTAGTAGGACCCTTTAAAATAATTTCCTTTGATTGTGCAAAGCCTCCACTACTTTGCCCTTAGTATTTCTATCTATTATCTTTTACTGCCTTCTTTCCTTTTTATGACCCGATTTTTATTTACAGTACAGGGCTTAATTTAGTAGTGCTGACACAGTTACATTTGCAGCAATAGCTTAATTACCATATATTCATGAATAGGGTGGTTAGGGATAGCAGCTACCAGCACGACAGATTCATTTGCATCATTGTCATGAGCATGGCTGCACAAATGAGTTTATGTTTGTGAAGTAACTATTTAATGGGACTATTTTGGTTCCATAAGAACCTAAGTCTGGAGGAGAACAGGGAGCTGCCACTAGCACTGTACTGGTCTGAAACTTCTGCAAATTGCATGATGATTATACTGACAGATGGTACACAATGCCATTTTCCAACTCAGCAGAAAATGGAAAAATATAATAAAGACATGACAGAGATCAGAGTCTTTATCAATGGGACTTGAAATCTAGTGCACCATATGCTTGGTATAAAAAGAAACATCTGAAAAAATTAAAGCAGAGCATAGGCTGAATTTATCTGTTATTCTTTGTAGACCTCTTGGATAGGTTTTAATCCACAATTTTAAATATAAATGTAACTGCAATGAGTGATAGCTTGGTGCTTTAACATCTTCTTTGCTCCCTAGTAGTGAGACCTTCCCTCAGTGCTCTGAAAATGAGACTCTCTCCATGCTGAGGTGATTTTGTCAGTGGGAAATGGGCTGGTCCCAGCTGGTGCTCCCAGACCTCGTACCCATCCCATTTGTTGATGGCAGACCTGCCCCCATCCCTGGGGGCAGAGAAATCTCAGCCAGCAGCATCTGACCTTGCTGTTGGCAAAGACCCAAAGACTCATCTTCAAATATTCACAGCCAATGCTGGTGTTTCTGCAAGAATTGTTATAGCTGGTTTTTACTGAGAGTCCCTCAGTGGCAACAAATGAGGTGCTCGACAGCCTTGAAGGACTTTGCATCTTCACCTGATGCTTAAAAGTTCTGTGGATAAATATATCCCTTGCAGGTAGCATGCAGGGATAGCCATCACTCCTGACAAAATGCCCATGGCCAGTTCAGGTAATGCTGAACTGTTGGTGCCTGCACATGTTTCATTTCTGGGCACGTGTTCACTACACAAGGAGAAAATTGCAGATCTTGAATCACTGCAATACTCTGGTATATGCCTGATGCTTGGCACAGGAAGAGTCCCACGGGAGTTATTGCACTTGCTGAAAATCAGGTATTTACTGAAGTGCATCCCCTAACTGGATCAGGATCAGTTCTGAGGGAAGCCAAAATGCACTGTGACTTTCCCTTGAGCACATGAACTCTATTTATGTAGCCAGGAGATAAAGGTGGTTGGGAAGGCTAGTGATACAGACAGGAATGTAACCAGTGATGACTCTGCTTCCCCTGGGGCAAGGGGAGATTTCCCAGCCTTATTTATGAATTTGTGATACACAAAACTAGTGTTTTGAAAATGTAATCATTTCTCTTCCTTTTACCCTACCTGTTAGCTTGTTCTTTGGGGTATACACGAGCCTAAAGAAAAGCTCCTTTCTACCACACCTACATGAGGAAACAGGAATTTGTTTGGAATAGGTAGAGGTGCATTCAGCTCATTTTCATTCACTTCTGATACACAAGAAAAAGCTGAGAGAAAATGAGAGGTGTGTTCAGTTTTCTTATTAATCCAGATGAGTTTGCTGAGGCAGCAGGACTATAAAACCCCAAAACTGTAGCAGGCTGAGCCCTAGGAAAGCTTCACCACAGAGAAAAAATGTAAAGACACAGCACAGCTTGTGTGGAAAACTGGTCTGAGGGGAGGTGTGCTTGTTAAAAACTGAGCATGCTGGGTCCATGCTTTCTCTAGGGTCACTCTTAAGGCACTACTTAAGATAGGGCACCCCCAAGGCATCATTGCTTTAGGCACCATGTGTTCAAATTCTTCTCACATCTGGTCTCCATGGCATGATACTGAAGATACTATTGCCTCATCTGCATCAGGGGTCTTATCAATTTAACCCAAACTCCCTCTTGTTCTCTTTGTCCCTGAATCAGAAAGGCCTGGATACTCAGAGTCCATAAATCCCATCATTTCTTGCCATTCTAGATCCATATTGGTTTATGTACAACACAAGTGACAGAGGTTGTTGACAGACCCTTCACTCAGAAGTTAGCCATGTCCATGCTGGATCATGCTGGACATCAGTCTGGCAGACAGGAGAGATGAAAAATGGGGCAAGCAGACAGCAACCCTTTCCTAGTAAATGCTCCCAGGCTCTCACAGCTTGCAGCCCTGGCACTTCCCAGACCAGACATGTGGTCTCTGTATTTGAGATCTCTCAATGACGTTTTCTTTCTCTAATTTTCCCTGCTTGCTTTCAAATTTTGTAATCTTCTGGAACCCGCAGCATCCCATGGCAAGGAGTCTCACTGCTACTTCACATATTTGCTAAAAAAACAACCCCTTTTTAAAAAAAATTGATTATCTACTTGTTATCTTCCATTCCCGGAGTCTTGATTGACTCCCACATAGACAATCCTACGGCCCTGGCTGCTCATGGATTTAGGATGTGTCAGCAGGATGTCCTTGGCAGGGCTGAAAAAGTGTTCCATTGGCATAAGACTTGCCCTCTGTGTTCCCAAGCAGCAAAAGCCACTGTATTACTCAGTAGTATATTCACGCTATAAATACACTTTTTTTGGGGGGCATTAATTCATCCTTATTTACCTCAGCAGATAACAGAACTCCAGGCTCAGATTCATGTGGCAATAAAAAACAACAGAAATTTCTCCCAGATTATAAAGATTTGTCATGTTGTCACTATGTTTATTTTCTCCATCTATTTCTCTGCTTTCTGTGCGTTGCTTTATGCTCTGCAGGGCCCTCAGGGGAGGAAAAGAGGGTATGGTTTTGAAAAATGTAAGGATTTTTTGATTAAAGGATACAAAATTAATTTGCTTCACAGAGCCTGGAAGCACATTATTTGACAACTGTACTCCACTGAACAAACACAGCACACATGGCCAAATTCATCATGTTGATCACCAGACCTTGGCCATTTGTTCTTCAACTATGCTGTCTCTTTTGCAAATAGAGAATGCGAATTTGGTAAAACAGAGGGAACCACAAGTTGTTATTTTTTTCACTAACTTGCATGAGGATAAACTCATGACGTGGCTGCAGCTGACACTGAACTGGGAAGAGCAGCAGAGCACAAATGATCACTCTGGTGATACAGGACACCATAAAGGCAAGTGCTGGAGACTGAAGCACTGCTATTGGTAAACCCAAACTTCGGTTTAGTAGCAAGGACCTAACCGTAAGAGCTGAGAGATCAGAAGAGTCACAGTGGTTTTCTCTGAAAAGCAGATTTTTCCCATTTGAAGTGGGAAGCACCGAGGTTCAGAGTCACATCTGGATGGACACCAGAGAACCACCAATGCTCTTGTGCTGGTCCACGTCAAAGCCACTCATCACTGTACTCTGAGGTTATTTTGGTTATTTGATGCTCTCTAAAGAGGGCACTCTCTGTCCTTCAGGCAGATACAATTGGCAAGCTGGGAAACAAAGCTGAACACAAGTTTTCTTCCTCAGGTATTTATACATCAGAAAACAGGGGGCAGGAATCTGTGTGGCTGCCCTGGCCCAGGAAGGCACGTTTGTACGGGGCTGTCCCTATGGACACAGCTCCACTGGTCCCAGCTGGGACATCCACTTGATGCACAATGGTTACATTGCCTGTTATGCCTCCTCTTTGCTTTGTGTTTTCGTGTGTTGCAAGGAAGAGCCCAAAATTACTCATGCAGGCAGAAATGTCACTATGGAAACAAGGAGACAGTTTAGCCTGGTTTGGCCAGTGTTGACAGAGCTGCTTGGATAGGGCAGAAGATGGTGTGACCCTGGGTGTCTGCTGGAGAGCTCCCAAGGAGCACAGATCTTCCAGTCTTCTAATACATGCATATACACTGGGCATAAGAGACATTATCAACTTTTTCCTATTTTCACAGTGCCTTCCCCTATTTAAAGGACTTGAGGAGTGCACAGACAGGATGAGACCTAAGAAAGCCACTTAAAGGCACCGTGTTTTGCCTGACCCAGCCTTTTGAATGGATCAGATATGAGTCTCTCCATCAGTGTGTGTTTAGAAATCACATTTTGTTTATATGCACAGAGCAGCTACGGTCTGTGTTCTGCAGCCCCAGGTGGGCTGTAGCCCTGGGCTCAGCATGGAGAGTGTCCCACATACTCACAGGCAAAAAACACATTCTCCTGTAGGACCAGCAGTGACACTTGCCCCAGCAAAACATCTTGTGTGTACAGTGCAAGCAGTTCTGTGAACCCGAGAGAAAACAATGGCATAAAACCAAGTTGAAACCCTGCTGCTTGTGAGCAGAGAGTCCCTCCCCACCTCCCTTCTTCCTGTGACGTTTCCCTCCATTTGCCTCAGTCTGTGCAGAGAGCTTTCAGAAGGAAGCTGCTGTAACCATTTGCTCTGCAGATGTGTTCTCTGTGGGGTCTTACTCTGTAGTCACTTGTCTGAAAGACGAGCATGAGGAATACGTGGAGAGGAGACTCTTCCTGCAGATCAGCACAAGCTCTCCCTGCCAGCACAGGCTCTCGTGCCTCCTGTGGTATAAAACCAATTTAAGCTAAAATACAATGGGAAGCAGTAAGTAATGTCTTTGTTTTAAATACCTTCCACACACCTCCATATCCAGGGAGAAACTCAGTGTGGCATTCAAGTAGATGGTCCCTGAAGGGTGAGTGGGAATATGCTCTCCAGGAGCACCTTAGGGAAATTTTGGATAGTTATTCCTGCCAAAGGTGGGGAACATGTTCATGGATCCCACCACATTTCAGACACCCTCAGCTTGAGCCAGTTTCCCTGTGGCAAGCAAAGTAATTACTCTCATTGGGAGGGTTTTGATGTTTTTATTGTTTTCTAGAGCCAATTATTGGTGAAGAAAGAAAAGAGAAGGAAAAAGACAGTTTTTAACCATCTGTATCTTGTGCAGATCGAATCTTCTCAGTCCTAGAATACCAAAGGTCCTTGATGGCCCTAGACCTCCTGCAGTGAACCAGGACCATGCCTACTGCCTGGGAAGCATTTCCAGGAATGGTGGGAGCTGTAGGGCAGGGCTTCAGGGTAGGTGCTCTTACCTTAATCTGAGAGCAACACTCAGCTTCAGGTCAGCCTTTGAACACACAGCTTGATCCAGTGCTGTCAACCCACTGTCCTCTGCTGAACAGCAAGTGAAAGCAAAAGACTTCCCCCAGCTCCAGTCCAGATTAACTTGGACAATTTTTCTCATTCATCTTCTCTACGTGAAAGCAGCTAAGCCAGAGCAGCCACAGAGATGAATTTGGGGAGAGGCACAAGAGACACACACAGACCCACTCCCACCTCTAATTCCCTTAGCATGCATTAGGTGATAGACGCCTCCAGCCCAGCCAGGGAGTTGTGACCAAAGGTTAGCATAATTTCAGAAAGACATGATTTTCTCCAAAAATATGGTTTTAAAAGATAATTAATTAATCCATTCCAGCTTTTTCTTGTATTCTTTTTTCTTTTGTCTGCTTTTTCCTCAGCCCATCCTGTAACTATGTCATCCTTTACGCAACCACATTTCTTACAACAGGCAGCTTAAAAGAAAATTAATCGGAGAGAGTCAAATGTATCTTGGTCCTTTCTGGGCTCACGTCTCTGATCTGACCCATTTTTTTCCATGCTGCTCAAAAGAAATGGGAACAAATCTTCCTGCAAATTGCTGCCTCCTTTGGCCTCTAATTTCTATTATATGATTCATTTAGTTCTGTATATGAAATAAAATTTGAAAAGGTGATCATTTTTTTCCCATTAAGGCAAGTTAGAGGCCAGCACTTCTTATTCTTCTTGCTCTCACTGTGGTGCTGCTAGACACACACAGGCCAGCAGGAAAGGGAGTTGCCAGAGCCAAAACCTGTGAACAATGTCAGGGAATCTGCCAGGTTCCTCCATGTTAGGAAACATGAGCATTTTGTCTCAGGCTGCTCTAGTAAATAGAATGTATAATACTTTCCCCTAGAGCAAAAGATGGAATAAGTTCCCATATATAATATAATTTCTGTGGGAGGAAGACGTCTCCATCATTAGTTACATGTTCTCGTTTGCTTGTATTGTGCTTTGCTTTCAAGTCTTCAATCTCAGAAAGATTCCCCTTGGAGAACATTGAAATTAAAGACTGAATTAAGAATGAGTTAATTGTCTTCGCTAATTGCAATGCTCACGTTCCCTGGTCCTTTGGAGCAGCGGGAAGAGCAGTGGCTGCTCTGCCATGGCAAGGTTCTGCTCCCTGCAGCCAGGGGAGAGCTGAATGTTTCATTGCAATGCTTATTTCACTCTCCAGCGTCTTGGTGAACACAGGAAATGTGATGCCAAAGCTGTCCCTGCCCTGGGATAAGCCTGGGCAAACTGCAGGGTCCTGCTGGGTTTTGTCACAAGCATTTGCTTTCCCAACATCTTCCTTGCTGTAGAATGACTTCAAATTTAGCCAGGAAGGCACTGGTGAAGGAGTGCCACATGAAATCTAGTTTTTCAGCTTCATTATGTCAGCTTTCATGCTTCAGCTCTTCTTCTTCTGGACCTGGTTTGTGGCCATGAAACCAGTGGGAACACCTCTAGTGCACAGTGAGCCTTCAGTATCCCTCATCCTGGAGAGAGACTGCAGTGCCCCTTGTCCTTGGGTGTGCTGGGGAGCGCTCTGTAAAATTGGATGTGAAAATAAGTATAGTCCCAAAAGGCATCTATCAGTATTATTGCTCACTAATCCTGCCTACTCTTAATTTTGGAAGTGTTTCTGCTGTGCATGCTGTCAGCTTATCAGCTCTTTTATTCAGCACAGGCTGTCTTGGACTAGTCCAGAGGTTTTTGCACAGCTCAGGAGGTGCAGTGGGGGAGGCGGAGAGAGAAAAGCCATCTGTAATTTGGATACTCCCTGCAAAGAAACGTTGTTTCTTACCAAGTTCTCTTTGAATTTCCAAGGTTCACCTCCTCTTACAAAGTGGCACATAAAATTCTCCAAACCCTCAAGAGAATCTTATGCTCACTGACTTTTTAACACATTGGAGAACAATCAGAGTGAACAGAGATTTATCCAAAAGTCAGAGAACCACCTGAGCGAACAGTTTGGTTCTGAAGGCAGCAGTGTCAAGTCAGAAGACAAGCAGGTACACATGGCCCAATTTTTTTCTTAAGAGTGCACTTTCACTTAATGTCATCCCTGTAATATTTTTTTAGCTTTTAAGGAGAAGTTTTACCCCCTTGAAATCAGCTTCACTTTTGACATATAATGATGCAATTGTTCATCACGTCTTTGATTCTACATTAGCTGTTGGAATTCAAGGCATTCCCTTTTCCTCTTTTTTGAGTGTCTCTTAATAACAAAGTTCAGTTAAAACAGAAAAAGGAGTTTGTCTTCATATGCATTTCCAATGCATGTGTAAATCTCACAGCCCGCTTCAGAGCTGTCTCCTGAACTGAAAGCCCTCCATGATTTTTTATAAACTCCACAATATATCTCTGCCATTTCATATTTAACAGCAGGTGCTATGAGAGGACATAAAATATGTCAACGTACCCTTCAGAGGAAATGGGAGAGGAGTGTCTTGGTTGCAGAGCTTTGTGTGCAGAGGGAGAATGACAAGTGGTGGGTGTTGGGTTCTGGCACGTTCCGCTGGCAGGCTCCTTGCCTTTGGGGGTGGAGAGTTACGGTAGGACTCATGTGGCACCAGCTCTTTACATCTAAATTGCAAATTTAGATCCTCCTTTTTTTGGGGGAAGTTTTTATCAAGGAAAAGGCAGGGTGCTACTTCTTGTTTAGCAAACATTTCTTCTGATGTTCACGAATGGGGAGAAGGGAGGGAAAGGAAATCCCTAATGATACAGAAGTCATCAGTCATTGCTCAGACTGAATCAGCCAGGGTGTAAAGGCACCATTATCATGTCAGTGGACTCCAGTGGGAAAGTGGTGAGAGACATTGTGCCCAAGTCATAGAACAACAGAATCCTAGAAAAGGGACCTTAAACCTCACCTCATTCCAATCCCTTTGCCATGGGAAGGGACATCTTCCTCTAGAGCAGATGGAACGTGTTGGAAGGTACTGGAAGTCAGATCAATGATTTTTACTGCAGCCTGGAAAACTTTTTCCCATGTAGTAAACTTTGAGCAGAAAGAAGCAGGAAAAATTCCAAATTTAGATTCCATCTCTGAATGGCACTTGATAAATTTCACTGTAGCTGATATATGCCCAAGGCTTGGCAGAGCACAGAGCACTGATATTACCTGCATTTCCTAAGTGTAGGATCTCTTATCTGCAATTACACTTCAGACATACAGTGTGATAAAAATATTCTGGTGGTTCTGTACACATGTATGTATATATATATACATATATATGTGTGTACATTCATTCATCCTGTAAGCAACTATGAATCTAGAGCACAATGTGCCTCTAGCCCAAATTAAGATACAAGGCAAAAGAGCCAGATTTTTGTACAACCATAGAATGGTTTGCATTGGAAAGGAACTTAAAGATCATCTCTCAGGGACACCTGCCACCAGGTCAGGCTGCCCCAAGCCCCATCTGAGCCAGCCTTGAACACTTCCAGGGCTGGAGAAGTGTTCATTTCATCCTGGCAATATTCACTGAAGGAGGGTTTACACCTTTAGGAATCTTCTGCTACAATTGGGCTCTTGTTTTTACAGCCCAAGGAATGCAAGCTACAGTGTAAAATAATAGTATCAAAGGAATCAAAGCTGGGGAAGGTGTAAAGTGAAGGCAGGAAAATGTTGATTTACTGGTAAAAAGAAAGAAGGATTTATTTCTGATTTCATTCATATTTAATCATGGATAGTCAATGAAGGCAAAATGTAAATGGCACCGGGAAGACCAGAAACTTCCCCAAATGAGTTTCTCGCCCTTTCAGGGGGAGAGCAGAGTTCCCTAACTGAAAATTGTCATGATTTGTTATAAGAACCAGAAAGTGCAAAGGTTGGCAAGTGATGTCAGTGTAACTGAGGCTTGGGGTGTTCTGATTGCTCAGGAGAGGGAGGATGTGTGCTCTCGAGCCCGAGGGATGGCAGAAGATGGGCAGCGAGGCTTATTACAGCTGGAAACCTGCTCAGGAGC
Organism: Margarornis squamiger; assembly: GCA_035222235.1. Taxonomy (NCBI): domain Eukaryota; kingdom Metazoa; phylum Chordata; class Aves; order Passeriformes; family Furnariidae; genus Margarornis; species Margarornis squamiger. The sequence continues at coordinate 17,362,035 of JAWWTY010000138.1, forward strand.
AGCAGGCAAATGCTTTCCTTTCTGCTGTGAATCCTATCTGCTGTGCACAGTTTGAAGTAATAAAAAGTAAGCTCTAGAGGAGATAAATGACACCATTAGTTGTTTCTGACTCTTCCATGGCCAGGGATTGGGAGGCATTACTCTGAAGAGACTGGGACTACAGAGGTTCTCTGAGGTGTGGGTGGCAAAACCCACCCCACTTCAATGTTATAGCAGTATACATGTACACACACAGAGGTGTATATGCACATTTATACATACTTGGGCCTGTTAAAATGCAGAAAGTAAATGCTGTTACAAAACAATATTTTTGTGGTGTCTTATGTTCTCAATATTATATAGAAACCAACAACAGAAACAGGGAAGGAAAAGGGGTTTTTTGCTCCAAGCAAAATAGCTGCAACTCCTGACTTATATTTTACTAGGAAAAGGCAGAATGATATTAAAAAAATAATAAGAACAGAAAAGCAAAAACACATTTTTCAAGGTAATTAAACACATATAGCAGCCCCACTTCTTGGTAGTCTCCTTTGAAATGCACAGAGTTATCACTCTTGCTTTAAAGCTGACTATAAAACACATCCTTTATCTTTTCTCTCCCAGCAACCTGCTCTCTGTAGATGAGTCCAGCTGCAGTCCAAGGACCTGCAATAAGGCACTGCAAGTGGAGTAAGGCAGAGAAAAGAGGATGGCTCCATGTCACATGTCCAAGGATCTCCTGGCACAATATAGAGTCACTCATGAGATGCCATGGGTGTTGGGTGCAAATGTGTCCTCTAAAAGCCCCAAATATTTCTAGTAAAAGTGGCCCTGTTTCAATCCAGTCCCAAAGCTCCAAGCTTTGCTGGGTGTATGTTTGTCTTAGTTCAGAGGGGAACTAAAATGTTTGTGCTGGCCAAGAGAAAAAGGAAAAGGGCCTCCTTCCCCCATGAAGGCCAAACAAAAACAGAAACAAAAGCAAAAAAACCACACAAAAACCCAAAAAACCAAACAAACAAAAAAAATAAAAATAGCCCCACTCTTTGAAATTTAGAACAAAAGGCCCAAAGAACCCCTCCCTCCCAAAGGCTGTCCCCCTACCCCTCAAAGCCTGGAAGAACAAAGAGGTCTCCACTTGGCCATTGAATTGGAATGCAAATATTCATTGTCCCTTTTGGTAGCTGCGAGC